>JAWMAG010000069.1:1957500-2049012 GCA_037013455.1 Ceratitis rosa
ATCAGAGAGGGGTAGAGAACTGCGCCAAAACACTAAACGTGATGGAAAAGCAGTTCTCTTCGAACATAATATGGATACAAGGACACAGTAGCATACCAGGTAAGGAGATGGCGAACGAGATTGCAAGGAAGACTACTTTCCTTCCTTCCACTTTCGCCATCATGGAACTGTCTTTACATTTTGGCTCGCCTCACTGAAATCACTCGCAGAAGTAGTGTGTTCATCGCTTTCTTCCTCTGACTGAAAAACACTGCAATAATCCGCTGGCCACTGAATATATATCTGTCATTCCTCGGATCTGCCTTCAAGTGAGGTCGTATAAGTGAATAAGCTTGGTGCTCTTTAGCTCCAATTCTTCCTTGAAGGAGTTATGATGGAGATAAAGTAAGCCATACAACTGAGTATGAAGTCATGTCACTCAGTAGAAACCGAGTTTCTCATATACGTACTCGAGCCCACCTGGTGCTCAGTCTTTTTAAGTCTAACCATGAAATGTGTAACGATAGACCTAGCTGAAGTCGTTTGGGTACATCAGATACTAATAGACTTGATTTTAAGTGGTTTTTGTGATCGGTTTGATGTTGATCAGAGCAGAGTGTTGCTTGCTTCCCAGTTGTTTACCTAATTTAACTCTCTTTAGCGACTTCTACCATATGAAAATAAAGTAAAATAAGTCCGGTTCAGAAAGCTTGGGTAGTAGTTTGGCACTGACGACTACAGTTACACAAACCTGCCGATGCGTCTTGCTTTCTTACCTCGTTGTTTGCCTTCCAGAACATCCTCCTCTTCACTATTGTTCCCAAGTCTATTACTTTTTCGGATAAATGCAGGCAAACGTCCCTCCTTGAGGAAAAATGGTCTCCGAGACTCTGTAGAACCACTCATGCTGGCCGCCCAAAAACTGACTTAACCTAAAATTGTTCTTAAAATGTTCTTAAAAGGAGCTCGTTGGCTCGGAAAATGGTTTTCGAAGTCTTAATATATATTTTTAGCAGATCAATCGGCGCGTCTCAGATAATATTCAAAATTTTCGTGTTAAGACAGAGAGGAATCTTTGTTACACTGAGATATATTCACAATATTCTCTAGTTCAAGAATAGCTGAGAGCTTAGAATTGAGAGACAAAAGCTC
Source organism: Ceratitis rosa (assembly GCA_037013455.1). Lineage (NCBI taxonomy): Eukaryota > Metazoa > Arthropoda > Insecta > Diptera > Tephritidae > Ceratitis > Ceratitis rosa. The sequence continues at coordinate 1,958,632 of JAWMAG010000069.1, forward strand.
AATGCTAAAAGCTCATGCTCCAATTCCCGAATTTATTGAGCTTTTTATCGAAAGCTTCAAACAAAGTAAAGGTTATTTATTTCAAAAATTCATTCCACTTTTATTTAAAAGCTCGTTTTCAACACTTATAATTTACAAAAAAAAAAACTTACAAAAAATTTCTTTAAACAAATTTAACCAAACTACAATATAACATGGTTTAAAGAACCCAAAATAATTATGGAATTTTTCAATGAAGCGAAGAATTTCAATAATTACTCTGAGCTCTAAAAATCACCAAAAAGAGTAAAAAAAATTTCAATAAACTAAAATTTACAAAAAACATTTTTCACAAAAAAAAATTAAAATTTTACAAAAGATGAATTTCACAAAAAACATTTTTCAAAGAGAATATTTTCACCAAAAAATAAAAAACATTTCTTACGAGTCCACTTTTTTACGCCCCCACGCTGATACGTAATTAAAATCAGGGTAAGTGGATCTCATCAATGGCTTTGGCTTATCATCTTGCAGTTTCCGTGGCAATTTAGTGGCCTGACTTTGATTTCTAGCTGTCAAATGCGCTGACGTTGAAGGTTTCTCCACATTCGGTTTGCGACGCCTGAGCGAGTCGTCCAGCCCATCGGCTTTAAACGAAACGAAAACACTTCTTGGCGTTGTACAGGGCGCTCGCTCTTTCTGCATCGGCGTACGCCATAATCTGGTGCTGCTCATACGCTTGCCATTTTCACTGCCCAACTGATATAATTTACTCGTTTTCCGCTCCTTACCGCTTGGCTGCTGTTCTTCGGAGCTCGGTGCACCTCTGCCAGTAGCCGGCACTTTCAGTTTGCTCTTCTTCGTGCTTTTACACGCGCCATCTGGCGGCGACTTGCGCAGGTGTCTTGTGAGATCCGCGCTCATTGTCCATTTCGTTCTACTCTTGCTTTTATTTGATTTGAGTGATTTCATTTTTAACTTCGTTTGCGTTTGCTTGCTGCTGCGGCCGGTTTGATTGAAGAACACCTCAAATTCGTGCCGAATTTCGTCGAGTTCTTCCGGCGTGCACTGTGAGACCGAACGTTTTTCACCCGTACCCAAGCCGCCGCCAATGTCTGAGTATAATTTGTTAAGATTATCTATGAACTGTTTATGTCTAGAGCTGTGCGACGGTTGCGTTTGTGATTCGCTGAGTCTGCGATTGATTTCCTCAAGGAACTCTTGCTCCAGATCGTGTTGCTTCTTTGAGGGATAGTAGGTGAATGGTACTTGCCGTTGCGCATCACCACGATCCGGCGGCTCAGCGCACTCACATTCACCATCCTTGGGTTTGAAGAGTATGTAGGCCAAGCCGCCACCGTTAAGGTGTACTTTCCTACCAAGCCTGCTGTGGGCATTCTTCAGTGTTGTCGAGCTGCGTGTGACACCCAGCTTGCGCTTCTTCGTTTTACGTCGTGCGCTCGTTTTATTCAACGTCGGTTTGTTAAAGAGCTCAGATTGCGTCTTATGCACATCCATCTTGGCGGAGAAGCAGTCTATCTTAACAGTTTTCCATAGCGGCTGTTCCGCAGTCATGTTCGCTGCTTCCGGTTTCATATAATGTCCGCTCAAGTGCCGCTGATATAATTTGTACTCATCGGCGTTCGGTTGATTCATTGCTGGTGCCTGCATACCGCCATAATTTTGTGCATAATAATGTGGACAGGGTGTCGGGTAGGAGGAGTCATAATTATTATAACCGTTATACCAATGCCAGTTGTTCCACCCACCGCACTGATTGTACCAAGGCGTGGGATAATTACCGTCATATGGCCATTGGCCATAACCGCCGCTTTGACCGCCATAATACTGGTTGTTGTTGTTGTAGCCATCACCCATACACTGATCGTACATTTTTAATAATTTTTTTTATTACAACAATAAATTTTTTACTTTTTAATTTTTATTACAGACAAATACAAAATCGACATTCTTTTTACAAGAAAATTTTCATTAAATGTGTCAGTTGATGTAAGAATGTGTTTGAAGGTTTTGAGTTCTATGAGTTTTTCGTTACAAAACTCTACACAAGTGCTTTAGGGGGTGGATCGAAAAATGTTTTCTGACTACCGAAATGAGGATGTAATTGCAGGGTATGGAAGGAGAAGCGATAACCAATCAATGCAGAGCCGTGGGTGGCGGTTAAAAGTGCGCCTATTCCAGCAGCTGTTTACCAGAGTTGAGTCTGCGAACAGGTGTCGGTCTTGAAACACGCAGCTGGCTCTATGAATGTGTGCCAGTTAATACTCTCAATCTCCAATTAAGATCGCCCCTCAACGGGGATTATCAACCGCTTCGAGTATATTTCTGACATCAAATAGAAGCTTCTCAGAAAAGTCCCTCAGGTGTGCACCATGAATTAGAGAAGGAGCTGGCATAAAAATCACTTTAGAGGTCCAAGCCCCATCTAGTTGAGGCCTGCCATAATAATGAACTTTCAGAAGATGATTTAAACTGAACAATCACCGAAGTGGATATACCCTTATGCCGGTGAAGCGAAGTTTTCCACATTTAACGGATTAGTGTCTATGCCCCGACTGAAGAGATATGATCAAAGGTGACTTCTACTAGCGTCACAAAGGAAGCTATGAACGTTGATACTCTCAAATGTCAAAACCGTGTTTGGCGGTTGTAAGGCCAGGATGGGCAAGACAGGTATCATCAGTACAACAGTCGGAAAATTTAGTCTACAAAACGAAACTTTCCCAAGCGGGCTGAAGCTTATCGACATCGCCGAGACGAGATGATGGTATGATCTGTAACACCATATTCAATAATAAAAAAAACCCATCAAGCCGCTAGACTGTTACCGAATTGAAAACCTCGCGACCAAAACGGCAATGTTATGACAGACGGAAGACATATCTCTAGTGCTCTAGATGTGGATACGCTCCGATGGCCTAACAATGACAAAGCTGTGCATGCCGGTCCTAATGCCAGAATGGGCAAAGAAGGTATCTTTGGAAGAAGGGACCCAAAACTCAGCCTTCTAGGCGAAACCTGCCCGCACGAACTGAGGCTAATAGACCTCGCTGAGGACCTATATATGTTCGATATAAAAAATCCATAAAACGACTTGGATATGACAGACGGAAGACATGCCTCCAGTTTCCTAGCTATGCATACGGTTCGAGAACTTGTGTCAGCGAAGATTATCATGCGTCTTTGAGTATCAAAGGACGTCCGTCAACAAATACAACGAAACCTGTATCACAACAGGCAGTCGAAACTCTTTTCTACTCAACTTCCTCACCTACTTTCTAAGACCAGACATCAGCAACTCAATATATGGGAACTGTGGAACGGCATCTACGGAAAAAATGCCGCACTGCAGTGGAGAAAAACAGACTGACCATCTCGTAACCTTACGATCGACCACCACACGTGTGGGTGGGATTGATACCAACAACTGAAGAAAGAAGCAAGACGCATTTGCTTCTCGAAGACAAGGGTAACGCTCGAAAATTCTTTGAAAATAAACGGTGACCAAGAGAAGGTTTCAAGACCGGTATATACTAATGAGGAAATCAGGTGACCGATGTCCAGAGCACACTTGGTGCAAGGAAAACTTATACGGCTTTTTTAAGTAATACTGGATAATAACAATAGCCCAGTCCGGACCTTTCTGTACCAGACAATGTTACAAAAAAAAAGTAAATCTCTATCGTTTGTCTTCTTCAACCTAATGCGAGGGTTGCAGTGTGAAATGCCCATGACTTCGGCATCGTTAGTCCTCAACTACATGGTCGCTAGATGTCTCTCAAGATTCGACAAGAAAATGAGACGAATATTGGCTAGTTACCAGCTTGTCATCGCATGTGACGCGGCTCCAATGTCACTGTTGGCAGTCTTGACTTCGAAATCATAGATACTTGCGTCTATCTAGGAACTTGGATTAACACAAACAATATTGTTAGCCTTGAAAACCCACGCAGAGTCACTCTTATAAGCAGGTGCTACTTCGGACTGAGTAGGATATTGAAAAGTAAAGTCCACTCTCGACAGACAAAGACCAAAGTTTTCAAGTCGCTCATCACTCCCGTCCAGCACACCTGACGGGTGCTCATTAGAGCTCTTCTAGAGAGAGTTTTGCATAAGATTTATCGTCCTTTGGGTATGGGTGACAGCGAATACGTCAAATGATGGAAAGATAGCTGCTCGCGGTATACGACGACATTGACAGTACAGTGAAGTGAAGAAGTGAAGAGACAGCGGCTGAGCTGGCTAGCTCAAGTCGTTCGTATGAGTGAAAGTCTTCGATGCTGTTCCTCGTGATGAAGGCAAAGGAAGGGGAAGACCGCCAATCTGTACTAAAGAACAGGTGGAGAAGGATGTGAAATCAGATGGTGCCTCCGATAGATGCCGAATGACGAGAGATTGAGCTTCGATTGGGTAAGCGCAGGCGACGTTAACATAGCGGACGAAGAATATTCTCTTTCCACCGTACTTAACCTCAATGATTAATAATTTTTATTATCAATAAATGAGACCAAACAGTAATCGTTTCATCAAATTAGAGGGATAACGATACAGAGGTGAAGAATGCAAGAAAAAAGTAAAAAAAAAAATATTTCAGCAATATTGAAAACGGCAGAAATTTACGACTGAAAGTTAAATGGTCATCAAATTCACACCAAAATACGCTATGGGGGATGAAATGTAATTGGATGATATAAAAGAAATATTGAAATTTGCCATAAATTGTTGCGTAATAATTGTTGACGGAATGTGCTTTTTATTGAACTGAAGCAATCAATATCCAATTGCTTGGGCTTTACAGAAATCTCCCACACTTTTTTTTTTGTATAGAATTACGCTGAGGCGCTTTTATTTGAGAATTTCGACGAACAATAGGCAAAGCAAAAACATACAAAAAAAAGGCAAAAATAAACAAAAAGTACTTAAAGCTATGCGCGTGGCGGACGCACGCCTGCCGCTCTGCCCACACTACTCCTCGTCGTTATCCTCTTCAACTTGAGCCGCCGCCGCCGCCTTGGCGGGTTTTCGTCGTGATGGACCGCGTGTGCGTAGGGGTTTCTTAGTTTTTGGTTTCGGATTCTCCAACTCGTCCAATTCGGCATCAGTTAAACGATCCTTGTACCAATCGGCGCTGCAGAGCAAAGACAGAGAGAGAGAGCAAGTTAAAATAAATAAAAAATATATAAATTAAGTCTCCTTTGCACCCACCATTCAGGCACATTACGTGACCAATCGCAATGCTTCTTATCATCATCAAACACCTGCCCCAGCTTGCAGCCATTGCGTCGTGGTATTTCACCATTCACACAGACATAGAAGTATTGACAGTCATCGGGATCGGCATAACGTGGATGTGTGACCGCTACGGACTCATTCACTTTGGGGCATTCGAATTCGAAGATATCTTGTGAGTTGCAACCCTTCACGCCAACCTCATCGGGCCATGTGCAAATGCCGGTCTTGGGGTTGAAGACCAAACCCACCGGGCAGGTGATCATATTGAATTGGCCATCGACACAGTAATAGAATTTATCGCAAATGCCCTTTGCCTCGTGTCCGAAGTAGCCGTTTTTGCGTGGACAGTGTTGAGAGGGTTGTGGTGGTTCTGGGGAAAGTTTAAGAGAAAAAACAAAACAGTTAATAGGGCAACTATACATAATAAAATATAATAAAGTTTAACATATTCTTTGTCTTCTCATTGCACTGATCTTCTATACAAATCTACATTCCAGGAAATGCTCTTCCCAACATTTTCGTACCCAAATTTATAAAGTCAGTAAAACAAGAGAAATCATATTTTTCAGCTAAATGCCAACGAACTCAAACAAGTTCAGGCATGGAAACAGCACACAAAATAGCAGGTTTTGCATGCCGAGTCTTCGGTCTCATTTTAACAACTTGAACGGATCACGCTCGCACTCCTACGAATCTCAAAATCATGAGCTCATCTAATAATTGCTGTTCTCTGTTAGAAGAAGGAAGGTGGCACTCAACTGATGTCAAATTTTGTGGAGAGGGTCAATATTGTGCGACGCAACGAGGATTCTTCGAAGATTCCTTTCGCCTACAGTGAGTTGGTTATATTTTGTTGCTGCTTCTTTGTATCATTTAATGTCTCTGGAGCCGAGACATATTGATTACTAGGACAGAAGTAGGACAGAACCAGGACAGAATATATGAGAACCGTTGAAGGTATATGGGAGCCGATATGCCACCAAATTGCTATGGATTGGCATAAGAAGAGGCAAAGTGTCAGTCTCGGAATTAGTTTAAAGTCCACCTATCTAGTTAAAGATGAGAGATTGAGTGAGCAATGCTGTCTTGGAGATGGTAAAGGGTTTATACTCTGTTCTCCACAGAGCTTCTACCACTGGAAATACTTGAACTATTTGTCCGTCGGCAGATGATAGGTTCTACCGATTACTCTGAGATATTTTTAGAAGTCCCTTTGTTATGTAGCGCTATAAGGGGAAAACCGACTGAAGGACCTCGAGCCTTATTCTTTAGAAATAAAAAGTAACACTCTGCCAATCGCTTAAGGGTGAAAAGGACAAAAGAGTGAGGGGGCATATAAGGCATTGGGAATACTGGAAATATCTGTAGATGTATAGATGGAGAGAAATAAGAAGCAGTCACAGGAGCAGATTCCTTCTGTTAAGACCCAAGCAAAGATTAAGAGCACCGCAAGTGAATATCACTTGGGTCCTCGCGGTTGAGTTGCCACCGAAATTCTATAGACGGTCTCTGAAAACCCCACAAAAAACAGCCTATACAGTACTCACCACGGCATAGCTCTAACGTGTAAGGACCCCTGCTCCTAAGAGGGGTTATTGAAACGCTCAACAACAATAAAAGGAGGACCCCGGGGAAACACTTTATGTCTTAAGGCACATTACGACTCTAGGTTGCTTGGGTTGTTGGTTGGTTGAAATGTGGGGCTCTTTCTTTTCAAGTTATAATGAGAAAATTCATTCGTTAAAATGTAGGTTTTTCACTCTTAAAGAAAAAAGTCTAAGATTCAGGAAATTTCGGACTGTCCTTGGTTTTCGTCTGACTGATTCTTCGCGCGCCCCTCGGTCGGTTGGGCGGAAGGTGGGTAATGCTGGGATCGTCGGAGATAAAAAGGTGAGAAAGATGACTTTCATTTTAGGCCAGAAATATTTGCAATGGTATTAAGATCATCTGCCGAGGTTTTGTGGCATACAGAAAACCCGCTTTAAACTGGATTCGAACAATTTATGCGGCTAACAACCGACTCGGCTACTGCAGCTGCTTTTATCGCTGAACGGGACCAGATATTGTTCACTACTCAAAAACTTGGCAGTCTCAGAAGTCTTCAATCAAAGTCTATGTGCTCTTCTTCTCTCTCTTTCTCTCTCTCTCTGTGTAGTAATTTGTAAAAAAATAGAGTCCATCAAATTCCTCAAGCAAGCGAGAACAAAAACGCTGAAACGCTTAAAAAGTGCTAAAAACGAGCAACGATTGCTGCGGCAAAAAGTGTCAGAAGCAACGAGTCATCATGTAACCCCCATGAACTGGACTGGACCGTTAGAAAAGCTTTGGGTGACAGCAAATTCTCTTTTTTTCCGCAAAATAAATAAAACAGTCATAAAGCCAAACATGGGTGAATGCACTGCAAAGCAACGTTGTTGTTGTTGAGTTTGTTATTAATATTTTTGTTGTTGTTGTCGTTGTTGTTGGTTTATACCAAATTTGTTACTAAAATCCAAACTACAACAAACAACCGAGAGAGAGAGAGAGAGAGATAAGCATTAATAACACCACAACTGGCATACTGACATAAAACAACAACAAAAACAACTTCGTCGGTCGAGTTTCTAAAAAGTTTACGCATCAAAGATGTAATCCGTGAAAATAAAAAAAATAAATTAAATTACAGAAAATAACGTTGAACTCAACAAAGTGTGGCATATTTATGGGCGCATATGCATTTTGTGTGAACCAGCAAGTTTTCCTATACACGTACATATATGTATGTATATACATACACACATTAGAGTTCATTTACATAATACACACATTGCAAGTGAATGACCAGGCAACTGCAGCAGTGTTGTAATTGAATGAAGAGAGAGTAAACACTAAAATGTTAAGAACAAGGAGGACAAGGCAAGGGAGGGAAGTAAAATGTTGTCAACCAAAAAAAAAAAAAAAATTAAATAAAGGAAAACCCAACACTCAAGAGACACAAAACCTAAACAAAATTAAAACAAAACCAAAAATATAAAAAATATAAAAATAATAGAAATCGAACTATCAATGAGGGCAAAAAAAAACCATAAAAAAAATTTAAAATAAACAATAAAAATCTAAAAATAAAAAATCAAACTAAGAAGAGAAACAAAACCAAAAAAAAATAAAAGGAAACGAACTCTCATTGAGAGCCAAAGAAACAATAAAAAATAATTAAAATAAAAAATAAATAAATACTAAAAAAATTCTCAAGAGAGAAAAAATAAAAAATAAAAAAAGTATAAAAATAAAAGAATCGAACTCTCAATGAGCGCTAAAAAACATAAAAAAGTAAAAAATAAAAATAAAAAATCAAACTCTGAAGAGAAAAAACTAAAAAAAATTAAAAATTAAAAATAAAAGAAATCCAACTCTCAGTGAGAGCCAAAAAAAACAATAAAAAATAATTAAAATTAAAAATAAAAATTAAAAATAAAAAATCAAACTCTGAAGAAAAAAAAAATTATAAATTTAAAAAAATTAAAAATAAAAGAAATCGAACTCTCGATGAGAGCCAAAAAAAAAACAAAAAAAAAATAAATAAAAATAGAAAATAAAAAAATAACTATATTAAAACGAACTCTGAAGAGAAGAGAAACAAAACTAAAAAATAATAGAAACTTAAAATAAAAGAAAAAATATATAAATTAAAAGTTAAAATAAAAAGTAGTAACTAAATTAAAAAAGAAATTAAAATTAAAAATTAAAAATTTAATATTAAAAAATGTAAGAAATTAAAAATTAAAATAAAATTTAAAAACAATTTAATAACACGAGTAAAAATACAAATAGATGTAAAAAAATCTGAAATCGCAATGCAAAAACAAGAATAATAAAATTCCAGCAGCATCACTGCCGGCGTATGTCAATAATGCGACGCGAATAAAAAGAAATATTGCAGTAAAAAAAATGTAGAAAATAAAAAATTGTAACCGAGCATAGCTAAGTATGGAGTCAAAGCTCTTTTGGAGCACAGTGTGCAGCTGGGGATGGGTTGAAGTCTCCGCGATGGCAATAAAAATATTATAAAATGTGTGCTAATCGAGCAAAAGTTGTAAATAAATAAAAAGAGAGCCAAAACGTTGGAAAAATTATGTAAATTTTGCAAAGTTGAGATGGGGTTGTGGGTATCATTGAAAAGGTTTTAACTACCTACTTCCAGGCAATCTACACCACCGACTGCTCTTAAAGGGAGGAAAATCAGCTCAAAGTTGGAACAGCGACATTAAAAACCGAAAAGTTCAGGTGAGGAAAGACCTCATTGAAGGATAGAAAGTTGTAAAGAATCTGCCTGTCTATGATCCTCTGTAAATATCTCTATAAGCCAATGCTCAGCAAGCAACAGCACACGGGAGAGCAACCATCAATGTGGGCTATAACAGAGCAGCCTGCTAACCTCGCTTCGACTGGTTCTCGGATACGTAAGCATTGAGTGTTGTTCCTACCTCTCTCCCTCAAATACTCCGTCAAAAACAAGTAAGTGATACTTGCTTTCCCAATGCTCAGTATAAAAATCGATCTGCTGCCGACTCATTATATTCTTCGGCGTCACTCTCAGGAGCAAACTAGAGAGAGTTCATAGCTTTAGCATACCTCAAAAGGCAAGGGAAGTAAGGAAGAGTGTCTGATGGGGTAGTTCAGAGCTATTACAGAACAATACAGAGCCAGTGCTGCGATGCATCGAGGGTCCTACACCAATGTAAACTAGACTGAGGTACATAAAAGGCCACAGCTGCACTCTGGAAAAAACACGGCCGAAAAGAACAGCACCTCGTCGAGACAGCAACAAGCTGCAAGCTTAAAGCAAACAAATCTCCTCAAACCAAAATAACCCAGCCTAGCGAAGAGCATATAGGGCACATAACTTCGTGAATAATAGACATAAAAGGAAGCATAGAAGACAGCGGAGAATGAAAGATCCAGAACTTCAGAAAACTGGCTCAAGCTACGAACTCCGCAAAGATGTTAAGCGAAGCCCGTGTGGTAAGATTTCTTCTTTATTTAGATTTAACTTTGAATCCCAACCAAGCAGAATAAGAATAGAAACTATTGGAACCGGTCACTAAGCGGTCAAATGCATAAAGAGCAACGAAAAATCTAAGACCAACTAAACAGCCAACCTTTGATAGCAAGCAGACGACGTCAGCTACAGAAAAATCGTCCAGTATTTGACTAAAGCTGTGCTGGAGCCATAAAATTAGTGCGAAAGAGAGAGAGAGAGAGAGAGAGAGAGAGAGACAGAGAGAGAGAGAGAGAGAGAGAGAGAGAGAGACAGAGAGAGAGAGAGAGAGAGCGGAGCAGTTCACTAACATCCAGAATGCATTAATGTATGAGGTTTTCAAAGGTTGAGAGAAGCCTTTGTCGTCTCTTTCAGAGAGGAACTACTCGCAGCAGCTAATGGTACTCAGATTGGCTGACTAAAATATTATAGTACCAAAATGAGGTAGTTTGCCAAGTCTCAAACTGACAACCAGAACTGGAGATCATTCGACCACGGGCTTCATGGTACGAGGCTAGATTAATACTACAATATAATGATTTCTAGGGTAGCTGGAGCTACAGAAAAGAGCATGTCGAGAATTAACTGTCGTTTTACCGCCATAAACACCAAGCGACTCAAGGAACTAGAGTATCTCGTTGAGCTTACTTCATCTTACATTCGCAAACCTCCGCTTTTGAGAAGCTAATTGGAAGCTCACAAAGGGTCTCAGGGACCCTAAGTGCGTTGGTTGCCTTACTATCTTTTAATGAAAATTGTTTTTAACAGAGTAATAAAATTGCAAATTCAAGGCAGTTCCCTTTAAAATCATTAAAAATTTATTTTTTTTGCAATTTATTCACTCCCAAAGTGAGCTTAACTGATTTTTAGGCCAAAAATTGCATAATTTTAGTTGACATTTTTTCTTATTTTTCTTAATAAAGACATTGAATGCTAGAAAATTGAGTTATAAATAATCAATTGTTAGATAAAATTTCAATATTCAAGAGTAAACAAGTGGCATTCAAACTGCTGCTGCAGAATAGATAACCGCAAAACAAAGATTTAATTTAACCTAGTTCCTTAGTATCAATATTTTATAAAGAAATTGTTGTATAAGCGCCTAAAGGCATACAATGTGAATATATTTGCATACGTGTATGTATATACATACAGGCATACATATTTATAAGTAATTCTATACAATATATATACCTATATATATAAATGACGCTTTTGTTACAGATTTTCAACTGATATTGCTTCGTCACATACATATGTATATATAATACATATATACACCTAACGTTTGTATATATGTACATAAAAAATTATTATTGCTTGTGTGTTCACAAAACCTCTTACTGCCTGTACTGTCAACTCTCTTATGAACAACAACACAACCTACAGTTGACCACACAGCTGGCCAAGTGGCAGCTTACACTACACTACACACACACACATACAAACATATTAACAAATATGTAATGTAAATAGACAAGTACATGTACTACATATGTGTATGCATGTAAATATGTATGTTTGTTTGTTAATAAAGTTTTCTACAAATATGTATGTAAATATTTGAAGATTTCTTTGTCTACTTGTTTATATAATGTTTCGTGTGTGTGTGTTTGTTGTTGTTTGTTGTTTTTAGCCACTTACATGCTGTCATTGCTCATCTAGCTGCAGCATGCAATTTTAATTGAGTACTTACGAGCAACTTATAAAACTACATATGTACACGTACATACATATTGTACATAGATACAAACATACAAACATATCGACATTCATACATATATAGCTACATATACGTGTATGCATCAAAACTTCTCTGCAGCTTCTCTTCTAAACTCTTCATTGTCACTTTTCAGGCAGCCAAATAGATACATTAGTATGTATGTATGTATGTATGCGTTTAAAATTGCCTCAGTTTGAATTTCAGCAATTGTTAGCAGCATTTAAGAACATTTAAATTTTATGGCATAAATTTAATAAATTTTTCTTTGTGTTATGAAACTATGCATTTTGCGTAATTGAATAAAATCAATATTTTCGTAGTTAAATTATTGTTTTAATTTACATACAAAATGTTTGTGGAAATTGATTATGTTTTATTATTTTCGTATATTCTTTTTTGTTATATTTTTTTGAGCATAAAAGGTTAATTGTTTCAATTTGTTTGAAAAAAAAATAAAAATAAAAAATAAAAATAAAAACTAAAAATAAATAAAAGAAAAAATTAAAGGCAAAAAATCTTAGGAAAATGTTGAAATGCTTTTAATAAAAGTTTAGTTTTGCTTAAAAAAAAAATTTAAAAAAATAATATAGAAATTATATGCTAAAACCCTTCATTTATTTATTTCCTCTTTTATAGTTTTTTTTTTAATTTTTCAACTTATACCTTTTTCCATATCTCAAAAGCCTTCACTAAATGCATGCGCCATCTATCGTTTGCTTTTTGAATTACGACTCATCTGAGCTTTGACATCTTCCTTGACATCCCCGATGTGTCCAATACTCAGTACCAGATTTGTGGTTAACGAAATTGTCAAGTTTTTGAATCAAGGAATTTTGAAAATATAGAGAACCCACTTCCCAAAATGTTGAGTCTTCAACCGCAAGTGCATGAGAATTACGCACGAAATTCGAACGAGTGAACTTGCCTTTCAGGCATTTTCATTTTGTGCAGCGCGTTCGCCAAACGTGTTCGTTATAGAACAAAAGAACTCGCTTCTGCGCTCGTCCAGTGCGTTTAGCGGAAAATATTGCTGTTGTAGCTCAAAGTATTCTCGAACTGCAATCAACATCAACTTGACAGCCTTCCATGTGTAGAAGACCTCCGTAGAAGGTTTATAAAGACTATTTAAGCCAAGAATTGAAGCCTTATGACACTACGATGCGATTTGGCTGCGCTCAATAGGCTGAAGATCGTTTGGCAAATACTGAAGCTCATTTTTAACTCGGCGGTTACGTCAAAAAGCTGTGGTGCGCATTCGAGGCTCAGAAAAGCTACTCGTAACCATCTTAACATTAGCGATGTATCGGTCGTTACAGTCGCATGCTCAAGACAACAACGGAACGACGCTACGTACACATATCACACACAGCCAACATTACAATCGATCTCCGCCGCGCTGTGTTCGGAGATCGCCTAAATCAAGCGACCAGTTTATGATACCCGATACACTAACCTGTTCAAAATATTTCTACAAGAACCAATGCCCTAAGTATTATGTATTCTTCTAGAGATATTCAACCGATAGTCATGCTATTCAGCAAGCTTTTATTCAGCCTTCGCACCGACGCCTTCACACCATATGCCGACGAAGGATTTTTTAACACTATTCGTATGGTGTGTTCCGTGAGATACTCTAAAGGCTTAGAGGTATGTTTTATTTAAGTATAGCGATCAGAGATCTCATGCCAAACAGAGTTTTTGTTTTTCAAATATTTTATATTTGTGGCCGAACGACAAATATTTAGTTTAGTTCGAGGAAGAGGCCGAGATGTGTGAGTATGAAAAGCTTGGGGAGCTGGCCGACAGGACCCGGATAATGAATGCTCCAGCTTTGAAAGTTTACGATGCAGCACCCAACAGTGTAACGCTGTTGGGAAGACCAGGTGGTTGAGTTGGACTTGGCTGTACTTGGCATAAGGGAAAATTAAAGGCCTTCATTGTGCTATGCCCTCCGTCTGCTCCGCTACACTTTCAGAGTCTCATCTGCTCGGGCAAAGCATATCAAGTTTAATGTGACTCAGCCTTAAAAGCGTCATACTCTTTCCACACAAATTTTACTCTCCCTCTCTGACACTCTGCATTCAATTTAGTTCTCACCTTATCGCCAACAATCCATATCACCGCAATATTCTAACCCTAACATTTAACAAATTTAGAAATTTTATATTTTTTACAAATATTACATAGAATGCGCAGCTGATAAGCGCCGAAGCTTATCTCAGACCAAAGCGAAATTTCACACAAAACGAATCCACCGGCAGAGCTCAAGTGCAGTCACTAACTTAAACACCTCACGAGATGTTGCAATTCAGGAAGCAAATTGTATTTGCCGCACTGATAACGGTTTTTATACATATACAAATCATAACGGTAAATAGTTTTAATGATGCGGAGTACATGACGATCATTGTGGACGAGGCAATGCGTAATTTGCTAAAACAATGCAATAAAAGTGAAAAAGCGGAGGCGCATACCACAAGGTGAGAGCGGGAGGGAGAGTCTCTCTCTAAAGGGGAATAAAATAATTAAAAAAAACTAAATTAAACCAAATAAATAATAAACAGAGCCCTTCAACGAGATGAGGAATCGCCGCTAACCCTGAAGCAGTTGAGCGATTTAATGGAAAAGACGTAAGTGACGTGATAGATAACTGTTTCTGAGACACTTAAAAACCATTCCCTTTCAAAATCTCAGCGTACGCCAGCTTAGCGACTCCTTCACCACACGCCTCATGCAACGTTTTCCCAAAACCTGCGCCGATATATTGCCACCGGGTGTGCACGATCGCAATGATGTCTACAGTCTGCATATATCCGGCTATACACCGATCAATGTCTACTGTCAAGCCGATACGGCTGGCGGTTGTGCGTGGACCGTTGTGCATAGACGACAAGATAAAAACACCGATTTCAATTTGCGCTGGGTGGATTACAAAGCCGGTTTCGGTGATCCCTATAGCAGTTACTTTGTCGGCATGGAGTCGCTATTTTGGTTGACCAGCGATGCGCCACAAGAATTGCGTATTGTTATGCGGCTGAATAGTTCCACCGCGGAGGAGGTGGCTAATTATGATCACTTCGTGTTGGGCGATGAGGGCGATCAGTTTGCATTGAAAATGTTGGGTAAATTTAGCGGTAATGCAAAGGATGAGCTGACGCCGTTGATTGGTTATAAGTTTCGTACGAGAGATCGTGTGGGTTATTGCATTGGTAAGGAGAAGGTGGGCGGCTGGTGGAAGGAGGGTTGCGCAAAGAGGTGGGTTTGATGG
Organism: Ceratitis rosa; assembly: GCA_037013455.1. NCBI lineage: Eukaryota > Metazoa > Arthropoda > Insecta > Diptera > Tephritidae > Ceratitis > Ceratitis rosa. The sequence continues at coordinate 1,973,872 of JAWMAG010000069.1, forward strand.
ATAACAGTATTTTTGGTCTCCTTACAAATCTTTTTTTTTCGCCTACAGCAAGTTAAATGGCATATATGCGCCCTCGAAGTGGGAGATACCGACACAGATTGGCATTATTTGGGACAATAAGAACTCTTTGGGTTTCAACTACTCACTAGAGTATGTGCATATGGCAATACGACCAAAATATTGTACTAAAATTAATACAGAGTTGTGAATAAATAGAAAATTTAGTTAAATTGAAAAGAATTAAATTCGAGCTTTCATCTCTTGGCTTATCTTTATTTGGTGCAGACTTGAAGGCGGCCCTCGGCGTGATAATAATGATCACATAAGGTGGACTCTGTAAACTTAGAACTCCGAACTGTGATCCTACCTTTCCAAACCAAAATTTCCTGAGAGGAAACTGGATTTTTCTGGACGTTTCGTAGAATCCTTACATATGAATAGACCAGGAGAAAGAAATTATTGAAGTCAATATTCATTAGCTTTACTTGCGTAACGTATCTCGTATCTGCCAAGCTGTGATACATGCTGTAGCTAAGATCTCGGGCAGAGAAGAGCTGGCCTGAGAGGAATATACGCATAGAAAGTAAAAGCTAAGCTGCCTCAAATGATATTGTCTGTAGACTAATTGCCTTCAGATTGTATAGCTTGCTTATGGAAATGGTATCTTAATAAATTTAGGGTTCGCGGCTACCATTCCGCACACGTAGCTCCCATCCATAATCCTGTTCGTCCGATCGCTCGATTTTATTTGGCTCCAATTTGTTTTTATTGGCCTTAAAGCAGTTATGGCCATTTTGCATAGATTCTTTCCGGGTGTCTGCAAACAACTAGGAAGTTGGAGCTGTAGGCAGGCTGAACTTAAGACGGAACGTAAGGCGACGTAGTAGCGATTCTCAAGATTTGTTTGGGAAAATTCAAAATGCGGTGGACATGCCTCGGTTCTTTCAGGGTTGGTTGTGAATATCAGAGTGTGCTAAATATAACAAAGCCCGTGTCTTTAATTATATGACTCTCTCTTAGTAGGTCTATGTTTACTCTCAGACGAGTAGAGCAAAGACTTTCAAGATTTCATGCCTTGACCATTTTTGGGTGCGGAATGTCGATCCACAATTGTTAGAAGGTAGATATGTCCCGAGCGACATTACTTGTAGATGTTTTGACCTACTTCTAGTAGGCTGCAGTGTTGTGCTCGCAAAAATATTCCTTAAATCGGTACGAAGAATATTGCGGTGGTAACAAACCTTGGTCGGATAAAAATCTGTGTGGATCCACTATAAAGACCCCACTGTTGCCCGTTGTGATACCTATGTTGGTTTTATTAATGCCATTCCTTTTACCTTTCCAATTTCTCCAAGCACTAGGTATATTTTGTGAAATTCTGGGGATTAATGATGCCTGGAAATCGAATAACGAACCGATCTGAGAGCTGGACAGTTACAAGGTAATGCTCCACCGATTCCCCCTCATATATGTCGCTACAGCTGCGGCAGAAGTCGTTTGAGAAGCAATCTATTCCTTTACCATGACAAGACAGTGTCCGGTTATTAAGGTGGTTGTTATGCTTATGGAGGTCGGGTTTAGAACAAGTAGAGACTTAGTTTTATTTACCTCGATTAATGACCAGATTTGTCTAATCCCATTGCACGTTGATTCGCTCTGCCATCTGTTGTTTGCCTTTGTGGTGAAGGTTAGTCTTAGCAGATACTTTGCCGAGAAAAGCGATATGCTCACATTATGTGCAGAGTTTACCGTGGTTAAGATTGTTCACTTTCTGGTCAGTCCGACGGCTACGCAAATCCCTAGGATGTCCCTATTACCCAAACCGCGGACGTTTCCCTTACAGTCCAGAGTTTGTGTGAGATTTCTTTCTATTTCATAGCCACTTTTGGGGTGAGAAACTTAATGCCAACCTGGCTGTTAGAATATAGCAGACAGGCCTTATCAAAGGTAAATTCTTCAGCTTCTAAGCCGCAGGTGCTTTATGCTAAAATATCCGTCTTTATTCTTAGGTTGTTTGTACTGAGTAAAAACTAATTGTTTGAATATTTTGGTATTGTAGCTGTCTATGAGTTCTTTGCCTTCTTAAGATCCACTAACTTATTCCAGATATACTCATCGATCTCAGTCCTATACTTTTCCACGGAGTTGTGCTCTCTGAAGAAAGTATCGATGCCAGGACAGAGTAACATACCAGGTAACGAGTTGGCGGTTGAGCTTGCTAGGAAGTATACGTCCCTTACACTTTCACTATAATGGAGGGCTCTGGGTATGTTGCTCACCACTTGTAAACTTAATAGAAGAAAGTTATTTGCTTCAAATACTAGCCAAAGATAGAAAAGACTCATTAATAGGATAATTTAGCATGGATATGGCATAAGAGAAGGTCAGAAGAGCTTATCTCGCTAAAGATAATGGAAATATCTACAATGATGGATCATCTTCTGCAGGAGTTGCAATGAGATGGAAGAACCTGAAATTTAAGGCACTTATGAGTGCAATTGCCAAGCACTTTGGAGGCGTAGGTTGAGGTCCTCCTGGGCTGGCAACCTTTAGAGATCAAAATAGCTTGTGTTATGATACGTTGATTACTTTGTCTTGTTAACTCCACACACTGCTTTGGGAAGCGGATGTGTTGATAGTAGTTTAGTGGCCTCCGTACGCTGATGCCTAGCAGTCACTTCAGTCTCATCTTATGTAATCTTACAAGGTGTTAAGCCACGTTAATTGTAAATATTTACACTCCAGTTTGGAGAGTTTTTCAGGTCATAAGAAATATCAAGTGAGAGCTTCACTTTATACCACCAATTAGCGGAAAATTTCAAAGAAATGACTGGTCCTCGCTATAATCACTCAGCAGCGCTTGATGCCAACAGGAAATAAAAACTCGTCTCTTTACTTCAAAAGCTCAATCGACCACTTTAAAAGCTACTGTAAAACAAAAACCAAACATTTTACCTTAAACTCACGAAGTATGTAGGTGTAAAGTGGTCTTAAAGATAAATATCGGCTTGATGTTGGCCCAAAAAAATTTGTGTTCGCTTTACTTTTTACTCCCTCCCACTCGTGGAGCGCTTTAGTAGCGGCAATATCATTTAATAGCACCGTTTAAGTTTACATCGAAAGCATTAAAAGATAATCTTCAATAAAGGTTAAGTGCGAGTGTAAGTAAGTAAGTACTAAAGACATACTAAGGCAGAAGTGTTAAGTGAAAATTGCAGCTGTGGAAAATTGGCTTGCATTGCAAGAGAATGCGGTGGCGGCAATGAATTCTTTTTTTATTTTTTATTTTTATTTTTTTTTTCTTGTTTGCAAAGAAAGAAATTTAAAATTTTCTTGAAATCTCGCTGCAAACTCGATCAGTTGAGAAATCGCTAGTCGGCCGTTTTTCTCCAGTTGAAGTGAGTTTCGTCTTTCCATTCAAGGTTCTGCTTACCCACACTTGAGCACGATTTTTCACTCTGGCTCGGCTTTCACTGCTTTACTGCTGGTGTTGCAATTTAATCATTAAATATATATGTATATATGTACATATATATAGTATATATGTATATGCATATGCTCCTCCTGCCATTAGCCATACCTCTGTGGGTAGTAATTGAATTTAATTCATTGAAATGACCGCGAAAATTTCCCACAGCGCAGTAGTTTGTATCAATTATCTACGCACAAGAGACGAAATGCCTCTGCATTATAGCCAACTTCGCAGGCAATGGGTAAAATAAACTATAGAAATACGTACAGTGTGGCAAGGTTTCCTGATAACGCAAAGAGATCGAAATTATCTGTGACCCAGGTACAGCTAAGCCGAGAGCAGTGCATACTAAAACGTCGGATATTTATCTCTCTTAAAGGGAGTAGCCACTAGGCAGGCTCTAAGATCTCTTTGTTGAAGAAGTACAAGCATATTTCTTATACCCCGGTTAAGGTCCACTTAAGGAACTGAGTTCTTGATCGTTTCAAATTCTGAAGACGCAGCTACACTATAGAGTCTCAGTTTAATAGCAAAACACGTAGATCCCCACATCTTCAAAGTGAATCCCAAGGGAGTGTATGCTCTTTTCATTCTGTTAATTTTTTAAGGAATTGGAATGAGGCTGGGGGAAGCTGAACATCTACATGACGGTAGAGAAAGGCAGTGTAAAGGACGGTGGAAGAGATTTTCGATAGCATTTTCTATTAGCTCTAGGCTTTTTAAATAACTGCAGCTAAGTAACACTGGATCGACTGATATGATGCTTCACTTCGGTTAAGAGTCCACCGTTTCAGGCTTATAGAACTAAGTAAGGTTGAAAAGGCTGAGAGCAGAGCATGCACAGAAGAAAACCTCGGAGTACTACTTTTTCGAGTACCCACCTTAAGCCGATTGAGGTGTTATATATTCCGCTTATTGGAAATGGGTAAGCATAGATGGAAGAGTATACCGAAAATTATTTATTTGAGTATGGATAAACCAAGAGTTCACCGACTTTTCTAAATAATTGCGGTCACCCCATCCGAGTGTATTTCTGGCATAAAACAAAAGCCTCTCATAAAGAAAACCATCAGCTGTTCAAAGGCGACTTAGTATAAACTGTAGGTCCCTCCATTTGTTGCAAAGACATAAAGACGCAAAACCACAAATTGGAGGAGGAGCTCGGCCGAAAATCGCTTCAGCGGTTACAAAGTGCCAGTTATATATATAAGCAGCTGTAGTCGCGTCTCTCTTATTCCGCATCTAATAGAGTGAAAGAGCTTTTTTCCACATACTAAGTGCTAAGACTGAGCAGATGATTTGAACTCCTTTAGGGAAACAGTTTGAAGGAGTAAGAAGTAGTGTCTTCTAAGCTATTTGGTAGAAACATAAGTTGGGCAGTCTCGCCTGCTTAAATATTTCAAATAAAAAACAATAAATTTTGCAAAATGTGCACTCAAATTGGCTAAAGCTTTTCTTGTTGGAGAAGTCAAAAATATAATATATAATAAATATTGTTTTCTTCTTTGGACGGAATGAATGGCAACCGGAAATTGAAAGTTTTTTATTATAAAATTTCACAAGCAACAATTTCGTAGAAATATTGAAACGTAAGGGCTGGTTTTACACTTTCTTCCTGAATTCGCTAAAAAAAACCAAGTTTGAAAGGTCGTTAGAGGGTTAAAATGTTCTAGAGAAATATGCTTCAGAGAATTTTACTAGTGGTCTCCTCAAACAAAAACTTCATACGAAAAACTTAAGTCACTTAAAAATAGATAGAAAGAAAAATCTCCCCCAGAAATATGCAACACTTTTCTGTTTCTTTTTTTTGCATTTTTTGAGAGCATACACACGCTCTTGCGATCTGCATAGGCAAGTTGAATTACTTTTTTTTTATAATTTTTCCTTTGAAATTCACTAGGCTTCCAGGACGAACGTGTAAGCCTCGCTACTCCCTTAGCTGTCTCAATTCATTGGCTGTTTAAAGTTCCTGATAAGTGAGTACCTTCAGGGCAGAGGCAAGTTATAGGCATTAACGGAATAATGAAAGCATTCAAAATCGTATCTCTTTCTAAATTATGTCATCTGCATTTACGTATGTTCAGATATTATCATGTTTTGTGTGTAATTTTTTTAGAATTATATTGGATTAAACATGACAACTCCATCTCTCCTAGCGATACTTAGTATGTAGATATGTAAATATGCATTTATAGCAATTTTCGAGATAATAAATAGCCATCGGCTCAACATGTTAAAGAATCCATATATGTATGTATTTGTGTTTGTCTTGCTAAGATTAAGATAAGGCTGAGACATTTGCCAAATAAAATCAGTTTACTATTGAAACAAAAAAATTGAAAAAAATAAATAAAAACATAAAATAAATAAAACAAAAATAGATAGCCAATAAAATAAAATAAAAAATAAAAAAAATTAATGTAAAATTAAATTATAATAAATAACAGACAAATGTATCGCGAAATTGTGTCAAAACATTTTCATTCAGCATTTATCTATGTGGCATGCCACAATTTACGATTTTTATGACTTCGTTACTTGCATTTTTAATCAATTCAGGACAGAGAAGGAAAGGGAGGGGAAAGAGAAAATATGCAGCTACATACGTTTGCACATATTTTAAGAATAATAAGAAAGCATAGCAGCGGTGACGCAAACAAAAGCATTTTGCTAACACAAAAATAGCCCTATAGATACCCTGTAAAAAAATTACTAGTAGTGAACTACTTAAAATGTTACTAGTATGCATTTTTTATCTTCCATAATTTTTCCATTCCACCAATAAATATTTTTACAACAAAATGACAACTGGCCGCTTATGCATCAGCTTTATACTAATTAAATACCAGTTTTTATAGACCTGGAAGTGTAAAAGTTACGTCGATTTCGAAAAAAATTATCCATAATGTGGAAAGCCAATTGTCGAAAATGACGATAAAATAATGCAAATCGTCATCACACCGTAATGCGAGCACAGTTTGGAGCCATTTAAAAAAGTCTGTATGCTCAAAGAAGCTAGATGCGTGGGTGTCACGTGGACCGAATATGTAATCGTAACAAACTCGATCCATTTCTAAAGCGGATTTTGACTATTTATGATCACTGGATCATAAATAACAACTTCATATAAAAAAGGTGTGGTCGATGTACGGTGAGCCAGCACAAACGGTATTCAAGCCAGGATTGACGGCCAGGAAGGTTTTTCTATGTGTTTGGTGGGATTGGTAAGTAATCGTCTACTACGAACCACTCCCCTACGGCCAAACTCTTACTTCGGACCTATACTGTCAAATTGGACCATCCGAGAGAAGCAATTGCTCAGAAGAGCCCAGCTTCGACCAACAGGAGTGGAATTGTGTTTCATCAGATCTTAGTTGGGAGGTTGTTACGCATCCACCTTATATTCTGGACCTCGTACCAAGTGATTACCATCTGTTTCTGTCTATGGCGAATGATTTGTCTAGTGAAGAATTTGCCGCAAGAGATGGCTGTGAAAATCTATTGTCCCATTTTTTTGCCATTATGGACAAGGGTGTATATTGCCATCATTCCACACACAATATTTTTTGATTTTGTTTTTAAGAAATTCAAAATCTTTAGTTATGATACAAATTTTAAAATTAGATAAGACGACTTCTGAAATCTAACGGCATAATCTTTTGTAGCTGCGAGATGCTAAATTTGATGGATACTTCCGCAATAGATTTAATAGTTTTCCTTCCCTCTAATTATTTAAACAATTTCACAAAATATAACTAGCAAATAAGTTTATTATAAATTTTTAATGAATTAATTGTATGCGTTTCTACGTTTTCGTTGTAGAAATAAAATTAACAAAGCGACTGATCGTTTTTGCTCATAATGAAAAAAAGGAAAGACTTTGTAGGAATTGACAGCTGTCAGCTGGTGAGCGAAGCCATTTTTGTTTGATAGTTGAAGTTGTAAATTTGACAGCTAGATGGCGCGGTTATACGCTGTCTGTGAGTATCAATTTAATAAACTGCTTAAATCAGCCATTTTTTCTCTCAATAATACAAAGTTTGATATTTCCACAAGTTTCTATTAATTTTTAACATCCTAAATATATATATGTACATATATAGATACATATTAATACATGCTCTCTAGCGTATTCAACTCTTGACGCTTGGTAACCACAAATCATCAAAGGTTTTAAAGCCGAAACCAACAAGCATCACCAATGGACGTGTGAATATTGAAAAGTCAAAGTTCATTGGACATCAGCGGTTTGAAATGGGCAGCAAAAGACCATTTCATGTATAATCTTTAAATATATTTATAAATATATAGAGTGCGTTTACTCTAATACGTATTTATGTATAAAGTTAAAAAATCCATAATTTCTCATGTTTGCCACATTTTCCCCGCAAAATCAATGTATACAACAACTGTAACTATTTATGGTATATATTGTATTATAGAAAATGTAATAACACAAGCACGCATTGAAGTGTGAAGAAAATTTTCTCACACCCAACGGCGACTGATTTCCAAACCACTGAGCTAATATTTACACCTATTCAGGAAATCAATTTATTTAGTTACAAGCATATGTACATGCATGTATATGTTACCATGTTTGTTTAGTGTACATGCCATTCCTAAACCAGATGCCGCCATTTAAATTTCATTAACGAATTTCCTCACGTACATATGTATGTATGTATGTATATTTACACGTAAAAATAGCTCACCGGAGAAGTTACAAACATATGTAGACCATATTGAAAGATATGTATATACATATATATTATATGTATATATGTATACTTTTTAATATACCTATAATCTTGTTTCTTTTACATTAAATTCAGCACTAAAGCTGTCTTTGACTTCTGAAAAATATATTTAAAAAGAATCAACTCTCTTGAACTTAAAGCTCCTTTACTTTTCTTCAAGACAAAACATGCCCAATAAAATCTTTTCAAGTAAGAACTTCCAGCGTGTTTTTGATCAGCTGCTTCAAGTTTCTAGTTCGGTTATTTTGAGGTTAGGACGCTGTTTTGCATATCATAAATGGAGAAAAGGCTGAAAATAAGCTTGGTTGAGGATCAAGACTTTATTTCGTTAGTTAATTGTTGAAGTTGCTTGATCACGAAACACTGATCGAGGGCACTTAGGCCTGCTTTGGCAACCGCCAGTAAGGTCGTAAACTATGCTGCACCGATCTGGGCGCCGGGGACGAACGAGACGCAGATGAAGAAGTTACAGGCATGCCAGAACACCGCCCTTAGGACTGCGACAGGAAACCTCCTGATGTCGCCGGGGCATCACTTGCACAGCGAAGCATCTATGCTACTCAACCACCAGCTAGGCACATCAGGAAAGGAGTACTTGACTTAAAGAGCACCATCTAGCAACACGTGCAACAACCGCTGGACAGGACGGCGTACCGACAAGCACTGAACGCCATTCACCAGGAGTCAGTTAACACCTTCAAAGACTCCCTTCCCGTTAATAGCGTACACGGAGTAAAACCACCACCCATTACAGACAACGAGCTCGAGCTGCCTCGAGAAACCCGCGTGACCCTTGCACAACTTAGACCTGGATATTGTAGCAGGTTAAACTCCTACCTATCCAGACTCGACCCCAGCATACCCAACGTATGCCCAGCATGTGGAGAGTTTCCGTACGACACTAACCACCTCTTCACATGCCCCCTTAAACCGACTCATCTAACTCCCCTCGCGCTTTGGTCCAATCCCGTCGATCCAACACGTTTCCTGGAACACCCTTCAGATGACCTCGGCGACTTAGATTGACAAAGCCTGCCCTAAGCGGGGTTAGCCAGCCGAAAAAACAACAACAACAACAATAACTTCGGTCTGCTGACCCGTGGTGATATCTATAGTGAGCCTGTGAACAGTGGGTTCCTCTCACCTCCCTAGATATTCAGACTATTTGGTATGTCTTATGAAACCCACAGGATTTTCGATGCTTACTGGAGGCCGTTCTACAAGACAGTCAAAATAAAAATTACTGGAAAAATGATGTCGCGCCGCACTAGGGGCTACGACGGAAGTCCTTGGAGAAGTAGACCAGCCTGCTGCTATGAGTCATACATCAGTTTTAAAGCCAATGGAACTTCTGCTTAGCAGGAATATAACGCTTTTTCTATTTTCTTCAATCAAAGTACAGATCTGTCTGGTATTAGTCCATCTGCTATTATCCTTACTGGTGAAGCTTTGAAAGTTGTTTTATTTAGCAAGAATTTACATATTTCCATATGGATAAGAGTCTAGTCGGGTTTAAGGATCAATTTGAGCTGCCCACACGTGAAAAGTTCCCGTCGAAAGTCACGGAAATCTGAGTACAGCGTCTTTAAGGTGTCTAACAACAATAAAAGTATCTCCAACTTTAAGATTTCTACAAGTTCTCTGAACTGCAAGGCCTTTAAATGTCTGATATGTGTGCTATGTATATATAAGACTCAACAGAGACAAAGGAGGTGGTCTACCATCTCACTCCTGTACAACAAAAACTCGCAGCACATTTTTACCTATGCATGTACTTTCATGTACATACATAAAAACACTTAACTATTATATTAACCAAACGTGTGTATGTATAATATATACTCACGTAATTTCGAACGTTTACTGCAATCAATATTATATGGCAAATCGCATTTTTCCTCCGAAGCACTGTAATCGTTGAAGACCATGCCATCAGCACAGAGGCGTTCAGTTGGCTTACCCTCACTGCAATTAATTAAACACAAACATATATAAATATTTTATAGAAAAACTTATAAATATACAAACATACATATAACCATAGACGAATAAATAAAATCAAAGTAAGGCGTAAAAATTATTATTTATTTTTATTCTCATTTTATTATTATTATTATTATTTTTATTATTATTTTTTGGGCTTATGAAATATTGATTATAAATATTGTTGTCGAAAAGGGCCGTTACATGGCCGTTGGGTGTACTTAAGTGTTGCCACTTAATTTGTTTGTGCCAAAGGTGCTAAAGGGAGTCTGTTTGTATGTCTGTGTCTGGTTGGTAAGGTGCTTTGGCGTTTAGTATGTGTTAGTGACGTTAAATGAGCTGTAAGTAATGTGTTTGATATATTTTTGTGATTAAAGTGTTTAGAAGGTGTGTAAAAATAAATATACAAATATTTTTTATATAAATATACTTTTTTAAATACCACCCAGGTGTACTCGCAAATAGAGACACGAGTGGAAATTAAAGTTTCATTTGAGATAGAATTTTAAGCTTCAGCTTCGATGTTATGTTAAGCTTATGGAGATAACAATTATACCTTAGGCCTCAGGCTTATAAGGCCAAAATCTTCACCTCCGATTTCGACTATAGAAAATTGATTTTCAAAGTCAATAATACCTCAATGGTGTTCACAATTTAGTATTATACCCAACTAGTTACATTTTAGTACGGTTTAATTTACATTTTCAATAAACTTACTAGCACGAATAGTATTTATCACACTGCTCCAAGTCGGGGAAGAAACCATTCGCTTCCGGACATTGGTCTGTCGGCTCGTAATCCGCCTCTGATGGTGGCGGATCTGTTGGTCTCTTAGGCAGATGGCGCTGTGATGTTGGATGTCCAGGGCCGTTACGGAAATTATTACGTTGTGCGAGGGTGGTGCCTGTGAGGAGAGTTTTGAAAAACACAAATAAGATTTGAAATTTATATAGAATAAAAATTTCAGCTTATAATTAAATATCTTAACTGTAACTTAGTTAAAAATTTTATTTTATGTTAAAAAAGTTATGTTAAAATACAAAAATTACAATATTATTTTTTGGTATACCTTTTGTTTATTTATGTTTAAGAGAAATGACTTTCATGCTTCTGATGTTTTTACTTATCGTAATTTATGTTACGTTATGCCAAGTTATGTTATGCCATATTATGTTAAGTTACGATATGTACGAACATAGCATAACATAACATAACTTGACATGAACATAACATAATATGAACATAACATGAACATGTTCATATTATGTTATGTTCATGTCAAGTTATGTTATGTTATGCTATGTTCAAGTCATGTTATGTTCATGTTAAGTCGTGTTATGTTATGTTATATTATATTCATGCTATGTTATGTTGAGTTAAGTTATGTTCATGCTATGTTTTGTTCAGTTATGTTATGTTATGTTCACGTCAAGTTGTGTTATGTTTTGTTTATGTCATGTTATGCTATGTTCATGTTATGAAATGTTGAGTTAGGTTATGTTGAGTTATGTTAGCTATGCTATGTTCATGTCATGTTATGTTATATTCATGCTATGTTATGTTGAGTTATGTTATGTTATGTTAATGTTAAGTTTTTTTATGTTAAGTTAAGTTGAGTTAAACAAATTTTATTTTTATCTTGTCTTTCACTAATCATACACAAACAGTCACTATCTTCATTCATTCATTCAAGAACTTTCATGTTGCCAATGTCATTGCCAATATCTACATCTACCATTCATAAACGTACACATGCATATGCTCGTAAACATACTAGTAGATTTTTATTTTCTAAAAATATATTTTCCTCAGTTCTGCCTCAACAATGTTTTATTTGAACATCATAAACAAACCTGTTGCATGTCTCATGTCATACGATCTGCAACATTTTACTTTCATTCTTTATTATTTTTACCCATACATACACGTATGTTTGTATTTTCTGCAGCCACTAGATGCCAGTTTCCAATTACTAATATCCTTATTCTTTATTGAACTCGCTGCTATGGCTCTACACAAGCAGCTAGTATACACAATCATACATACCATATATACATTTATATATAGGTATATATATATATTTACTTATCTGTCTGTTTGTCTGTCTGTCAATTCATTGTCTATCTTAAGTAGTTTTACGTGCAGCTGTCACTTTCCACTTGCTACTTGCCACTTCAAGTCTTATGTACTTTTATTTACGCAATTACTTGCAACACTGCATACACTCCTATGTACTATTTTCTATTCACCACAAAGTAGTAGCTTTCATAACAAATATACAACAACAATGAGTTGAAAGAGCATACGCACATACATATCTATATACAATATGTACATATAAAAAATTTGTTGGCACAACTTTGTTTTCAGAAAAACCTCAAGTCGTTGAAAATGGCAAGCCATACGAAAGTTAAAGCAAAAAGACATACAAAATTGATAAGTTGCGGGTGGAGAAACAACAAAATTTAAGATGGCAATGAAAATATCACAAAAATATTATAGATTTGACAAGCAAAAGTTTCACTTGTAAATAAATGAAACAAAAAAAAAAAAACATACATAGAGAACGCATATAAAAAGAGAACAAACATAAAATTTTTGCAGGAAATTTGTAACAAAAAAAAATAAATATATTTTCTTGACTATTTTAGATAAGGCTAATAAAAATTATATGAGAATTGTGCACAATAAAAAAACAAATGAAGCTTGAAAAGTGGTCTTACTTGCAGTCAAATATCTCTAGACCGAAACCCACCACACTCGACATATGATAATGAGCACGTTTTTAGATTTTTCAACTTATTTCCACAATAAAAAATACTTTTCTGCTGTTTTAAAATATGTCGATTTTAAATTGGTAAGACAATCAAATGTTATGCAAACAGTTTGAGAGGTATGTGACTTTTGTAAATTGAATGCTATTGAATGCTATGCTGCGTACGTCAACTGTCATGTGTTGATCAACTGCCGTTTAGTTTGTGTTTGACAGTTAACGAAAGCAAAAATATTCGCGAATTTTAACAGAAATGGGAAAAAGAGATTTTTAGTAATATTTGTGTGCAATATTTTTTAAGTAAACCATTACAGAAACCAAAGAAAAGCCTGATAAATATTATGAGGACTTTAGACCCAGAATTTCAATGGCTAAGACAAAGTTTACGGATTTCCAGCACAAACGGGATGAGAGTAAAATGGACCTAACACACGTGTTGCGTGAAATTAATGATGAAATCTATGAAATGATATTAGACAATCGGAGAAAGTGTATGAAATGGCTGAAACTGTGGGCAACTCAAATGAGCGGGTAAATCACATTTTGCATGAATATAGGTATATACATGAAAGGCCTAACCACGCGAGGTGTGCCGCTACTGGATACACTCGACTATATGGTAAGTGTGCAGCAGTGTGATATCTTCAAAGGAGTATTTGGCGATGCAGAGCAACAATCTGAATGAAATTTTGCGTGCTTTCGTTATCGTTAACGAAAAACGTGTACAAACCGCCACACCAAAAACCAGAGAACAATCAATTCAAGTGTATTACCCCGTTTGCACCAAGCAATCCAAGTTAGGTATATCGGGCAAGAAAGTCTTGGTTGCAGCTTTTTTTTTTTTGCATGCACGAATATTACTCAGAGGTTTTGCTCAAATTCTTTACTGATTTGAAGCAAAGATCGATCGTTTTTGAAGAAAAAAGAAGAGCCTGCTTTCCAAATTTAGCCCTCTCCAACTATTTCCTGTTTTCAGCTGCGCAAAAGGCTAGGCAGTAAGAGATTCAGGTCAAATGAAGAGGTGATCACTGAAATCAGCATCTATTTGAAGGCCTTGAGATATTCTATTATTTGGAAAATTGATGTTGTTGTTGTGTATATTCCTCAAAGTAATTTTTGGAGAATGTTGCGGGAATGACAGTCCTTGGCCGGATAAAAAATCCGGGTCGTTCCGGTATAAAGACCCGACTGTCGCGTGAATTATTGGATTTTAGTCACCTCTTACGACAGACATGCCTTACCGCGGGTAAATTCTTGAACCCCTAACCCGCAGGGGGTCTTACCCGCAGCAAAATTGCTCGACCACTATGTTGAGAAATAAAACTCTCAGGGAAGCAGTGTATGGAGCAACAATTGATCATGAAAATACCAAAACTGCAATTTGTCTGGGATGAGAGCGAGATGGAGTGGCTTAAAGACTTGCAGGACTGCCAAGATCATATGTAACGGCAGCTAAGAAGGATACAGTCAGTCAGAAGGTTGACAGTACATAATCTACTGTTATTAAAGGTGTGTAAAGTGTTTATTACTTGAAGTGATACATGCAGGAAATGTCAACATGCAGCTATAAGCGAGACGTAGAGTACCTCCTCTTTTTCTGTTCGCGCTTATAAAGAACAAGGCTCAGATATTTAGAGGCTTCCTAGTTTAGAGAACTAATAGAAGTCACAGAACCAGATACCAAAGCGCTTATCTAACCTCGGAAAACAGATTGATGACTACTGCAAGCCAGATTAGATTGAACCTCCATCTGGCACTATAAAGGAGCAAAAACATATTCGTGCAACCTAACCTAACTTAACCTTAAAGCCACTAACCAACCACGATATCCTCTCACGATGTGAGACGTTCTCAATTCGTAGATGAATGAGTTAGAGTCTCGAAAGAAAGCTCTATATGTGTGATCAACATTTTTCTTTAAATTCTTAAATCATCAACATTGTTTGTTGGCGTACTTTTTATGCGCTACTCAGCTGGGCAACCGCTTAAATTCGACACTCAAGTATTGTCTTGGCCTACATTCGCTCAAACGAGTAATCATTAATTACAAATTAACGCCGACTTTGATAGCGAGCGGCATAAGCACGCAGGCAGGCATTGAAGTCTACAAATTACAGGCATACGAGTACATACATAGATACTCGTATGTAGATAGCGAGTGAGCTAAGCGATGCTGCGCTTACAAAATGACACAAATAGCACTTAGCAGATTACAAAATTACCGTTATGGGAATATTATGTAAGTTATTTGCTACATATAATTCCATTACTCTTATATTGTATTAGAATGGCCCAAAGGGCATATCAATGGCGCATATAGGAATAATACATTAGCATATACATACATATATGTATATAGAAATATGCGTGGGCATAGTAAATACAAGTAGTTGTATGTATGTATGGTATATATGTATGTATTTATATTTGCTAATATAGACATAACCTTTCATATGTAATTAAAATTGCATTTGTGACACAGTTACATACAAACATACACACACAGACACTCATTTCGCACACTATCAGTATCACTAAATCTCAACTGCATCCGACAACCGCTTTTACTCCTTGCAGCCTCACAGCCGTACATCCTTACACCATGCACTATCGTTTACATAACCTCAAACTCAAGCCGTGGGCGACAAGTGCATGCGCTTAGTGCGCGTTTGACATATTCAAGTGTCACTTAATTAATCCCAAAACGCTAATTTTAACTGAGGCAAAATATGTGTGTGTGTCGCGCGATGTCAAGCAGCGTATGCCCGCAAGTTTATTTTATATGCTTGAATGTATGCGTATGCGCGAGTGTGTGTGCAAGACAATGCGTGGGCCTGCAGCTCAACTCAGAGTCGGCGGTGGCTCTTTAATAATGTGCAAAATTCGACTTTATCACCTTTGGATGATATCGAATGAAAATTTTCGCACGTAAACTTCTTACCGCTAATTTCGCGGCGCAGTGTTGCATTTAACATACTATCTACATACATATATGGTATATGCACATATACTCCTTTTTGTATATTCGTACATGAGAATATTGTTAATGAGTTTTGGAAGTTCAGCTATTTAAACATTGTAGAAGCCGAAAAAGTCAATCTTAGTTAAGAGGGAAAAATTACAATGTATATGTGAGTGTATGTACATATGTATGTATGTATGTAAGTGCAAAATGCTAAGTTCGAATTTTCCTCAGCTTTACCTCATCAATACAAATATTTTATTAAAATAATAACCAAGACCAAAGTTTAATTGGAACCGTCTCTTACATACCCGACTATTTCGGGGTGATTTTGGATCATATATCAAAGATATGATACTCAAAACATGATACTCTCAAACTCATTAAAGTGAATTAATCCTTAGATTTTTGCTTCTCACATAAATATATAGATTGTGAAGCATTTTTAAAAAATCAGAATTCTTAAAAGTTGTAATTTTAAAACAAAATATATATAAATTTTTTTGGCAAATTTTACCATTCCGCGTTTTGTAGTATTTGATTTTACATGAACACTAAACTGTCAACAACCATCTTCACGCTAGACAATCAAATATTGTACAAGCAGTTTGAGAGGTTTGTGACTTTTTTGTATAATTATAAATGCGACACTGCATACATCAGCTAATTTGCTTTTGACAGCCAAAGAAAGTGGGAAACCACATGAATTTTAATAAAAATGAAAAAATAAGTGATTTTAATGCACAATTTTAAACAAAAGCCGCATTGCACCTGACTTGAATAGCAGGGTTTTCAATTAAGCTTCCATACACATCGATTTCCAGTGAAAAATAAACCATGAAAATCAGTGTAATCTTCTTTCCACCACATGGCGTGGAGCATCTAGAAAATGCTCTTGTATGGTTTAAAATGTGACGGGGCATGGATTAATGGATGGGACCTCGAAACTATGACTCAATTACATTACAGAAGTGGATACATTTTAGCTCGCCATGGATTAAAAAGCGCATTTGCATGTGAAGTTTATGTTCACTGTGCACATCGATTTAAAGTGACATAGTGCATCATAAAATTCTACCACCAGATCAAACAGTCAATAAGGAGTATTAACTATAAGTTCAACGACATTTGCGTGAAGCAATCCACAAAAAAACGCCTGGAAAACAAATTCATGGCGTTTGCATTACGATAATACAGCTGCTGAAACTTCATTGCTTGTTTCTGATTTTTGCAAAAAAAATGCAATTTAGTCAAATATCTTAACAATATAAATATTATATAATTCAAATAAAGCAGCTATAGGCAATTATAACCAATAATTAAGTGAAAATGGCCAAAAATCATTTAGGAATTGTTGTATTTGTGGTGTAAAAGACCATAGTAAAGTAGCGCGGTTAAAACTGCAAACACATACATCCACGTGTACATACAGAAATGAGACATTCGTATGTATAAATATAGTATACATATGTATACATATTTGTTGATACGTATAAGTATAGCAATAAACTGCAATTGTTTGCTAATACAGCCGAATATTTAGTAATGTAGATGCATACATACATACATATGTATGTATATACACATATAAATATTACATTTAATTGCATTTATGCTTGCTAGCACTTAAGCTAAATATGTGTGTATATATATATATAAATATGTATGCCAAAAATCGCTTTAGCGGTTATAAAATGCAAATAATATATATGCATATGTATGTATATTGAAAAGAGTGATATACAGATATATGCTTGTATATATGTAATATATGTTTATGTGAGTGTAAAAATAAACATTAACATATATGTATTTGTATGTATGTACAACACGTACGTACGAGTATATCCTTCAAGCACAGCAAACTAGGCTGACCATAAAATGAAATTCAAATTGGCTTTCAACCAATTATTGTGGTGACGGACCAATACATTTTAGTAAAAAATCACTTAATACCTCAATTGGTTTTTATTAGGTACAAATGTATTTTATCAGCAATATATTTTGATTGCAAATACCCTATAGGAAATTTATAAGCCAATACTTAGTAAATATTTAGAAAATAAATTACTTAAATTTGAGAAAATAACTCTTTAATATGTTCATTGCTTTAAAAAAATGAGATTGCTTAAAAAAGTATTTTGTTATAAAAAACACGATATCTTTAAAATGTATTTTTTTATAAAAAATGCGATTTCTTAAAAAAGTTTTTTGTTATAAAAAATGCGATTCCTTAAAAAAATATTTTGTTATAAAAAAATGCGATTTCTTAAAAAAAATTCAGATGTTTTCATGTCTGCAGTAGCAATGAGCGATTCATAAACAATTAAATTAATTATTTTTTGTAATTCTTTTTTATATTTGTCTATTTTTTTACCTATTACCATATATTCAGTACCACTATTTTAATAACTTCAATTTAAAAAAAAATCTCTTTCCTAAAGTCAATTAATTCCTACTGGGTATACATATTTTCAAAATTTACTTCTACCTTTCTAATGCAAAGTAATTTTCAAATCACTATATTTATATGCCACAAGTATATATGTATGTATGCATTTAAAATATATTTTCCAGCATTTAGCATCCCCCCCCCCCCCCCCCTCCCTCTCTCTCAACCAAATGACCACTCATTAATTTGTATTTATAAATACGGAACAATAGAAAATCGTTTGTTGGCTTTTATTTAATTGAATGTATATATATGTATATATTTGCATCACTGTATACTTATACCTATATGTATGTATGTGCCTGCGAATTTATAAAATAAACTGTATTTAATTGAATTGTTCATTTTGTTTACTGTTTTCAGAGAATTTGGGCAAAATTTTATAAAATTTTTAACAACAAAGCAAAGAATTGTTCATGCTTATATACACGTACATATGTATATAAATTGTTGCAATTACCAAATAACCATGTAATTGGCAATAATTGGTGAAAATAAAGTAATCACAGTCTTATGTATGGATTTCACGTGACAGTGGACCCGAGAGCGAATTTTTTCATGAAAAAATAAAAATAAATTTAAAAAATTAATAAAAATTTTGAATACTTGTATTTAAGGCAAATTAATGAACAGAAAAAAATTATTGCGACCACGGATGATTCCGGTGTAGAAAAATGGCCTCGGTAAGCTCTACAAAAGAGATAGAGCTTTCAGCCAGCCATAAAAAGGAGATTGAGGTCTAAGCAAACGGAAGAGAGAGAGGGAGAAATACCTCGGGATAATCTTAGGTAGCAAAGAAAACTGGATCCGGAACACGGCAGAAAGATCAAGGAAAGCTATAACTACACTCTATGCCTGCAAAACGGCGATAGGAAAGAGATGGGGTCCAAGACAGAGTATCATGCACTGGATATACACATCGATAGTTAGATCAATCCTATTCTAGGGGATCACCGTACTACCATTGCCATCAACTCCCTCGAAAGCACTGCTAACTCTTCTCAACTTCCTTCCTTTGGACCTATACGGGAAACTACAAGTGGGTTGCAACGCAATAAGATTGAATGCAACTCAACCTTGGAAAATATTATCTCTTACAGAAGACACGAAGGAGCTGTGTATGCTTCGACAATCTTTTCTCCACGATAATCCCAGACAGATGCGAGTGGGAAAACACCAACGCCCCCAACCAGGGAGTAATAGCAATCTCAACAGATGGTTCGAAGCTTGATGGGAAGGTGGATTGCGGAATTTATTCTCCCGTACTTCCAGTAAGCGTGAACATGAGAATACCGGACTACTGCAGCGTTTTCCAAGGCAATTGCATGGCAGACGAACTAGCAAGGGAAGAAACCCTTCTATCTACGATAAAACACACACGCGATGCTGGTCCACGGCTAAGTACATGCTTGAACTGGCCTTCACTAGGGAAGTTGACTCACGATGATTGAATGAGATCACATGCAACGTGACCAGATAGCTATGACCAAAGATGAACGCGAAAAAATCAAAACATCTTATCCTTCTGGACCGGTTATCTATTAACATAACGACTGGTATAATAACTGGACACTGTTTAATGGAGCTTCACGGGAATAGGATGGGCTATTACTCTAACGATTTCTGCCGCAGCTGTTGGGACGAAGAAGAGGAAGAGACCATCGAGCACTACCTCTGCCACTGTCCATCCTTGACAACCGCGCGACACAAGTTCCTTGGGAAACACCACTTCGACTGTTTCGCTGAGTTGGCCTCAGCCTTTTTAAGGCACATGAAATGGTTCGATCACTTGAAAAGGTGAAGGCAGGAGCCTATGGGCCTATTGACCTAAGTGTGCTGGTAGCAGCAGTCGTATCAACTCAACTTAACTCATATAGACCGGACTTGCATAATCCGACTACTATTTGTTTCGGTCACTGCAAAACTCTCTTGATAGTAGAAAGTTGACCGACCAAAAACCGGGGTAGGTCTACACGGGAACCCTTTTAATTATTCAATGTAAGCCAAAAACTGAAACACAGGAAACTGTCATCCTCTCAATACTAAGAATATAGTTCCCTTACTGTTGGATGGAGAAGAGCGAACATGTTTCAATGAGCTAAAAGCGCAGCGAGTGTGGAAATGATGCTTTAAAGGCCAACCAAACTACCGGGTATTGAAGTGCCAAGAGGTTTCAAATGCCTTCACGAAAGATTATATTTTCCGTTAAAGCATATGAATTCCATTCACACCTCCCTCAAACACCTAGTAGTAAGTCTTTCACTTGATTATTTCTATTACCTTTGTCTACAAAGCTTTAAAGTATTGCGCATTTGTGCAACAAAGCTATCTTTGAGCTTTGAGCTTTGAGCTGAATAAAAAAGTTGTCTTCCAACTAACTAATTGCTTGTCAAGCAAAGCTTTGACACCTCACATTTGCCATTGAGAGCTGCGTTAAGTAAAATACAAGACAACTTCCGCGAAATTGTGCACAAATGAAGGTTAAAGGCAACACAAATCAAGCAGGGAGAGACAAAAGTACATACGAGTGCTTACATACATATGTATATAGACAGCAACGAGTATGACAAGTAATATAAGGCTGATCAAGGTGAACTGTTGTCAGCCGGAGGCTGTATGTCGATGCACAAGATATGAGCGCATACATATGTAGTTATATGTAACAGCTAGAAATTAAATGAATACCTGAATGTACATGGTTATAACTACAAATAAACATATATATGTATGTAAGAGTATTGATGTCAATAGCGCGTTGTGCCAAATCGGTTTGATTGGTATTAAACTGAATTTAAGCGCTTTTTATTATCTTACATTTTGTTGCAACAAGTGCACATATATATTGTTAGTATGTCTGCATGTACATATGTGTGTGTGTCGTTGCTATAAAAGTTTGTAAAAAATTTTTCATTGAACTGCCTCAATGACTTTTCGGTGTCAATAATTAGTGCATGACTCAACTTACACGCACACACACCAACACACGCGCACACACACACCCAAGCGGCTGTCAATAACAGTAATGGAAAAATATAATATTTAATAAACAATGTCAACAGCATTTGTTGCCAACGCCAGGCAGGCAGCTTAAGAAACTCGAGCCAAAAGCCTTTCGCCGTCACAAAGCGTCGAGATTTTATGCCATGAAAAGCAGTTAAGCCGGCAATCCTGTTACATTACAGCAACAACAACAACAAGTAGTGTAATTATAAAATTATTAAAAGCAAAAGTCAACAAAAAATAACGGCAGTTAATAAAAAAAAGTTGCAAGTTCAAAGCTATGCAATTCATAAAGAGAGAAAAAAATTGCCATCGTGGCTTGCTTACGGACGAAACTGGAAAAAGTAGTTACTCAAAAAGCATAGTTTTATAGAGACACCTTGTGCCAGATTCACAAATAGCCGTTTTCTAGAGGCAGAGAGCCGAGTAATTACTCCAACACAAACCCTGCGGCGCCTTCACTACACTCTAGAGTTTCAGCGGAGCAACAAACAAGTACTAAAGTTCCCTTGCAATGATCGGCGTGCTGGAAATCCAATGGGTGGTGACCCATTATAGACCCAGAGCCCGAGCTTCCTCGCGAAAACCAAGTAATACTGACACAATTAAGATCTGTAAATAATAGTTCAACTGATTTCTACTTATCCAGATGTGACACCGAGATACCCAACGTACCCACATCGTGCATGCCTTTTAAAGCCTCCTCGTCTATCCGATCTCGTCAAAGTAGCTCGTTTCCTGGATCTCCCTCGATGACTTAGGCTAGCCTCACCTGCTCTACAATCGTTTGTCGGTTTGTGCCGATAACAAGAATATTTGCTAATCTACGCAAAGCTCCGCCAATTATTAAGACCTTTAATAGACAGATGGTCCTACCATGCTTTTCAGAGCCGCTGCGAATGCGCTTAACTATGCTCATGTCGTTATAGAGCTCATACAGTTTCTGATCTCATCTTCTTAGATACTGTTCCCTTACGCGGACAGTGCCAAGAGCTATTCTTCGTTTGATCTGCATGCTGACGCTGTTGGTGGTGTTCATGCTGGATCCTAAATATACAAAATCCTTTACAACTTCGAAGTTATAGCTGCTAACAGTGATGCGAGTCGGAATATGTGGAGGGTTATTATTTGTTGCCATTAGACACTTTGTTTTGCTCTCGTTCACTGCTAGACCAACATCTTTTGCCGCCATCTCCGAAGAAGTGGCATCCACCACAGAGAAATCATTTCCACAAGCTGTAAAATCAAATCAGGAAGAATGCAGAGCGTACACAGAGTACCTACCCGACCTTCAGCCAATTGAGACTAAAAATCTTTCACGAGACTCTAAGCTCCAGTTGTATGCTGGTGCGCGCCCAGTTTATCAAATCGATTGAACTATTCGCCTACTGAATGACTTAAGTGATTCCGCTCGTTGTCAGGTTCTCAGTCTGCTCTCCCAAGTAAACAGCCAACCAAAAACTGGTCACTGCCGGGTTTGGGGTTCAAGAATTTACCCGTGGTAAGGCATACTTGTCGTAAAAAGCGACTAAAATCCAATAGTTCCCGCGACCGTCGGGTCTTTATACCGGAACGACCCGGACTTTTTATCCAGCCAAGGACAGTCACTCCCGCAATATTCCCCAAAAATTACTTTGAGGAATATATTTGCGGTTACAATACAAACAACAACGACGTTCATTAATATATTAGTATGTATATCAGAGAATTGCCGGAGCACGATAATAAATACATTCTATCCGAACACAGTTATTTCGAATATACTGCGGTAAGCAGAAGACAAGATATACCTGAGTTTACTACCGTGGAGCTGCTATAAATAGCCAAGCATATGTACCGACAGCTCGATATCGGTTAAGTTCTTTTAAGCCTATCTGTTTGTGGCTTCCGTTTTATATCAGACGTAACAGCTCTTGGGACTGGTCTAATCTTAGTGGACTTTCTTACAGAGTAAAGAAAAGGGTACATTAAAGGTCAAAATCAGACGGTGCATTTGAGAGAGTTTGTTGCCAAAGTAAGACAGCCAAACTAATAGAGATTCAGAGATTTGGTGTATAAAGAATAGAGAATGCAATAAGGTGGCGGAGTAACGAGATCTCCATAAAGCTAAAGGTAGCAGTTAACGGGGTCGGCAAGACGATCCTAAAAAAAGGGAGAAGCTCTCCTACAGTAACGAATATATAACTCAATATGGGCGATTTTCGAAGTAGTTTTAACACTGATTTGCCGTGGTCCTCGACTTATTTCAATATCAAAAATTTACGCGGAAGTCTTGTCATACCCAGACGAAGGGCAACCGCATTCTGGAAGACAAATTCGAATATTTGCAGGTTGCATCATCTTGCTCTTGCTTCCTCGCCTGACAACACTTGGGTGAGGTGGGAGAATAAACCGAAGTCAGTGCAATAAGTTACTTCTCACTGAGAGCTGAGTTAGATTGACGATCTCTGTTTGAGAACTTGAATAGGCACGAACAGAGCTTTTTTGTTTATGTTGTATTTATAAAAGAAATTTTCAACCAGAATATAGAGTTTCACCTATGATCTCCAATGGGCAGGACTAAATTAATGAATATATTAGGTCAAGTAAAAAGTTCGTTCGGTTTTTATCTAAGATATGACGTTATTTTCCATAGTACTAGTGTTACGTGTCGCATCATGTTATACTATACGGCGTGATTATTCGCGCTAAAAGTTTGTCTTTCACAGTTTTTCGATTGATTGACTCAGTACGTTGTGAGCGCTCGTCAAAGATGGACACCAGCAAAGAGAAAATTCGCTAAATTTTACAATTTTTCTTCGATCAAGGCGAAAAAGCAGTCAAAGCGGCTGAAAAAATTAATTTAGTTTATGGGCCCGATACTGTAAACGAACGTGATGCCCCACGCGTCGGGAGGCCTGTCGTCGAATATTGCGATAAAATCATGAAAATAGTGGAAACAAACCGTCACGTGAGCACTTATTTAATTGCTCAGGAATTAAAAATAACCCAGAAAACCGTTTGGAACCATTTGCTTAACCTTGGATTCAAAAAGAAGCTCGATGTTTGGGTGCCACACGAACTAACGCAAAAAAACATGATGGACCGAATTTCCATCTGCGAATCGCTGCTGAATCGCAACAAAATCGATCCATTTCTGAAGCGTTTGATAACTGGCGATGAAAAGTGGATCACTTACGATAACGTCAAGCGAAATCGGTCGTGGTCGAAATGCGGTGAGCCGGCGGAAACGATGGCCAAGCCAGCATTGACGGCCAGGAAGGTTTTGCTGTGTGTTTGGTGGGATTAGCAAGGAATCATCTACTACGAGCTGCTCCCCTATAGCCAAAAGCTCAATTCGGCCCTCTACTACCAACAACAGGACCGCTAGAAGGCAGCACTCATCCAGAAGAGACCATCTTTGATCAACAGAGGCCGAATCGGGTTCCATCGTCAACAACACCAGGCCACACACGTCTTTGGTGACGCGCCAGAAACTCCATGAGCTCGGTTGGGAGATCCTAATGCACTCACCTTATAGTCCGAACCTCGCACCAAGTGATTACCATCTTTTCCTGTCTATGGCGAACGCGTTTAATGGTGAGAAGTTGGCCTCAAGAGAGGCCTGTGAAAATTGGCTCTCCTAGTTTTTTGCCAAACAAGTTAACAAACAAAACGGCGCATATTTGACTTAAATTGGACAAATGTACACAAAGTTAACATATTTTGAAAAATCAATAAAAAAACCGAACGAACTTTTTACTTGACATATTCCTCACCGCCAGACACCTTTTTTTGGGAGGCCCTTCTGGAAATCGGCTAAAGGAACAAGTGGATCCGATATTTTCCAAAATGTTTTATTAATTGTTAAACTACATTAAATACTGTCTATTAATATTTTTTCTATTAATTTATATATAATTCAAAAAAATAAAATTAACCTATAAAAGCATTTATTTTGTTTTGCAAGTGGATATAACCCCTTAAGGTTTAACAAATGTTAAAGAGAAAAATGCTTATAATCACATGCATACATATGTTGACATATATTTATATGTACGAGCATATACAATGCTGCTTATCACATTGCCATCAATATATTTTCTTTTTCCGTTGACCCATTTTGCAAATTACCAAGCTCATAAAACCAAAGTAAACGACCTCGATTGCCAATTCAACAATCTTTTCTACTTTTTTGGCCAACAACTTACTTACATGCCAAACCCAAAAAACATTCACATTCGTATATACATATGTACATATGAAAGTATGTATGTATATATGTGTATATATGTACATATATTTATTAAAAAATATCAATAACCAATAACTGTTGTAAATAGCTGTGCAACGAACCCATAAGACGTGCTATTTCACATACCTTTACATACCTGTAGTCATTTACCTATATATTATGTATGTATGTTTGTATGTGTATATGCATAAATATAGCTTATTGACCACTACGTGCCGGGGCGTGCCTGGAATTTTAAATGCGAAAGTAGCGAGCAGACACATTTGCGTGCTTCGAAACAAAATTTCCATCTAACGTGTTTTACTCTGCTGAATGCATATTGCCTACACACACACACACACACACACACACATTGCTACACATACTTAGCTACAAGCTTAAAATATTCAACCAGCCACTGTCTTAGTCAATTGTCCAGCACTGTTGCATGCATATCAACACTCTCGTTAACGGTAATTTTATTGCTTTTGATTTTCTATGATTTGCCTATTTTACGGTATTTTAATAAATTTATTTTCCTAAAAAGTTGTTGAGGAAAATGTTCGAAAGAATTTAGTTGAAAGCGTAGACCTGATAAAGAAAAGAAGTTACAGAGTGAAAAAATATCATCTGGCACCACTGTGCTGGAGGAAAGTCCAAGTAGCCTTCGGGAAAAACATAACTGTTTCTATAGTTTGAAAAAAAAAAAAATTTTTAAATTCTTGGTATCTAAATAGTTAATATCTTTATTCCAAATATTGTTACTTTGTCGAAAAAAAAAAAAAAATTCAAGACGATAGACGTGGGACGGTCGAGCATTATCTCTGTTTCTATCCGTCCTTAAGCACATTTTGTCTCAGATAACTCAAAGCTTCGCAGTTCAAGGAACTAGAGCAGGCTACACAATTGGATATTAATGCGCAAAAGGTGTTGACGTTCTACACGTCGGCTACTTTAGATTGCAATAAAACGAACCTCCAGCTGCCCTACAAAGAACCAATGGGTCTCCATGTAAGGTGTCTAACCTAACCTAACACATTATTCATGGTAGAACAGTCGCTATTCTGACCATCCAGTGCGTTTTCTTCTTCATCTTCAGAGAGTAAGTGTTCTGACCGTCGGCGACTGTCCCGGCTCATTATGCTCCCTATACATCCCAATTGCTTTAATTTCTTCTTTTTCCACATGTGCTCTTAAAAGAAGCCTGAGGTAATGCGAAAGCGGTTCCAGGGTGGGCGGCGATTCACTAGAGGAGAGTTTTTTAGTGACCTGCAAGTGGCATATACCATTGATGTGATGACACAATGATAATGTGGAAGGCATTTTTCTTCTCCTCACCCGCAAAAAAAAACAAATAAACAGATGCCGGGAGTATCATGAAAGAAACGACGTCTCAATCAGCTGCAAATCGAGCACTGGTGTAGGTAGTTTTCGAGTCTTTCGTTCTCTTCAGTGCAATTTAACTTGAAACTTGGAAAAGGCGTTCTTTAGTGAAAAAATCGTGTATGACGTGTTTGCCCCCTATCGCCTCTATCCGGGAACTCGAGTTAGGGAGTTAATATCGACCAGATATCGAATTGTATGATACGAGTTGGAAGGTGGTTTCAATTCCTCACCAGAATAGTATTTGTAATGTGTTTCTGAATGCCGTCTCTCCGCACTGGTATATTTTTTTAACATGAGCTTCTCACATACTAAGTCTACCAGCGTCTCGGAGGCAGAAAATTGGTAAGAAAGAGTTAATCCAGAAATTGTAAGAAAAGCTCAGCCGGAAAACAGTAACTAAAGAGTAGAAAGGTGGGTCAGAGTACTGCCCGAGAGATCTAACCCCGGGCTCAACTAGCTGGAGTGCACTTTTATTGATGTTCATCAAAGTCCAGTTGCAGAATAAATTTACCTTCTTCTGCTCCCTCGGCGAATGGAAAGCAAGCTCTACCAGCTGCTCATCCTACTCAACCAGCTTTAAGGTGTATATTGGTGAACAATGACGGCGTTCGAAAAGTAAGTTCTTAAAGTTTTCTGGAGAAAGGTTTTGCGAAACGAAAATTGAGAAAGAATAACATCTCTGCCAGGCTGGACCTGGACCAGGCTTCAGTTGCTGTTTAAAATTGGTGGCAAACGGCACGCTAGTGCGATATTCTTGACTAGGCTATCTGCGCGTAAGCGACCATCTAGAAGAAGGAAGAATAAGAAAAGAATTTGACTTCCTTATTGTCCGGAAAGAAGGACCAGCGACCAAAGTACCTCTCAACTCATCCCACTCCAATAAGAACTTGGATTTACTAACCAAACACGATAATTGCGGCCATACCGAGTCGATATTTACACACATCTCCATAAATACATTCAGCCCGAACAGCCTCAGAGCCGCTTACGTAACTTGAGAAGGAAACTCAAGCGATAAAATTAAATGAAATAAACAACAATAATTTTAAATGATAAATATTTACAAGTGACCGACGTCTATTAACGCAGAAGAACAAGTTTTTAGTCAAGCGAGAAACCACAATGAAAAACAACAATAAAAAGCCACTTTAAAACACGCTAACAACGCCCAGCTATCAAATAAAAATCGCTTTCACTTTTAAGGTCATGCCAAGCGTGTACAAGAAGACCCACCACACTGCCTATGGTTGTTGCCACGAGAGACGTCGTACGATGGATGGATGGATGGATGGACAGACGGACGGACGGACGGACAGCATCACGTTTCATAACAAAGCAAACAAAGCCATAAAAGAGACAGGTTTTCGGAGCACACTTGTTGCTAGCGCAGATGTGAAGAAGAAGCATACATACGTGTATGTATGTGGCACAGCCTCAGTTGGTCGTTCAATTGACAGCAAATGAAGATATCAACATGCAAGACACACGCACGCACACGCACCGAAGGGAAAAAGACTTGACAACTGGTAGCTACGAAGCTGATTGAGTATTAATGGCTTATGGATACTTGTGCGCAGCTGGAAGCTTGGCTCTATTACTTGAAGAGCTACGAAAGTGTGGGCATTTTTAGCAAGTAGACAGCAGCGGAGAGGTTGGGCCTTTTAAAGTTCGCAGAAACATTACAGCAACGGCCAGCAAAGCCAAATGATAAGTCATAACAAATAACAGTTGATGTGTGGTGATAAAAGTCATAGTGAGCATGTGTGAATGTAGACTTTTAGCGGAACCTTACAGTGTGGCAACATTTTTTTACGAACCCTTTGGCAACCGACTGAAATTTTGGTTCAGTTTGTTTGCTTTTCAGCTTTTGTGGAGCTTACATTGCGGTGATAAGTCCTTACTCTTTGAAAAGATGGACTTACGCGTTAACCTAAGCGGAGTTCCCTTAGGACGAACGCGTCGAAACAGCTCTTTAACTGATATCCACCCATTAGTATAGCTTTGCCTGCTCTTAAGCGGAGCTCCTCAGTCAACAGGACAGCAACAAAAGAGGCTAGCTCGCAGCTGAGATATAGGAAAACCCCACAGGTGCTATGACTGCATGCGTGCAAATCGCTACTTCTCTGAGGCACTTCATTGCCTTCATTCCATCCAGAGGAGATAGAACAGGTCAGAGGCAGGAACAGTGAACCTCTTCAAATGTAGTGTAGATGGAATCTAGATGGTGGGGTCGTTCGGGGTTCTGTTGAAAGCTGAAATTTGTCTGTCGTTCCAAGCTACCTGCAAATAAGAAATCATTGCATTTTAAAACCTTTTTCCACGGTGGCGGCTACGCAGACATTGGAGGTATTTACGACGCACTCTAAATTATTGTTTCCTATAGTGTCGAGTAGTTCCTCGACCTACTGAAAACTAATTTGATTGTCAGGCCCCAGTTACCACTGCTAACTGCAATGAAGCACCCTGGAATCGATATCAGAGAGCAGGAAATGGAAGAAGATGGATCCGGCTACTTCTGATCTTCTTCGGGGCAGATGGAGCTCAAGTCAGCTTCACAAACGCAGGGCAGAGAGTGCTCCGACGCAAGCTCCAGCGGGTGATCTTCTTGCACCCAGTAAACTCGTCTTTTGCTTTTTATGGGAACTCACTCACTAACTCACTCACTGCCCGATTGGTACTTATTTAGTGAAACTTAGAAAACAAGCTGATCTTTGCTGTAGCAGCTTACGGTAAGATGAGGAGGAGTAAAAATCTTAGTTCTCTCACTTAGCCTGTCTTCAAACTTCGTTGTCACAATTAAGAAAACCCTAGAGAGCTGCCGGAAACAAGAATTTGTCGCCTTTGTGGTTTCATGATGGACTCTAAGCGAATCGTAGATCAAAATTGACATGGGCACCTCTCATTGAAACATCTACCATATTCAAGCGGCAGATAATGGCAGCTTTTAAATTCATTGAAAAAGAATACCCAGAAGAAAACATCTTCAGCTTCAGTGACAGTCAGGCGACAATAAATGCTCTAGATTTTAACGTGACAAGATCTAAAATCATGCTGGACTGACACAGATAATTTCAGGAGGTAGTGAGTGCCGGGTCACAATACGTAGTGAAGAGCTGCAATGCGCACGAACATGCTAGGAATGGTATGATCAAGCAGGCGCTTATAAGTATAGAACGCTTTGGGATGCCTTCAACTGCTTATAAAGGAAAAAAAAACACAAAACTTCTTCAGTTGCAAGTCGAAGCAAACTTGTCTGGAACAGAACTGGATAGACTCGAATGGACTATACCTTCTGAGAAAGGTGGACATTTCAAAGATAATTGGGATCCTCACCCTATAGGATGGCTGTCATTGAGCTTAAAAGCCGCTACCAGAGAATCTTGTAGGAGCTGCAGCAATAACGCGGATGAAGAGTTGAGTTTATACCAGTTAGATGCTTTAAGTCGAAGTAGATTTGGCAGCTATTGGAATCATGTTTAGGAAAAGTCTTTACCGGGCGACAGAAACTAAAGTAAGTGACCTAGCAAAATGCATAAGGAATTCCATGTGGTTGGTAAGGGAGGAAAGAGGGGCAGAGCAGTTTGGGTAGTATCATATTGGACCTGTTTTAGACACATCGATAGCCTCTTATAGCTACTTATATACCTGACTCACTCAGTTAATGGAAGATAGCGAAGGCTGTCCACCCCTTTATTCGTGGCCACTAAATTATTTAACAAAAAATTCATTTATTTTCCTTATTAAAAATGTGAAAAAGCAAAAAAATTAATTTACTAACTCCACTCCATATCTGCGCTTATCCTTTCAGTATTTCATCATTTATTGAAAACCACATTTACACCAAAACGAGCTGACATGACTACTTATGCACATATATTGACATATGTATATACACCTCTGTGTGCGTGTGTGAATGTATGCATTTAATTAAATTCATTAAACTAAAAACAACTCATTACTTATTTAAACAATTACTCACTCATTAACTTTACTTACATTAACTAGAAGCACACACAAACACACACACGCAGGAATTTTAACATATACATATACATATATATAGTATGGTAAAGGAAATTTAGTTAATGCATAAAATTAAATTAAATAAATTGCACATTAAAATAGTTAATATAAGTACATATGTATGTATGTATATTAATTTAGTAGTTAATAAATTAAAAACATCTGTTTCCTCTGTACTTACCAACAACAATGGCGAATATGCAAATTTTCAAAAACGCCATTTTATATTTAATTGCAGCAACACTTTAACTTTACGGTGTTTTTATGCTGAGCTGAGTGAGTGAGATATAGAAAACGTTGTAACTTTTAATAAACACTGGCGAAAAATATGTTTGGTTAAAAAAAATTAAGATAATTTGTTTTTGATATTTCACAAATTTTTTGCTAATTTTTTTATTATTTTTCTGCAAACAATTTTTTTGGTTCACTGGTGTCTGCTGTTAATATATTATATTTGTGGCATTTATTGCAAATTTTAAATTTTTTAGTATTCAAAAACAAAAAAAAAACATTTATCTGGCTATTTTTTTGTTATTAAATTTACTTAAAATGCTTTTTTAACAAAAAAAAATAATTTTTTCTTTTCAATTTGCTTCGAAATATCTTTTTTTTTTTAAATTTTATATTATTATATATAGTAATAAAAATATAAAAAAATTATATGTGTTGTTGTGTAAATATATTTATTTTTTATAAAAACATAAAAGTAATTATAATTTATAAATAGTTATAATTTTTGAATTAAAAAAAATATTTAAAAAATAGATTTATATTAGTAGCAAAATAATTTATCTAACTTTTTTTTTAATAAAAATTGCACTTTTCTTTGAAATGTACGAAGAGTTATTGTATTTCAATACATAAAATTAAAAAAAAATATATAAATTTTATTTTCATAATGCATATTTTTTAATAAACTTAACTCAAAATATTTGTTTACGTTAGAATATATTAGGTCAAGTAAGAAGTTCGTTCGGTTTTTTTTTTCAAAATATGATATATGATATTTTTTCCTTAGAATATATTTTTTTAATATAAATATAAAAAAATTATGTACGTTGAGTTTTAAGAAAATTTTATTTATTTTACAGATATATTTTTTATTAAGTTTACTTACAAAATTTTGTTTTTTTTTTGTTTATGAAAATATATTTTTTACAAAGAAAAAAAATATATTCAAACATTTTTGTAACTTTGTAAAAAAATTATATATTTATGTAGTATTCAAAATGAAAAAATATTAAATTTCTTTAAATTTATTTTTAAAGTATGCAAATATATATATTTTTTTCAAAACAATAGAAAAATTTTATACATACTCGTATATGTACGTTAGAGTATTTTAAGTTAAAAATAAATATATTTTCTTTATACATATACATATATATATGTTACTATCAAATTCGTTTCAAAACATTTTTTTTTATACAACAATATAATTCTTTTATTAAAAATATACTAAAATATATGTTACTGTATTGTAAATTGAAAAAATAAATATTTTATTAATTTATTAAATAAATATCTTTTTATAAACAGTTGAACTTTATATATTTCAAACATTTTTTTGTTAATAAATTTATTTCAGAATATATTTTATAAAAATTAAATTAGAATTATATTTATTTTTTTAAAAATTTTTTTATAAAAAGTCAAATTTAATATTTTTAACACTTTTTTGCTATTAAAATTACTTAAAAAAAATTTTTTAATGATATTTAAGGAATTGGAATATATATTTTTTTATTAATTTTTGTTTATCAAAGTTACCTCAATTTTTAATCGAAACATATAAAAATTTTTAGTAAAAATATTTACAGATTTGATATGATGTACAGAAAATAAAAAAAAAAATAATTTTTATATTTTATATGTTTATTAATATATTTTTAATATTATTTGTTTCTTTTCACTTCGAAAACTAATTAATTAATTGAAAAACTTTTCCAATTTTAAAAAGCATATGTATTGTGTATATAAAATTATTTGTTTTTAGTTTGCTAACAGAAAAATTAAAAGTTAAGCATTCCAATGTAACTTTTACAGAAATCAAAATAAAATTTAACCGCTATAATTGGCTCGATAGTTTTTTTTTAATAATTTTTTTATGCACTAATTTTAATTTACATAAAATTTTCACTTGACACAGAAGTTTGGAAAATAAATTTTACAGCACCACACTTAAACTATTTTTATTGTTTTTGCATATACGTGTACATATATTATTATTTGCTATTTTATTTCATTATTGTAGTTGTAGTTGTGCTGCGAAAAAATTAAATTTGCTTTCGTGGCAAAGTTTTGTTTGCAAACCATTCATTAACACAGCTCAGTTTTGTACATATCCAATTGTAATTTTTATTTTTATTTTTTTTTTGTTTATCACCAAAAGTACGCGTTACCGTTTTTAATTATATTTAAATTCAATTTATATTAATATTTTTTAATTTTTCAACATTGCTTTTTTGTTCACCATACCTGTTATTCGTTTCGGTAGATATATTTACCATATATTTTAACGGTACACTTCTTTAAAAGCCCTAAGCCACACTCAACGATCGCAGACCAGCCACGACTAGGAGCCGCCACCAACTTCACAGCACATTAAATACATGTTTTCAGCAATCAAGTTGGCCTCAGTTGTTTAGCCAGCACTTTGACGTATGCACACACACATACATATATACATGTGGGTACATATATACGAACAATAAAATGTTATGTTGAAAAATAAATGAAAACAAAATATATATATTTTTTTCAAACTTCATTAAGTCTAAAAAAAATCTCAAGCAGAAGAACGGCAACAGTAGTTGTATAACCTTATATATACATATATGTATATATGAATTTTTCGTTTTAGCTTTATTTCAGCACCACGCTCTTGGGCTGCCCATAAACTTGGACTTTTTGAGTTTATTTTGAATTAAAATAAAAAAATGCCTCAAATTAAATTAAAACACTTGGAATACTCTCAGAAAAGAGCACAATTCATTTACATTTACCTAAATATTAATTTTTTTTTTAAGTTGAGTGGAATGTTAAATCCCAAAATATATCTTTCAGCTAACAAAATGTTTAATGTTTGCTGGGTTATACTGTGCTTAAGTATATATTTCCAAAGCAAATATTTATTTTTATAGCTCTAGCATAGTTGCAACTTACTTGCAGTTGATTTCTTAATGATAAAGTGCAGCACAAAGAGTCACCGCGCACGCGCAAAGGTGCCTCCAATCAGCGCCAGTTCAATTAAGTTGTCAAACCTGAAATTAATACAAACAACAATCAAATCAAATGAGCACACTCAATTTATGCGAAAATAAGAGATTTAAAACCACAATAAGAGAAAAAAAACAATAAAAAATAAAATAAAATAATATAAAATAAATTAAAATAAAATAAAATAAATTAAAAATTTAAATATAATAAATATAAATAATATGAAATAAAATAAAATATAATAAAAATATAAAGTGAAATAAACAAAAATAAATAAAAATAAAAATCATAAGTTTTAATAAAATAATATAAATTTAAAAAAATGATATAATGAAAACATGAAATTAAAAATAGTAATTAAAATTAATAAATTAATTAATATAATTATTTTATAGAGTAGAAGAAAATAATATGAAATGAAGTAAATTATAAAAAATCAAAGTAAATTATGAAAAATTAAAAAAAAATAAAAACATGGATTAAAATGAAGAAAAATTAAATAAAAATATTAAATGAAAAATAAAAAATTAAAAGAAAATGAAATAAAACTTATTTAAATTAAAAAATAATAAAACCAAAAATGTAAAATAAAGCTAAATCAGTAAAATTATAAAAAAACTAAAATAAAATAAAATAATATAAATAAATAAAAACACTTAAATTAAATTTAAATTTTTAAAGTAAACCGAAACCTAAACTAAATGAAGAATAAATATAGTTTAAAAAAACTAAAAAAACACGCTTTTAAAGAATATTGTACTAAAAAGTTGAAAATAATTTTGAAAATAAACTTAAGACAATAGTGTATAAAAAATACTTGTATAATTAAAAGAAAAGCGTGGGGCGCCTTGTACCATAATTTCCATATATCGAGCGCCCCACGCTTTTCTTTTAATTATACAAGTATTTTTTATATACTATTGTCTTAAGTTTATTTTCAAAATTATTTTCAACTTTTTAGTACAATATTCTTTAAAAGCGTGTTTTTTAGTTTTTTTAAACTATATTTATTTTATTTTTTTTCTTTAAAAGCGTGTTTTTTTAGTTTTTTTAAACTATATCTATTATATACTATTGTCTTAAGTTTATTTCCAAAATTATTTTCAACTTTTTAGTTTAATATTCTTTAAAAGCGTGTTTTTTTTTAGTTTTTTTTAAACTACATTTATTTTATATATTTTTTTTTTAACTCTATTTTGATTTTTTTTTCTCTGAATTAATCAGAGAACGTATAATAATTATTAGTATGGATTATTATACGTTCTCTGATTAATTTTGTTAACGCTACGATGTATGCAACGATTCGCATTTCAAATATTTCATATTGGGATCGCGTCACCGCTAAAAAGTTACAAACTGACAGACAGACATACTGACATACAAGTGAAGCTAATATAAAGCGTGTAAAAATGAAATTAAATTAAATAAATCAACCGGAATTACAATAAAAAAGGAAGAAAATGAAGTAAAAAAAATTAAAATAAAATGAAATGGAATAAAATTAAAAAAAAAAATTAAATAATATACATTAAAATAACATTATATTAAAAATAAAAATGAAAAAAGAACATTTTTAATGAATTTTAATAAAAAATAATTATTATATTTATTTAATTAAAATATCATAAATTAAATTAAAATAAAGTAAAATAAAATAAACAATAAATAATTAAATTGAGGTAAAGTAAAATAAAATGAAATAAAATAAACAATAAATAAAATAATAATAA
Organism: Ceratitis rosa; assembly: GCA_037013455.1. Lineage (NCBI taxonomy): Eukaryota > Metazoa > Arthropoda > Insecta > Diptera > Tephritidae > Ceratitis > Ceratitis rosa. Next base: position 2,009,845 of record JAWMAG010000069.1, read on the forward strand.
TTAATAAAATGAAAATTTATTAAAATAAAATTAAGTAAATAATTGAAATAAAAAAATTTTAGATAATAAAAAACACTTAAATTTAATTTAAGTGAAATAAAATATAATAAAATGAACTAAAATAAAATTAAATTAAATTAAATAAATCAATAAAGCTAAACTGAAATAAAATAAATAAATTAAATAAATATAACTAACCTAAAATTAAATAAAATCAAATAAATAAAACAAAATAAACTAAAATAAAATAAATAAATACAGCTAACCTAAAATTTTATAAAATCAAATAAATGAATGAAATAAAATAAAATAAAATAAATAAACAAAACAAAATAAAATTTTAAATAATAAATTATAAAATTACTTAAATTCAATTTAAATAAAATAAAATAATTCGAAACTTAAACTATATCAAGAAATATAAAATGAATTTAATAAATATAAATTAAAATTAATTTAATTTAATAATATAAGATATAATAAAATAAAAAGAAAATAAAAATTATAAATAGAAAGAATTAAAATAAAAAAAATTAAATAATGTAATAAAAATTAAATGAATTAAATGTTATATAAGTTACATTAGAAACTAAACTAAAATAAAATAAATAAACAAAGCTAAACTAAAATAAAATAATTAAATATAACTAATCTAAAGTTAAATAAAATCCAATAACTAAATGAAATAAAATAAAATAAAAAATAGAATAAAATATTAAATAATATTAAATTAATTAAAATAATTTGAAACCTAAACTAAATAAAGAAATGTAAAATTAAATTAATAAATATAAATTAAAATTAATTTATTTTAAAATATAAGATATAATAAATTAAAACGAAAATAATAAAAAATTTAAATAAACAACAGAAAGAATTAAAATAAATATAAAAATAAAATAATGCATTAAAAATTAAATGAATTAAATGTTATATAAAATACATTAAAAATTAAAGTAAAATAAAAAGCTAAGAATAAATTTAAAAAAATGAAAAATAGAAAAAATTAAAATAAAGTACAATAAATTATATTATATTTAATTAAACTAATTATTAGTTACTTACTTTTCTGTGATCATTCCTCTCAAACTGTCTGCGCTCTTAGTTTCACGCTCTTAAATCCACGAACAAGTTATCACCCACATCTTGGCAGCAAGCTCTTTGGATATCAAGTAATAAATACACACACACATACACACATATTAATATAAAAAATTACTTGCTGTAAAGCCTCTTTGGGTCATGTACACTCTTTTAAGCGGCTTATGAGCGCCACTAAATAGTGTCGCTGTCGAACAAGAAGCGCCCACAACTCGAAATTGCCGCTATCAAAACAAGGCAAGCGCGTGTAAGTGCATGCAGATAAACACACATACTCGTATGTAGATATATACTAGTAAATAAATATATAAAAATATACTTGAGCCGCTTCGCCTTCAACGACAGTCAACAACTGGTCTGTACAAGTTTTTTTTTATTTTTATTTTTTATTACTTTCAATAAAGTTAGTATTTTTAAACAGTACTCCTCTTCTTCTTCTTCTTTTTCATCTTCTTCTCCTTCTGCTTTTCTTCATCACACCATCTGTGGCTTCAGCTTAAGATTGTTGTTTCGTAGCGCAGCTAAACCGGCTTGGCGTATTTAATAAAAATAAACTGAAGAAACCTGAATTGCAATCCAAGCCAAAGTGTAATGAAATTAAAAAAAAAAAACAAATACATAACAACAACAATAACAGAAATATATGGCAAATAAAATTAAAAGAAAATAGCAAAAATAAAAAAATAAAAATAACAACAAAGAACTCTTCATCAGCTGGTTATATGTATGTATGTATGTATGTATGCCGTATGTATGTACTAGCGCATGGCGGGCATAAAGTGGAAAATAATTGAAAATTCATACAAATGGCAAAACTTGAAGAATTCAGCAACTGAAAATATGGTCAAATCGGAAATAGCGAGTAACTGGCACGCCATGCCATGCCTTGGCTATGGTCTATGGTCTTCTATGCTTTGGCATTAATTAAGATGTTGTAATGAATTCGTAATTGGGCGCATTGAAGGAAATTTTGAAGTTGGGTGTGCGTTTTTGTTTTATTTTCGAAAAGCTCGTATCAGGATGGAAATTTTTGGTTAAAAATCAACTAAATTGTAACCTACGGTAGTGAACTATGACTTTGTGAGCATCTGTTGATCCATCAAGAGTCACAAAGACCTTTTAACTGCACAGAACCGGTAAGAAAGACCTTACGTCCGGTCCTCTTTGTCGCCTTCCCTTAGAAGATTACTCTAACTAGCTTGGGATGCATAATTATAGCCGTTTGAAAACTCTTACACTGACTTAAAAGTCCGTGGCCGACTGGAAACACTACTATTTACATGCTTCTTGATGCCCAACCTAAACATTGTTCAGTGAATTTAGGGACAACTTGCTCAACTACGTCTAGGAGCAACCAAAGTTCATCTATGTCATCGAGTCCATCTAAGGGAGGTATCAGCAAACGATCTATTTCCACCGGTTCATAAACCAGCGAAAGAGGGGTTAGATGACAAGGTTTTAGTTGGCATGCAAAGAGGTGGTTACTGCCGCATGGGCTGGGCATACGTTAAGTATATATCGGAGTCGATTCTCTATAGGTAGAAGTGAAGTATACTGCAGTATCTATACCTTAATGGTACCAGTTTTAGTGGGGTCTCTTGAGGCACCTCGAACTCTTTGTCTGTAGGCTGGAGAAGTGCTCCCTCCATAGATTTAATATACTCTGGGCATCTGCCACTAGCTCACCTCCCTGGGTCCTACAAGATTTTGCTTCGGTCTTGAAACCTTCCGCAAGTCGCCGTATCTTTTCGTAGAATTTTCGAGCGTTATCATTGTACTCACGCATTTCGACCTCTTCCCTTTTTTCCTTGCAAATACGTCTAGCTTCCCACTTCAGCTCTCGGTATCTATCCCAACCCGCACGTGTTGTGAACGATCGCAAGGTTGCGAGGTAGGCAGTCTGCTTTCTCTCCACCGCGACACAACAGTCCTCATCGTACCAGCTATTTTTGCGACTTTTCCGAAATCCAATAGTTTCGTCTGAAGCTGTACGTAGGAAGTTTAAAATGCCGTCCCACAGTTCCCTTATACCGGGTTGCTGATGAGTGTTCACAGAGAGCAGGTGCGCAAGTCGCGTAGAAAACCACTCGGCAGTCTGTTGTGTTTGCAGCTTTTCAACGTCGAACCTTCCTTGTGTTTTTTGACGGGCGTTCTTCGATACACAGAGGCGGGTGCGTATCTTCGCTGCAACAAGATAGTGATTCAAGTCGATATTAGCACCTCGGAATGTACACATGTCTAAAACACTGGATACATGTCTTCCGTCAATCACAACATGATTTATCTGGTTGGAAGTTTTCCGTTCTGGAGTCAACCAAGTAGCTTGGTGAATTTTTTTTTGTGCTGGAATCTAGTGCTACAGACGACCATGTACGGGCCCCGGCGAAGTCGATTAGCTTCAGTACATTTGGGGGTTGTTTCGTCGTGAAGGCTGCATGGGGGAGAGCCATGTGCTGCTGCCATTCACTTGGGAGTGGCCACAAACGATTCTTTTGCATATGGTTCAAGCCGCTCATGACTTCCGGTCTTAGACCAAGTATCCCCTGGGTAGCCAACAAACATCCGTTTGGAGGCGAGCTAAAGTGAGAGGGCGAGTCTTATGCGGTTGTGCGTAGGGTGAAAACCTTAACGCAAAGAAAAATCTTATATGATAATAATAGCAATAATAATAATAAATAGACAGGACAAGACAAGATAAATATGCAAAATGTCATAAAGTAATATATATTATTATTGTAAATTAAAGATCTTTAGATACTAAGCGCCTTGGCTGCCTCAACAGCTGAGCTCTTGCTTTCCAAACCTTTTTTCCACTTCAAATTATGCACAATACACATTCCGTCTGCCTAAACTTCCTTCGGGGCGCAAGCAACAACATAATTTCCGCTCACCTCGCTCTCACACAACTACCATTTCGCACCCTCATAATTGTCAGGCATATTCACCTTAACAATTATTAACTAATAGACGCTTGTACATACATACAAATCTGCATCCCTTTGACCATGACAAATGATAAACAAGAGAAACTCGCCTGTGGCGTGGCAGCATACGATGTTTTACGACAATGTCACTACAATACAAATGTCAAGCAAACGCCCCGACAAGCCAGCGACGATGGAGGTTATGGAATTGAAGTGGTAGACAGGGAGAGAGGGAGGCAGAGGCAGCGAAAAGTTAAAAAAGGGAAGGAACGACATGACAAGCAATTTCCCTATTCACGCGCCATATTTTTGGTGACTAGGTTTTCACAAGCAAAAAAACAAGAAGAAGAAGAAGAAAAAATCACCCGAAGCAGCTAATTTGAATATTTCTGCTCATAACACAAGCGAGAGACCAAAAAACACTCAAGTGTATGAGCACAATAAGCCGGGTATGTAAGGTGGCCAACTTCGATGAGCAACTCAGCGCCACACCACAGCTCAGGGGCTGGTGTTGGTGTCGAATCTCCGTTTGCTGGCGAAAGTATTGGAAACGTGCATAAATTTGCATTTGATTGCGCCAAAATGAGCGTGAAACAAATTCGTTTTGAATAAATTAAAGAAAGGGGTTTCTGGCCGGCGGGAAAACAGAGGTAGCAAGCAGTGAGTAAAATTGCAGAGAAGCAAAACCTTAACCAAAAAACCAAATACCGAAAAAAGGCAAAGACGAAGTGAAGATGCATATCTGATTTGGGATGCATAAACGCTTGAAATGTCTTTGAAGGAAATGAATGAGAGCAGCTTCCTTGTTGCTGTCGTTGTTGTTATTGGAAGGAACTGTCAGTATTGCAGCAAAAAGAAGACAAAACAATGCATAAGCATGACAATGACAGCAAAACGATATGACAGCAAGTAGAAGTTCCAAGCCAATGGTTCATTTGTCATTGTAAAAAGGATGTACGGTACAAAAACAAATACAACAACTTTTAACAGCAACAAAACTAATTTCAGACGCCTCACTTGAACGAGTGCAGTTTGAATGTGGCATATTCATGCAAAACTTCAGAAAATATGCAATGCTTTTTCAGCTCTACTTGCACTTGCACTTTTAGCAGCCAAAAATACCCGAAATACGGTCTGCCTGGCTGTGAGTAGTTCACTCCTATTTTAGTTTTGCCATTATGCGCAATAAACTCACTGCTCATATCCAGGCTATTGGCTGTAGGGCTACTCTCTATATATATATTGGCTTAGACAGCAGCAGCAACTGATTTGAATTTTTGGACACAAAATTACATTTTGAAAATATGACGTAACGTTGGCAGTGACTAGCGTTTCGGTAATGATTTTTGGGTGAGCTTAATGAACACGCACGACAGAATTAAGAATCCAAACTATTTAAGAGAAAATGGGTTGGGGCCATGTGCAGAAGTTCACACGAGTGAGGAAAGTTTTTGGCTGCCATTCACTTGGAAGTTGTCAGAAACGATTCTTTGGCATACGGTTCAAGCAGCTCACGACTTCCGGTCTTAGTCCACGTATACCCTGGATAGCCAACAAACATCCGTTTGGAGGTGAGCTAAAGTGAGAAGACGAATCCCATGCGGTTGTGCGTAGGGTTTGGAACCCACCACATGAAAAAACAACCCAATGAAAAACCAATTTCAGCCTCGGATGAGCGACCCCTCTTTTGATGACGACCCCCGTAAATGTTTTAAGGATTACGTTTAGAGGGCATGTACCTGGAATGTCCGGTCCCTTAATTGGGAAGGTGCCGCTGCCCAGCTGGTTGATGTCCTCAGAAAATTAAAGACTGACATCACTGCCGTCCAAGAGATGCAATGGACGGGACAAGGTCGGAAGAAGGTGGGTCCTTGTGAAATTTGCTACAGCGGTCATATAAAGGAGCGCAAATTTGGTGCCGAATTCATGGTGCGAGAGAGACTCCGTTGCCGAGTACTGGCATTCACTCCGGTAGATGAACATCTCGCCACAATCCGCATCAAAACGAAAATTTTTAACACCATTCCAATTTGCGCCCATGCCCCGACGGAAGAGAAAGACGATGTGACCAAGAATGCCTTTTACGAGCACCTCGCACGAACTTATGAGCGCTGCTCCCGCCACGACGTCAAAATTGTGCTTGGTGACTTCAAGGCCAGGGTGGGAAAAGAAGGTATTTTTGGAACAACAGCCGAAAAATTCAGCCTCCACGACGAAACATCCACAAATGGGCTAAGGCTGATCGACTTCGCCGGGGCCCGTATATGGTTGTCTGTAGCACTAGAATCCAGCACAAAAAAATTCACCAAGCTACTTGGTTGTCTCCAGATAGAAAAACTCTCGACCAAATTGTTGATTGACGGAAGACATCCAGAGTTTTAGATGTGCGTACGTTCCGAGGTCCTAATATCAACTTGGATCTTTATCATGTTGCAGCGAAGATACGCACCTGCCTCTGTGTATCGAAGAACGCCCGTCAACAAACACACGGAAGGTTCGACTTTGAAAAGCTGCAAACACAACAGACTGCAGAGCGGTTTTCTACTCGACTTGCACACCTGCTCTCTGAGAGCACTCATCAGCAACTCTGTATAAGGGAACTGTGGGACGACATTTCAAACTCTCTATGTACAGCCGCAAACGAAGCAATTGGATTTCGGAAAGATCGCAAAAAGAGCTGGTACGATGAAGACTGCCGTGTCGCGGGGAAGAGAAAACAGACTGTCTACCTCGCAACCTTGCGATCAGCTTCTTTGCATGCCCGACGATTGGAACAGTCATCGCATTCGCGACTTGGCTCCCATGTCACTGTTGACAGCCATAACTTCGAGGTCGTAAATAATTTCGTCTATCTAGGGACCAGCATTAACACTAACAACAATGTCAGCATGGAAATCCAACGCAGAATCACTCTTACTACCAGGTGCTGTTTTGGACTAAGGAGGCAGTGGAAAAGTATAGTCCTCTCTCGGCGAACAAAAATCAAGCTCTACAAGTCGCTCATCATACCGGTGCTACTATATGGCGCAGAAGCGTGGACGATGTCAACATCTGATGAGTCGACGTTAGGAGTCTTCGAGAGAATAGTTTTGCGAACGATATACGGCGAATACCGCAGACGATGGAACGATTGATAGTATGATATTGACATAGTTTAGCGAATGAAGAGACAGCGGCTACGCTGGCTAGGCCATGCCGTCCGAATGGATGAAGGCACTCCAGCTTTGAAAGTATTCGATGCAGTATCCGCTGGTGGAAGCAGAGGAAGAGGAAGACCTCCACTCCGTTGGAAGGATCAAGTGAAGAGTGACCTGGCCTCACTTGCTATTTCCAACTGGCGCCAGTCAGCGAAAAGAAGAGACGAATGGCTCTTGTGTTGATTCGGCTATAATCGCGTAAGCAGTGCCAACGCTTTATTATTTTATTTAAATTATTTTAATTTATTTAATTTAATTTTATTTTATTTTATTTTATTTTATTTTATTTTACTTTAATTTACTTTATTTATTTTAATTTATTTTATTTTATTTTATTTTATTTTATTTTATTTTATTTTATTTTATTTTATTTTATTTTATTTTATTTTATTTTATTTTATTTTATTTTATTTTATTTTATTTTATTTTATTTTATTTTATTTTATTTTATTTTATTTTATTTTATTTTATTTTATTTTATTTTATTTTATTTTATTTTATTTTATTTTATTTTATTTTATTTTATTTTATTTTATTTTATTTTATTTCATTTTATTTTCTTTTATTTTATTTTATTTTCTTTTATTTTATTTTATTTTATTTTATTTTATATTATTTTATTTTATTTTATTTTATTTTATTTTATTTTATTTTATTTTATTTTATTTTATTTTATTTTATTTTATTTCATTTTATTTTCTTTTATTTTATTTTATTTTATTTTATTTTATTTTATTTTATTTTATTTTATTTTATTTTATTTTATTTTATTTTATTTTATTTTATTTTATTTTATTTTATTTTATTTTATTTTATTTTATTTTATTTTATTTAATTTTATTTTATTTTATTTAATTTAATTTAATTTAATTTAATTTAATTTAATTTAATTTAATTTAATTTAATTTAATTTAATTTAATTTAATTTAATTTAATTTAATTTAATTTAATTTAATTTAATTTAATTTAATTTAATTTAATTTAATTTAATTTTATTTAATTTTATTTTATTTTATTTTATTTTATTTTTATTTTATTTTATTTTATTTTATTTTATTTTATTTTATTTTATTTTATTTTATTTTATTTTATTTTATTTTATTTTATTTTATTTTATTTTATTTTAATTTATATTATTTTATTTTATTTTATTTTATTTTATATTATTTTATTTTATTTTATTTTATTTTATTTTATTTTATTTTATTTTATTTTATTTAATTTGAGTTTCTGTATTATTTTATTTGAACTCTCGCTTAAATCTTTCGGTTTAATCTTATTTGTGTATTTATTTTACTGTTATATTAACCCTCACTCTGCAACAAATAGATTTTTCACTGAAAATTTATCATTTTAATTGGTCGAATGTATTGTGTCACTCAAAAAAGGAGTTAAAATAATATTTAACACGCTTATGTCATTTATGTGTAAAAACACACATTCACATATTTACATATGCATGAATATAAAAGTATTTATCTATAAGTCTCAACCATAATTCAATACAACTGCGCCGCATTCCTTATTAACTTTATAGCTCAGCAGCAGATAATGCTTGAAGAGTAGCACAATAACCGCGTCAAGTGGCTTAAAATTCATATGCACTCACATATATTTACATACAGATGTTTTTATAAAATAACCATACATAGTATAGCAACCATGATTGCATCTGCATACGTATATATGTATATATGTATAAATAATTGCATATTAATGCATAAAAAGCGTGCTATATTTTATGCATCCCACCCATGTGTGGCTATATGTATGTACATATGTGTGGGTGTTCGGCTTACACAATTTCACTTAACCCGCTTAAAATTTTGCAAAAACAAAAATATATTTATAGAGAAAAAATATATAAAAAAAAATATGGGCACTTTAATTTGCTGCACTTCTGCTGCTACTTTTCTTTGCCATGCGGCATTTTCCACTCACTGTGTGTGTATGTGTTTTTGGTGATAATCACTTTTTGCACCACCGCCACCACCACGAAACACCACGACCACCACCCACCACAAGAGAGTGTAAACAGTTTTTGCTCTCGATCATGCTGCCGTTAAAAGTTGTGGTAGTGAATTAAAATTCACTTTTTTTTCTCTGTGATTCATATACATATATGTGTCTATGTATGCATACATATGTATGTGTAAGTGCATGTTGAATATATTGAAATTTTCTCACCCATAAAATTGATTACCATAAAATATGCAACGCTTTATATCATAATCCAGTCTAGAGCAGGCTGTTCTCTGCTGTATTAAAACAAGGATGTAAAAGCCTAAAAGCATGCTACAAACGCATGCCAAACATAGCGGTAATACTTGAGCAATATACACACACACGCAGGGAAACAGCGATATCACGAATATATGAAATAAAGTGCAATGTGCTTTCTATATGATATGCAACGTTGCCAGATTTGTAAAAAGGTATATAAAAAGTTACTGCAAATAAATGATTTTTTTTTTTAAATTAAAAAGGAAAATTTAAATTAGAAAAGTTTTTAAATAATAAAAAAGTGATCGGAAAAATACTGCTTTAATTCTTTTTATAATAAAAAGATAAAGAAAATTAAAAAAATTAAAAACTTTAAAAAAAAATTAGAAAAGTTTTGAAATAATAAAATAATTTAAAACAATGATCAAAAAGATATTGCTATAAAAAATTTAAAAATTTATTTAAAACATTTAGAAAGAATTCTAATAATAAAATAATTTAATTGAAAAAAGTGATTGAAAAGATATTGCTGAAATTTTTTTATAAAAAAAGGAATAAAAGATAAAAATTTGTAAAAAAAATTAAAAAAGTTTTTAGATAATAAAATAATTGAAAAAAATGATCGGAAAGATACTGCTATATTTTTTTATAATAAAAAGAAGAATTTAAAATTAAAAAAAAATAAAAATATGTAAAAAAAAAGTTTTTAAAAAATTAAATAATTAAAAAAAAATGATCGGAGAGATACTGCTATAATTTTTTTTATAATAAAAAGAAAAAAAATTAAAAAAAAATTAAAAATTTGTTTAAAAATTTAAAAAGAATTCTAATTAAATTAATATAATTTAATTGAAAAATTGATCGAAAAAATACTGCTGTGAATATTTCGCCTCGCCCCCTTTTACACCGCTCCTTGTTCATAATCCCCGAAAAAGTGTGAGAAAGATCCACGGATCTATCATGATGAGAATATACACAAGACCTCATTTTAACGTCATTGTTGTTGTAAGACTGCAAATAAATTGAATGCCTACTTTGATGAGTAGGTTTAATGATGAGGCCAATGAGACGGAGATTGGTGCTTGCATTCCCTCACCATCATTCACAGAGAGAGAAACAGAGAGGGAGAGATGCCTCCTTACGGCAGAGGATGAGGAAAAGATCTACCGGCTAATAATTTTATCATCACAGCAATGGCATGTGTACTTGCAGGACACCAAGAATGAGTCTAACCCTGTCAGTCGAGGTATGTTGCTTCAGAAATTGCTTTATGAGGGATCTGCTCCGACTGATAAGTCATGCAGAGGGTTTTTTCGATGCTTCAAAAATGATGAAGACTAAGAACTTCCTAGCCAGCCAAAAGATGAAAAATGCTGCTAAAACAAAGCAAACCAGGCATTGCTCGAAAATGGACAGAAACCACAGGAAGGCATGACAAGGTGAGTTTGCAATGGCAACGCTTGACTATCGGAGCTGTAACGGTCAAAAACTACCTGGAAACGCTAAAATGGGAGGTCTTACCCCACGTGCCGTATTCTTCACACTTTGCTCCTGCCTCCTGATGGCTTTTTTCAGATATTATGAAGAAATTGCAGAATGGCTTAATGATTAGATGCATTTTTTGTTTTTTTTTTAAGGGGGACATCCTGAGTAACTCAAAAAAAATAAGCGGATTTTCTGGAATTTTTTTTGACCAAACGAAAGAGCCAATCGAAATTTTGTAAAGTAGGTTTTATAATATGCGATCCGATGTACAAAATATGATTTTTTGAAAGAAATCGAAAACAAAATGGCGGCTGTGCAGCATTTCTTCGTAGGCCCTATTTTTGGGAAGGGGGTCCATGGCCGGAAAGCTAACGTCCTTCATTTTTGATCTGGAACAAAAAATAAAGTTTTGTTAGTTTCTATACATCAACAGCTATCGACACACGTAGGATTTTTTTGATATATTGATTTTTCGCAAAATGGTGCGTGATCGAAAAAAAAGTTCAAATTTTCACGAGGAAAAAAAGTCCAAAAATTGTTTATAAAAAAAAAAGTAAGCAATATAAAAAAAAATTATACGTGTGTCGATAGAGGAAGGAATTTTGAATATACTGTCAAAATTTCAGATCGATCGGTTAAGATTTGCTCGAGTTATGTTTCCGGCCGTCTAAAAAACGCATTTAAAGTTATAAGTCGCGGTCGGAATATGCCTATGAGGCATTGCCGCAGAATGGAAAATTTGGACATTTAGACACTTTTGCCGGATTCTATCTTGTGGTATATTATTTTTAAGATCCTAAAGCATCTTTTAAACGAAAAAAAAATTTTTTGATTTTTTCAAAATTTTACTCAGATGTCCCCCCTTAATAAAAAATAAATTTTAGAAACACAGAAAATGGGCCGAATTAATCTGTACACCCAATAAATCTTTTTATTTATTTTATTTAAATATTTTTTCCATAGTGAAAAGGTCTAATTCTCCACCTAAATAATTTAAAATGGCAACACTTTGATATTTTCGTATATTGGCAAAGGCTTACACGCACTCACAAGCGTTTGTATATGTATGTATACATATACATTTATACATGTACATATATATGTACATTTTTTTTATGATCAGCTATGGGCATTTATGCATTATACTTTTCCTGTAGCAAGTGTGACTTACTTGACTTACTATTTTTGCACTCATAAGTATAAATGTATATATGTATATATATATATATATATATGTGTATGCATGTGTAAGTATATGTATGTATGTATGTTGCTATACCACAATGTGGCTGCTTGTTACGCGACAATCTCTTGTCAATTGGATTGTCATCACGTTGAAGCGCACTGATTGCGGCAATGCAGTTGCAACATACAACTACGCACACACACACACACACATTTATTCGTGCCCACATATGTATATGTAATTATATAACAAAATGCACATACCTATTTTACATAATAATTTTTGCGCTGTCATTTCACTCTACTCATAACCAATTACAGCATACGCAGGCATATACATACATACATATATGTAGGTATATGTATGTACTTTTAGATTTTGTTCGCATATAAATTGCATTGATGGAAAATGCAACAGAGACACACTAAAATAATGCCAATGCATTAACATCGACACATACCTATATACATACACACATATATGAGTTATATTGACATTCACACATGCATGCAGTCATACACATATATGGTATATATACCATATATACATTTGAGCTGATGCATTGAAAAATACATGCGATCTTTTCAGCTGCTGGAAAAAAGTTTACCCATTCGTACATGCATACATATACCATATACATACATATAGTATATATGGTATACATACACATATAGACAAAAAGGGTCAAACCGCGACACAAATCGCTTGGGTCATACTCATACATACAACATTTTACGTTAAGCTTAACAATGTTATGTACACTAAATATATTTGTGTGTGTGTGGCCTTTGTATGCGTCGGTCTGTTGAAAATCAAGGCTTTGTTTTTATGGCTTTGTTAAACAGATTTCGACTAAAATTTAAGTTTTGAAGTGAGCTCATCATTTATGCCAACATATTTATGTATAAAACATGGAAATGCTCGGTGAATATCAATTCTTTTCTGCTGCGAAGGGTAGACCTCTCCCATCTTGTCGTGTATGATAGGGAAAAAATACTTAGTACTCACGCATTATCCTTTTTTAAGAGCTAAAGAGTTGCTGTTAGCCACAATCCATACACCACTTACACCAGTTTATCGCTTTCTCTTTGCAAAGACCCTTTTTCCAGTACCTCATCGCACGCTGAATGGCCTACAAATAGACAAAGTGCTTGGCGCGAATCACGAATCTGTGGAGATAGCATATTTTAATACCTGCTAACTCACCTAGGTTGAATGATAATTGAAAGTCAGGACGATTCAGGAGTTTTAGCAACGCGAAAGCAAAGCGATCAAAGAGAAAATGCCGATATGAGTACAACCTGTCAACCTACTAGCAGCTTCGGCAAAATGTAGATTGCTTTAGGTTTTCAAACTAACTGAAGTTCATACCAAACGGAGAGTTACTACTCAGATCTCCTACTGAAAGCTAAACGAGTATATGTGACTTGATGGAAGCTATACCAGACCAGAAGGATATTGGAATTGCCCATACCGTGGTATTTAACCAGGGTTCACAAAGCCAATTTAAGACCAATGTTCCAAGAAGACTGCCATACTTCCCCTGCGCATGTGATAGCGAATTAAGTGTGCTCATTCTTCCAAGCAAATGAGCTTTGCGATCGAAGTTTAAGTCATTATTTATCAAAAGGGAGCTCAGGCAACCCTTAACTAACTCTGTGCGTACAATAAGTATATCCATAACCAACATATCCTCCTGGCTAAGAGAGGGAATACCGGCATCTTAAACTGAAGTTGCTTTCCGGAGTAGAAATTCTGCCGTTTCCTTGATTTCTGCTACTTCGGCTTGTAATTTGTAAAGGCTCAAAGATTGAACTCGCGGCCGAAAACTTTTCCACCGACTCTTTCCACTTGTTATTGGCGCTTCATAACTGCTGAAGGAATTCTCAACCTAGCCTTACCTTTAATTTGTGGTTTGTTCTAAGGCGACTTCAAACGGCAGATGAATTTTTTTTTTTTTTGTATCCGAAATTCACTCGGAGGGGCAACCGCAATTAGAAAAATTACTTCTCTGAAAGTCGGAATGTTGAGTTGGCCAGTATTCCAACACATGACTTTCTACATTGTGATAGACATTACTAATCTACGTACGCGACTTGTGGTATTAGTTAACTTCGTCTGAGCACCACTTAGATCATTGAATGACTCAGAGAGTCTTTGTCTGAGGCAATTACTTTCCCACAGAATGCCAGAATGCATTAACGTATAAGGATTGGGAAAAAGGCCTTGGTGTTTTGCTCTCCGAAGAGGAGGCGGTCGTATCCTAGAACCCCATTTTAGAGTTCCTTTATAAGGCACAAAGGAAACTATCTCATCCCACATGCACACTACCTCTATTTCAACTTGGGAGCTAAAGGGTTAAAATGTTCCTCGAATTTAGTTCAGAAGAATTTTTCTTATATATATTGGAAGCATTTTTTTCCACTTTTTTAGGAATAAAAGGAATTAGTTAAAATTAGATATCAGCTATTGCTTTGAGTTTGAGCATATTTTACAAATTTGTATTTTTTTTATGTTATATCACTCCAATTTTTACTTCCTACTATTTTTATTTAAAATAAATATTTTAATATTTCTTATTTTATTAACAATTTTTTTATTATAATTGTTAAATAAAAATGCCACATTAAGACCTATGTTTTAGATAAAAATTATTTAACTTATTAGAAATCAAGTAACTCCAATTAAAAATCATTATTTTAAATAAATAATTGTTTTAAATAGTATACATATAACACACTCTCTCCACGGGCCAACAGGTCGTATGAGTTACGTGTACACAGTCAGTGACCATATAAAATTACATATACACACATATACTATTATACTTGTCATTGTGTTTGTTTTCACAGCGTAAATGAATTGCCGCCAACACAATGAAGAGCTGCTAAATAGAATAGCTAATTTATTTTCCTTCTTTTTTTTCAAAAAAAAAACAACACTAAAAACTAGAAAAAGCCATTTTGTAGATAATAGCAAATATTTACGTTGACTGACCCTGCACGCAAGCTCTACTACTCTATGCAGTGACATTCATCAACGCGCTTGGCTGCTAGGGGATCGGCAGATCTGCAGCAGTAACTAACTAAAATGAAATGTGTGCGCTCAGCGGTGGCAGCAGCAGCAGCGGCATTGAATTGACTTTGATTTCAGCTAAAATGTGAGAAATATTGTGCCACTAAAGGGGGAATAAATGGCATAAATGCTTAATGGCATGAAGTTAGTTGTGGAGATACATAATGAGGGTAAAAGTGGGGACAAAGCTGCCTGCAATTGTTCGTCCGTCTGCCTGCCTGCCTAAAAGCCAATATGCAAATCGTCAGCTTGTTGGGAGAGTTTTTTTTCTTTTTTGCTACTTCTATATACACAATAACCATTCAGCTTTGGTTTCAATTCAACTCATCAGACTATTGTAATGATTTACAAAACAAATTATTTGTTTTTTAATATTTTTAAACAATTAATAAAATTTAAAAAAAAAAATTAATAACAGAATAAAAAAATTTAATTAATGTAAAATAAATAAAAATCAAATATCAAGAAAATTAAATTAATAGTAATTAAATTATATAAAAAACATAAATAAAACAAAAAAAATTTAAATTAAATCAAAAATAAAAAAGGAAATAAATTAAAATAAATTAAATTTACATACACTAAGTTAAATTAAAGCAAATAAAATATTCTAAAAAGATAATTAAGCTAAAATAAATACATTAACTTAAAAAGAATAAAAAATACACAATATTAAAATTAAACAAAGTTAATTAACTAAAAAAAATAAAAATAAATTCAACTAAAATTTAAAAAAATAGCCATAAACGAAAACAAACTAAAACAAATTAAAAAATAAAATAATTTAACTCAAAATAAATCTAACTAAAATTAACTGAAACTAAAAAAAAATAATTGAAACTAATTAGTCAATTTATGTTAAACAGATTAACATTAACCAAACATAAAAAAATATTAAAATAAAGCTAAATTAAAATCAAATAAAAAATTTAAATAAAATAACTAAAAATAAATCTAAAAAATAAAAAAAATAATTAAGTTAATTTGAAATATAAAAATTTACAATAAATTAAAACTGAATTAATTTGAAATTAAATTAAATAGAAATTAACTAAAACAATTTAATTAAACAGAATAAAAAATAAAGTTAATTAACTTAGGATATATCATAAATAAAAAATTTGAATTAAACCTAATACAATAGAAACACTGAATTTATTAAATTAAATAAAAAGAAAATAAACTAAAATGGAATGAATAAAAATTTAAATAAATTAATTTAAATTAAATAAAAAAAACAATAAATAAATTTTATTAAATTAGATTAACATAATTAAATAAATAAATTAATTAAGAAATTTAAATAAAGTAAAGAAATGAAATTACATGACACAGAAATTGAATTAAAATAAAAAAAGTAATATAAATTAAATAAAAATTAAACTAAATTAGGTTAAATACATAAAAAAAAAACAAAAAAATTAAATAATAAAAATAATTAATAAAATAATGTCAAAATGAAAAAAAATAAAGTAATTAAAAAAAGAAAAATAAAAATCACTAACTCAAAATAAATATATAGAATAAAATAAATGAAAAAAATAATTTAAGTAATTTAAAGTAACTAAAATGGAATAGGAAAACATTTTAAATAAAAGAGAATTAACATAAAAAATTAAATTAAAGATACTAATGAATAAATTAATAAATAAAGAAATAAAATAATAAAAAATAATAATTAATTGGTTTAAATTGCAAAATAAAAGAATAAATACAGTATGTTGAACAAATGAAATAAAAGGAAGTAGAATAATTATAAATTAATTTAAAAAAATCAATAAAAATAGATATTTTAAAATAAAAAAATTAAAGTAAATTGAATTAATATAAAAAAGTGAAAAAAAAAAAAAATAAAATAAAAAAAATTAACGAAATTAATTAAAATAAAACAAGTAAAACAATAATAAATTATAAATATCGAAAGAAATGGAATAAAAAATAGAAAATAAAACAAATTATACAAATTAAATTAAAAAAAATATAAATTAATAAAATAAAATGAAATAAAAAATAAATAAAAAAATTAAAATAAATTAAATTAATATAAATCAAAAAGAGAAAACAAAACAAAATTAAAACAATTAATGAAATTAATTAAAATAATAAATGAAACTAAAATAAATAATATATTAAAGAGAAATAAAATTAAATTGCATAAAAACTATAAAATAAAAAAATATACAAATTAAATTAAAATAAATATAATAAAACGAAATAAAATAAAATATAAATAAAGAAATAAAATTAAAATAAGTAATAAAAAATTAAATAAAATGATTTATAAAAAATAAAAATTAACTTAAAATAAATAAAATTGAAGTTGGAATTGAAATTGAAAATAAAATTAATTAAAAGAAAAGAAATATGTATATTTTAAATTAAAATAAATATAATAAAACGAAATAAAATAAAACATTAATAAATATATTAAATTAAAATAACTAATAAAAAATTAAATAAAATGATATATAAAAAATAAAAATTAAATTTAAATTAAAATAAATAAAATTGAAGTTGAAATTGAAATTGAAAATAAAATTAATTAAAAGAAAAGAAATATGTATATTTTAAATTAAAATAAATATAATAAAAGGAAATTAAATAAAATATAAATAAATAAATAAAATTAAAATAAGTAATAAAAAAATGAAACAAAATGAATTATAAAAAATAAAAAATAAAAATTAACTTAAAATAAATAAAATTGAAGTTGGAATTGAAATTGAAAATAAAATTAATTAAAAGAAAAGAAATATGTATAAAAATCAGTATTACAAAAAAAGAAAAAAAATATATGTTTGCTGGGTGTACAAATAGTTATGTAAAGTATCTGTGTAAACATTTACGCGCATTTCACTCTCATAAAGTGATAAGTCAATGCCCAATGCCTTGCTCACTTTCTCGGTCAGTTAGACACTGCTCCATAACAACCAACTTCAGCTTCAGCTGCCACAGCAGCCGCAGCCACTTTCTAAAACATTCACTCAACCGCGCTTTTCATTTAAAGTTAGAACTGCGGTGCGGCGGTTGCATTGGAGTGCTTACTTCCATTTGCATGTAAATCTGTGTATGTGTATGTGCACAGATGTAGGCATGTACAAGTGTGAGTGCACATTATTTTGTGCATTTAAGTGTAAAATGTGCGCCGCAACTGACGTTTGCCATTCAGCATTTACCATTCACCATTCACTCCAACTACAACTACAACTGCAACTGCAACTCCAACAGCATAACATAGCACACTTTTAGGCGCACCAGTGAAATGTGCGCTTTGGATTGAAAATTACTTTAAAATACGCAAATTTGAGTTGAATTATCTGCGCTTTACGTCACACAGTTGGACAGTTGGATCTTTAATGGCGCGGCGCGGCGCAAACTGTCATGTTGGCAATGTGGTGCCAAAAGATAGTCCAGCTTCTGTAGCTCGATACTTGGAATGTGTGCAGCAATCGCTGCTTATTTGCTAATGTTGAGCCGTGAGCTCAGTCACGACGTCCGCGGCAATGCGGCGGCCAAGTTGCAAGTGGTAAATGGCACTTTGCTCAAGAATTAAGTGGCAAGTGGTTATTAGTGACAGCTGTCTTTCTTACGAACTTGCAGCGCAAGAGATTATATGCCAAGTTTTCAGCTATGAGACTGAGACTGAGACTGAAAATGGCCTTAGTTGTTGTTGTCTGTGCTAACGAGGGCTTAAACAATACGTTAGTGAGACTTTGAGAGTTGAAAAGTTCATCTTGATTGTCCATCGTTTTCATTTCAAGTAATTGAGCTATTTTACAAATACAAGAAAGTGGGCGCCAAGCACTGAGAACGGCATTAGATGCTAGACAATTGGTAGCAAAACTAACATTTAGGTTAGGTTGTATTTGCTGCCGATTGAAAACATCGATTAGGCTTAAGCAGATTGATACCACAACTTGCTGACCACTAGGCTTTGAAATTCAAGAACTAAGATTTTCCTCCAACCGCAAACCTCTTCAGATCAATAAGCTCGATGCGAGCTACTCGAGAAGAATCTGCTTGGTTTACCAAGTAAGTTCATCAATCTTACATTTACCCTCGATCCCGAGTTCCGGGAAGTTTTGGACCTCTCCGGACTTTATTCCACTTTTCCAATAAGGAAGTGGTAGGGCTTGGATCACTCTTCCTTACTCTTGATTACTTCCCTGGTTTAATTCTCTCAAACGAAGATTGGCCTTCACAATCTTCCACGTAGAGAGAGGATCAAAGTACGTTTGGATTTTTGACAGTCCGACTCTAGCAGTAACGGTGAGTTATTGTGGTACTGAGCTTTACCGGGGTGAACAATTCATTCTCCCTTTTCCTTTATCCATCTAGCGTCAGTCCAGGTCTCAACTCAGTGAATGGCCAAAGATAAGAAACGCCAAAACTCAATACAGTCTTTAAGCCCTGCACCGCTGAAAATAGAGGCAAACGACACTTCAATTCTCGGAAACTACTACACCCCAGCCTATTAGCCCCACTACACCTATTCAGCCTTCAATATCCAGGAGGGGAGGTATCACAAAACAGGAATATGGTGAGTCGGTGTGGTATAGGACTCTACTCGACCAGTCTCTGACCACCTGTCTCAGTTCAGTAGGTGGCCAAAGAGCCAGACATAAAATGGCAAAACTTAATCCAACCCTCGATACCCAGCTGGGTGAAAACGTTGCCAAAGGACACAGCGTTATAAAACCTTAATTCTTGGTAACCGCTTAGGCGAAGATCTACTAATCCTTTCGGCTTACGCTACCCTGGAGAGATGTTACACCCCAAGAGTGAAAGCAACCCTGAGCGCTAAAAAAAAGACTTTTAACCATAAGGTACGGCGGCTAGCAGCTTACGCTTTGCTTATCGTCACAACGGCGTGAAAAGTAAGGGCAAATAACCCAGAACAAAATCCTTGCAGTTCCAAAATTCTAATAGGAAATGAACTTTTCTTCAGGAACTAAGTACCATCCCAGCGGAAAAACTGCAGCATTGAAAGACCAAGGAATCTCTCAATTTCAGAGAAACTGATCAGCAGAACTATATCCATCACAACCCACAAGGGAAGTAGCATCTAAGGGTCATCGATCTCTGAAGAACACTGATTTCCAAATTCATAAACTTAAAAAAACCCACTACCATTACCGCGAACTGCAAGATCCCCCAACGAATTTACGAACGAACCTCTAAAATTATGGTTACAGACAGGGACCAAACGGAGGACTACACTTCCCCAAACAACTAGAAATCAGTTTTGATGGGACTTTGTAGAGTTTATAAGGATATCTTATTGAAACCCCTAAGCCCCATGAAGCTTTTTACTAGCGCTCACCTGAGAACTGTGTAGAAGGTCGGTAGCTACCGTAAAAGACGACCAAAAATCAGTAGTTCCGGATAAAGTGGAATCTTTACAGTCTTCATACCAGAGCGAGCCAAATTCTTATCCAGCCGAGAGTTCCTACAGTGGCTGCCGCTAATTGCTTCTGAGGGGACAACAACTACGGCCGTCACTCTAAGCAACCAACCAACGAACTAAACAACAAAACCTCTACCTTTCTCATCTCATCTTCCGGTTTAAGTTTACATTCTCCACCGGAAAAATACAGAAACAAAAGCCGCTATTTCAGCATAAAATGTAACAACTACAACAAAAGTAATAATAACTCCGTTACCAAAAAGCAACCACAATCGCCTTACAACAATTTCAACTTCATTGTTTAACGGTTATTTGTTTTGTGATTTTATTGTGTGCTTCATTGTGTCTGTGTATTTGTGTGTTTGTGTGGTTGTGTTATTTGTTATTTATCATCGCTTGGCGGATAGACAATTTTAGTCTTCCCTTTCGAACTACCGTTATATGGCTATGCGGCATTTTTATTGCCTACTGGCGCGTTTGTCGCTAAGCTATTGCGCCTGTGGGTATGCTAAAACCTTTGCGAGGCATGCAAACATGCACATATATGCATGGGTTTATATATATATATATTCATAGATATGTATGTATGTATGTCTGAGTGGTATGCTATGCAGTTAAACAATGCTTCTGCTGTTTGTTGGCGTTGTTGTTATAATTGTCTTATTGTTTTTTTTTTCTTGTTACTTTTCTGCTTTAATTTTTTTTATTTCTTTATTATTTTTTTATTGTATTTCTGTTTTTTTTATAATTTTTTTGTTATTTATTTCTTTGTTTTATTTTTATTTTTTTTTTTTTTTTTTTTTTTTGTTGTACTAAATTCTACCAACGACATGCTTCTACACTTTTGCCATTTCGTTGTTAACATTTATTTTTGCACTTGAAATTAATGTTTTTATTGCACTTCCGGTTAACGTGTTTTTCTACTCTATTGTTTTTGGGTTGTAGCTGTTGTTGTTGTTGTTGTTGTTTTTCCTATTTTATTTTAAACTACACTTCTGGCCGTTTACTGATGAGATTTTAAGTAACCACTTCAACTGTGAAAACAACTAGCAACTGACAAGAGCTAACAACGACAACAGCAACAACAACAACATGAAGAACCACAAATATGGCACATTAAATGCACATGAACGCACGAACAACAAGCAAAGCCAAGCACAAGCGTGGCAAACACGGTAAGCGTTGACATTTGCCGCAAAGGGATAATGTTGGCGGAGGGAATGACAACAATGACAACAAAAAAATAAAATAAAAACAACAACAACAATAACAACAGCAAAATCAACAAAAAAATTAACGACAACTATAATAGCAGCAACAACAACAACAACAACAACAACAACAACAACAACAACAACAACAACAACAACAACAAACACCGCATCAGCGACAACAACAACAACAACAATAGCAATAACAACAACAACACTAAAATCTAAAATTAGCAGCAGCAGCAGCAGCAGTTTACAACGTTGAGTGTAAGCAAAACAAACAACAACAATAACAACAACCATAACATACCACACTCCACAACAAACAAACAAACTACGAAACAAATCAGCGCATAAGTTTGCCACGTTAAGCGCTTCTTGTCCATTTATTTTTGCAATTGTATGCAATTTTCACACACCGACACACACACACACATACACATGCATCTGTACCATTTTCATGCTTTTCGCTGTAATTGTAAAATTTTAGCTTGCAACAATAACAACTCGTAAGCAAATAAAATTGTTGGCGTATTTTATAAAGTCATACACACATACATATGTACATACATACACACTTTTTACTTTGGGTTTTCGAGACTATTTTCATTTAAGCATCATTATGACCGTTATAGTGGTGTGGTATATATATGCATATATGTTTGTGTGTGTGATTGTTTGTGTAACCATTTGTACATTAGACAGCGTAATATCCTGTCTGCAGAGATTTAAATTTAGCAACTAAAAAGCACACACATACATACATGCACTCTTTAGCATTCGGTAAAGTGAAGTGGGCTTTTTTTTGCGAAAGCTAGGTGCTGAGAACGAACGAATAGAGGGAGGGTTGAATAAGTGTGGTTGTACCGCCGATTTAAGCAATAATAATCCTGACAGAAGCAATAATTAGATCTCTATATAAGTAAGACTTATTTGATGAAGAAATAAAAGGGAAGGTTTGAGAAACGCTGAACCAAATGAACTTAAGGAAAGCTTAGTTAGGAAATCAAACACTTTTGGTCGAAGAAGTAGGTTTCATGTAAAAATTCCTTGCCTATCAAGCTACTATATATAACCAGCAGAAGTCAGTTTTTGCCGGTTTAGATTACTCTCCTACCATAAAAACTACCACCAGACCACACAATAGCTTTCTCTGTCTCTATTCTGAATTGAATTGGCTCTAAGATTTGGCACTGACACTTTGTAGTGAAGGTGAAACCAACGGCTCAGTCCAATCAGGGTTACGAGGTCACTCTCCACAAAATATTTCTCCAACGGATGAGGGTCTCCTCTTTTATATTGATTACCCTTACCCTTACTTCTCATATGACTGCTAAGGAGAAGCAACGCGACTGATGCAGGCATTTTTCCTTTATTCCTAGTTCACTGCTAGACCAATTTTCACTTTAAGTTCAGTGAATTAATGAAGTTATTCATTAAGCTCTTGAGCTCATCCATCATTAGAAGTTAATTAGATATGTATACTCCACCTCCTTTTTTATGTTCCCTACTTAGTCGCCATTGATTTCAATGCATTTCTTAAGCCTATAGATACACTTCTGAAAACAGGCTTTAAAATCTTTCTCTTGAATTATTACTTATTACTCGCGATACAACCATGGCACTCAAGCCCAATCGTGGATCTTCGTTAATTTTGAACTTCACCAAAGCTACAGTGACGTCATCAGTGAAAGATTTCGGTCTACCTTCTCTGGGCTCATCCTCTCAAAAAATTGATATGGGAATTATAATTATAATAAAAATTAAAGTAATAATAGAAGAGAAAATAAAAAAAAGAATTAAACCAAAAATAAAGGTAGAAATAAAATTTAATTTAAAATAATAAAAATAAAAATAAAAATAAAACAAAAAAGTAATTAAAGTAAAAATATAAATTTAAATAAAATGAAAATATTTAAAGAAAAATTACAAAACAATAAATAAAATGCAAAAATTAAAATTAAAATTAAAAAAATAAAGGGTTTTCCAATAAGAGCAGTTACTTTGAATAGCCTGCTATTCCGGTAGATACCAATTTTGAAGCTGCAATTTTTTGATATTTGACATGTTAAACCTTCGCAAGTAATAGAAATGTCACGGTAAACGCTTCAACAGTGCGTTGAAACTATTGAAATTCATTATAAAAATGCTGAAAACCAGGCATTGATGGTTGTAGAACTAAAACAATTCTCGGTTGTCCCTGTCGACCCGCAGTACAGAAACTGGTAGAAAAATTGCTTTGTTGTGACAAGTTACTGATGTGAATAAAATATGCGCACGTCACTCAAGAACAAGCTGCTGTAGCACAAAGTGTTTAAAAAAAAACAGGTTTGTTCATTCTTCGACATTATTTGGAATTTAACATTCCACAAACGTCATTACACCGCATTTTACTTGTGTCTTAAGGCTTATAAAGTTTAGTTCAAGTCGGCAGCTCATCAACAACATCGTCTCTTTGATAAGGGGGTCCTTGAAATGAATGGAAATGATCTGGAAGTTCATAGAAAAATCATCTTGACTAATGAGACTTCTTTCCACCTACATCAATAAGCAAAACTGTCTCTTGACTAATGAGACTTCTTTCCACCTCGAGGCTACATCAAAAAGCAAAACTGTCGCGGGTCGGAGAACCCAGGATTTATTGTTGAAAAGCATCTCTATACTCAATGTATAATGGTTTGGTGCGGTTTATGGTCCCTGCGACTTCTTCCTTTGAGGCCCGGTAAAATATAAGGTCTACGCCAACAGGCCAACGTCGATTCAAGACCTCAAAGATGAAATGCGTGAAGCTATTGAGAGGGTACAGCAGCCACTTTGCGATTTGGTGATAGAAAATTTAATAAAAAGGATATGGTCTTCTTAGTCTATACCAAAAATTGTCGCCTGCCAAAACCATTTAAAGGTTTGGTGGCAAAAAAACCCCAGTGGATACTCACCGATTGTTTTTAAAAAATATGTTATAGCTCAACTATGCTTCCAAATATTTATCATATTTCAGGTACAGATTCGATGAGTATTTCATGAAACTTTTATTAAAAATTTTGAAAATTTACAAAAAAAAAATTTCTTTAAATCCTTGATTTCAAACTGGCCCTGAGCTCAAAGTTATAACAGGTTATAACAGTAAATTCAAGAGTTGTTTTGGAATTTAATACAATTTTTTACACCACCCAACCCAACTAATGCCTTAATGAGAAGCAGATAAAGGAATGAAACATATTAACCTCCTTTGAGTGTATAAAAATATATAAAAAGTGGTTTTGTTGTTGCAAAAATACTCATTGGGTTGAAGATGAGAAAAAAATTGGAGTTGAAAATTAGTGCGGATGAGCTTGTACTTAATTAAAATGTACTAAAATGAAAAGGTGTCATGATAATGATGGCCATACTGCTGCAGCACACAACGAAGCTATCTATATCGGTTGCCTAGGACACTACACCAAGCGGAGGTGTGTCGTATAATTGCCTTTGGCCAAAGAGTTTGTTTGCGCGACGCGACATAAATTCAGCGCTAAAGCTGCCACGTGCTCATGGGTTAAGCTCTGAATATCTTGCACCTCGCACTATCTACCATATTTGTCTTCTTCACCCCCAACCAACTTGCAGGCACACATTTAACATTTCCGTCGGCTGTGTCAGCGCCGCCAGCATGACATTTCCTTTAGCGCAACGTACAGCGTGGGTCAGTACTCAACTTCCTGCTGGGCTCTTTTTTTTGTTTTTTTTGTGCCTTTTTTTCGCTTGTCTCAGGTTGTTAGAATGTGAGTTGGTGTGTGTTTGCGAAAAGTGTCGAATGAAAGCGGCGAAAACACGAGTAATACCGAGAATAGATGAACCGCGGCTACAGTTGAAACAGGCTGTGTGCTGCTTTGGTAAAAAAAAGGCTCCCTCGTTTCTAACATCACCGACTGCGGCAGTTTGCGGGGAGCCATTCGTTAATTCGTTGCTAATTAAGTTGGCAAGGTTTGACAGGTGGCGTTGTATGGAAGATGCTCACAGTTTCAGTTCTTTTTTTATAAATGTTGTACTTATGGTATGTGTCCACACAATGCAACACTGGTCAGCAGCATGCTAAAGCTTTAGTTTAGATAGTCTCGTTAAAGCGCCTGTGCGTTGTCCCCTAACTAAAACTACTGTTGCTATAGATTATTTCAACTTTTGTATTACGTGTACTTTTTTCACTCGTTCTTTCTTTGGCACCCTTCGCTAAGCCTTTTATATACTCTACTACTTTCATTTTCACTCACCTTCCGATCTATTGTGCTCGCACTTCCGAGTAATGTAGGGCCTGCATTCAATTTGCATTAATGAATTGGAATCAAAGGGGAAAGAATGGCAGAAATAAGGAAGAGTTGACAACGCTTTGTCTTTTTGAAATGTTTCTCTCACCCATGTCGGCTTGAAAGCCAGTTAAAGAAACTGATGTTCAAGTTCTGAATCACTCGCGGTCAGGTTTTGACGTACTTTCGTTGGTTTTCAACCTCTGGTCTGTTGAGCTTTACATTGAAGCACAGTTTAGAGCCCCTCATGCCGGTACGATAACAAAGATCTTCGAACTTTTGAAATCGCAAGGCCGTAATAGACGATCTCTCGTCTTTTCTAAAAGAGAATGTTAAAGTTGATTTCGTTACATCTAGTTTCGTATAATCTAGGGCAGAGGCGATAGAGTTTAGCTCACAAATGCTTTAGCATTACTAAAAGCTAGGTTAGGTTGGGTTAAAGTGTTAACCAGGCAGCAGTCCTCAGGCGTTGGTCGAACCAACGTGTGGAGTTGGTAAAACTGAGAAATCCACACTTAAGTCTCTGAGGATTACCGCTTCCAGAGACTTCGAACTACTTCTCCAGTGCAAAAGAAGTTGCTTGAGGTTTAAGGTTCTTCCTTCTCTATAAGAAGTCGTTTGATAGAACGCCTAGCAGCTTTGTATGACTACCTAATAGAAGATGTCCCTTAAGAAGCCCCAACAATGTAATATTTCCATTCCTCTTAGCCAGGTAAGCTCTCCTAACTTTCCTTTCTAAAATGTCGGCCACTTTACTCTAGTCGTACTGCAACAGTTGAGTTTATTCTATCTTGTGTGAACATCTGCTATGAATAAGTCTCTTATAGTGAAGACTCTTCCATGATGGCGAAAGTGGCAGTGAAATCTCCTTCCTTTCAAGTTCGTCCACCAGCTGGTTAGCTATGTTACTCACCCATTAGAGTAAGATGGAACGTCTTATCGGCATGCGAAACCACAAATTCATTTCCAATAACATTGAAGGAAAGCAATCTGTTATTTACTTACAAGACCTCTGAAGGACTCCATAACAGTTGTAGGTATAATATAATGACTTCCGCGACAGGTATCACAAAAGTAGCACTGACAGATGTAAGAAGTATAAGAAAGACATGAATCAGAAGCTGCAAAACCACTTTTGCTTCTGTCTAGCCTCAACTATAACGCATTTTGGACATCTAAGAGCTTTGCAGCTCAAAGATTAGTTAGACGATTTGTGTAAAAAGATTCACTTAAACTTCGTAAAAAGCATTGACGTTCTACACAAGAACTACTTTACAGCTGGTACTAGTGTACAAAGCACCAACAGATCTTTGTAAGACTCAACAGCCAACCCGTATAACCTAACCTCTGCTACCATTGCAAGTTCTCACGGATCATTCCGCTGTAATGTAGACTGTAGTTCGGGATCTAGTACTTTGTAATGAAAATAAACGGATTGATCCAAGAAGCATGTCTAACCCATCCATTTCTTGGGCGAACTGTCGGGCGGTATAAAGAAGTGCTCCTTCATTAAAAGCCCCCATCAAATCCTTCCTTGCACTTTCCCAACTCCTGCTCAAGTCTAGTGCTTTCCCCTCACTTTGCCAAGCAGCACAACCGCGAGTTTATTTATATATTCTCTTTTAGACACGCGTTCGTGTGCGAATTTCATTGTTCAGTTTGTTGGCTTGTTGTTTCGCGTGGACATTTTTTTCAAATCCATCCAACTTTCAGCTTGGCAAATTGAAGAGTTGGGATTTGTTTTTTTTTTTATTATTTTATTACAATAATTCCTATTAATTGCGGATGTTTTAACTTTTTTCATCCATATCCATATTTACATAATTTTACTTAAATTTTTTTATATTTATTTTTTATAATTTTTTTTAACTCTATTTTATTTACATAATTTTGTTTAATTTTTTTATATTTTTTTTATTATTTTTTTGTTATTTTTTTTATTTTTATTTTTTTTTCCTCTAACATCGTCCATTTATCTTTCGCGCTTATTTGTGTCATCGTGTTGTTATTCACGCGCTTACATACTTATAGTATATACACACATACACTTACAACTACTCTACCCTTCGCCAAGCTTGGAAATATTTGCTTTAAAGTTGTTGCTTTCCTACCGTCCACCTAATTGCTGGCTAATGTACTGAAATAAAAAATTAAAAAAAAAAAGCTAAATTATTTTTTCTCAAAGTTTTATTTTTCAATACACCGGTGTTGAAGTACGCATACTGTTGTTGTGGTTTTTAAGTATTTAAGCTGATAATTTGTTAAATTGTGCGCTGTGGATGAGAAGAAGTTTTTTTGTTTTTGTACCATAAAAATAATTGCAAAAAATTGTTAAGCTTTTAATTAAGAAAAATAAATAGAAAAATAGTAAGATTAGTTTGGGTCTCCTCCACCCATTTGTGGTTTTGAGTCTTGATGTTTTTCCGAACAAATGGAGGGACCTACAGTTTATACTAAGCCGCCTCCGAACGGCTGACGGTTTTTTACGAGGAGACTTTATTTCATGTCCGAAATACACTCGGAGGGGTGGACATTCCCAGCCGAGGGGCGATCGCAATTAGAAAATCTACTGGGTATACAGACCAAAAATAAACATTCTCTGGTACCCATAGTTCAATCACCTCACATACTTCCCAACATTTAGTCGTTTGAGGGCAGCGCTGACGCTCGGCACCTAAGTGTGTTCGACGCCAATTATCG
This sequence comes from Ceratitis rosa, assembly GCA_037013455.1. NCBI lineage: Eukaryota > Metazoa > Arthropoda > Insecta > Diptera > Tephritidae > Ceratitis > Ceratitis rosa. The sequence goes on from JAWMAG010000069.1 coordinate 2,038,634, forward strand.
TGGGATAATCCTCCTCAATACGGCATACAAGGTCTTATCTAGTATGTTATGTAAAAGATTAGAGACCGACGAATCCTAACAGTGTGGGTTTTGAACCAGCTTGTACCACCATGGACATTCGTCAAATCTTAGAAAAATCCCTTAAGAAAAGAATCGGCATCCTTGACACCACCACGACAACAGCTAGCTCTACGTAGTCATACCTGAATTAGGTAAACCCACAAAACTTATACGCCTATATAAGCTGACGCTGAGAAATACCAAAAGTTCCGTCAGAACCGGGAAGGACCTCTCCGAGCCATCAACTCTGAAGACAGCCGTTTCTACGCACCGTAATGAACCCGGATTTTATCCGGTCAAGGGCTATTACCCTTTCGGCGATCTAACCCCGTTTAGGTCAACCTCTCCAAGCCGTACCATACTGTGCAAGGTTTCACACAGTGCGACTTTCTATTCTTTGCCTTCTTCAACCTTGTACTGGAGATAATAAAGAGAGCTGCAGAACTAAATTAAGTAGGTAAAATTTACTTCAATAACCAAACAGATTCCGGTGTAGGCCAATGACACTAAAATTATTGCCTCTCATTTAATTCTGCTTTATCCAGGCTGAACAAAGATGGACCAATGAATGGACCCGGTAGTGAAAGAAGACAAAACGAATTATCTGCTGTCATCTAAGAAACAGTCAGCACATGCGCGTCTTAGCACTCCCAGGTCTCCAAAGACTTTCATAACATTGAAATTGTAGATGATTTCGCCCATTCGGCATTAGCACCAACAACAATATCAGGCTTGAAATCCAACTTAGAATCAAGTCTTGCCAGCAGCTGCAGCTTTGGAATGAGTAGACTACTGAAAAGTAAAGTCTTGTCTTGAAAGGTTGTAATCACTGCCATTCTGCTATATATATTAGGTCAAGCAAAAAAGCTCGTTCGGTTTTTATCTAAGAGATGGTGTTATTATCCATAGTACTAGTGTTATGTGTCGCATCAGGTCTTACTATACGGCGCTGAAAACGTGTTTATTCCCGCTAAAAGTCGCAACAAAATCGACCCATTTCTGAAGCGTTTGGTGACTGGCGATGAAAAGTGGATCACCTACGACAACGTCAAGTGAAATTGGTCGTGGTCGAAAAGCGGTGAGCCGGCGGAAACGAGGGCCAAGCCAGTATTGACGGCCAGGAAGGTTTTGCTGTCTGTTTGGTGGGATTGGCAAGGAATCATCCACTACGAGCTGCTCCCCTATGGCCAAACGCATAATTCGGCCCTCTACTGCCAACAACTGAACCGCTTGAAGGCAGCACTCATCCAGAAGAGGCCATTTTTGATCAACAGAGGCCGAATTGTGTTCCATAAGGACAATGCCAAGCCACACACGTCTTTAGTGACGCGCCAGAAGCTCCAGGAGCTCGGATGAGAGGTCCCAATGCACCCACCTTATAGTTGGCCTCAAGAGAGGCCTGTGAAAATTGGTTCTCCGAGTTTTTTGTCAATAGAGACGCAGCCTTAAACGAGAGGGGTATAATGAAGTTGGCGAACAAAATATGCATATTTGACTTAAATCGGACAAATGTACCCAAAGTTATCATATTTTGAAAAATCAATAAAAAAAAACCGAAGGAACTGTACACTTGACCTAATACATATATTCTTTCCAATTGAGAGACAGCGGCTAAATAGTATAGGCAACAGCATTCTAGCTTTGAAAGCTTTGAAAGAAGCAGAAAAAGAGGAAAACCGCCACTCGTTTCAAAAGATCAGATGGAAAACGACTTTGCTGAACTCATTATTTCCAATTGGCCCCGAACAGCGAAGAGAAGAAGCAAATGGTGTTTAATTGTTGGCTCATATATTTTGTAACTTTCCTGAAGAAACTGTCGACCCAACCGCCGTTCAAAAGTTGCGTTAGAGTGACGGTAATTAGAACCTAGATCAAATACTTCATACTTCAAAGGCCTGATTTAATTCTTGAGATTTATGCATATATCCATATCAAGTTCAGTGGCACGTGTGGCTCTACCTCCTGTTCAGTAATCTTCTATAATTCAGTATTGTTCAGGTCACTGCAATGCCTGGGTTCATACTAAGCTAAAAGCGTTGCCAAACAATAATATTTACAGCCGCTGAAGGTTTCAATGCAATTGGGTTATCTATCACCATATTCACGCTACCTCTCTGTCTAACTCACAACATTACTCACAGATATTGGTGGGTAATAGATGTAAGAACGTCGAGGACTGAGCAATGCTCAATATACAACCTCAGAGAAGCAAAGACAATTTCCCAGTTTTTGTGAGTTGCCTCTTCCATTCTAAGCGACCCATAAAGCATTTGAGGATTTATGTTCGTGATATTATCTCGAAACAAGCTTAAAAATTTTCTAAGAATCATTAACTCGACCTAGTAGAAAAAAAAATTAAAAACGTGAAAAATATTTTTCCCAAAGAAAATCTTTATTAGCCCTTACTATTGTTCAAAATATACGAGTAGAACTCTTGTAACATTTTACATAAATAACACAAAATATTTTATATATTTTTTTAATTATTTTTTTATATATATATTATATATTTTAATCATTTAGGAAATTTCCCAAACAAAGGCAGCATAAAAGGTATCATTAATTAACTTTCAACTTGCTATGAAAGTTAAACAAAATTACTTACAAAAAACGTCTTAAGTTGTGACGTTGGAAAAAAAGTTGCTCATACGCCATGCGCAACTATGCAAATATGCAGTACTCATACTTCAAGACTATGCTACAAGTGTAAGAAAAATGTGCAATAATGCGTAAAATTAAAACATTTTGCCAACAAATCATAATAGACAACGGTATTCTTAGTAAAACAAAATATTACAGATTTCTTTTATTACTACTCCTCGGAATTTGTTTCTTTCTTACTTTCTTTACACACAAGCAGCGCCGAAACGCGGCGGCAACTTTATGGTAACTTTAAAAGCGCCTAACTTTTTTCTTCTAGCGCAACTCAACGGTGTAGTCAAACTTTTCAAGCTCAAAAGAATGTGAAAGGTGAATTTTTTAAATAAAATTTTTTCACTTTTTTTCTTCGAATTTATTTATACACTTTTTTTATATGAATAACTTGCCAACGAGGTAAATTGTGGGGTTCGTATGTGAGTTCTAGGAAATATATATATATATATATATATATATATATATATATATATATAACAAGCACCCGGTTAAAATTGCTCATATCAAGAGCGCATAAAGTTTTGCGCCACTTCTTCTTCTTTTTATAGTTTCAGTGGCTTTAGATTGAAGGCGTTGCAAGTGGTCTATAAAAGAAGTGTGGTATCTCTTGTATATATATATATATATATGTATGCGTATCTAAAAATGCAATCAAGTGCGTGTGGGATAAAAAAAAAAATAAATAGTCTGAAGTAAAGCGCTCGCTACTCTCTCCCACCCTCACTCTCTCCCTTTCTCTCTCTGTACTTCCAATTTAAGCACCCATCACCACCTGCCGTGTCGAGTAGAAAAACTTGGAGAGTTTAGCGCCAGGAAATGCACTTGAACTGCAAGTTTAATGCCAGCTGTCAAAAACTTATACCGCCATTCTATTATCGATTACACCGTGAGGTGGCTGAGCGGAGTTGAGGCGTTTTAGAAGGCAGTAAATAATATATTAAATGATTTAAACTTCTTCAATGGAACTTACTCGCAACCCAGGTAAAGCAGAGTGGTCAAAAATAGTATTAGAAAACAAAACTTTTCACAAGTTTAACGGAATTCATTTGAGACCGGCTGAAAATTACGCTCAGAGCGCAAAAGTTAGGTTAGGTTACACCTGCTAGCTTTTGGATCATACATAAACCTGCTGATCCTTTGTAGTTTCTGATGGAGATTTAGTTTAGTTCAAGCCATGCTTTTTGCGAAGCTTAAGAGAGCTTCGATATCTAATTACGGTACTTCATCTAGTACTTTGAACTGCAAAGCTTCTATATATCCAAGACGAGTTCTAATTGAGGTCGCACAGAAGAAAGGAGATATTCCAGCGTTTCACTAATGTCTTCTTCCCTGCATTTCCTGCATGTGCCCTCGCAACTGATACACATTCGGCTCCCGTGTGTTGTCAATAGGTTGCGGCCTGTCAACCACACTGCAATCCTTTTGAAACCGCTACCGCATTAAAATTTTTTTCCATCTCACTCTGAGCTATCTTTCAGCCCTTACGGAAATTTCATTGTGTCTCGTTTTTAGCGACTTGCGTATTTCATCTACTGGTGCGTTAGGCAGTCAGATGGCACTTGTGGCAAGCTTCAATTGCTTCCTTCGCAGATTGTTCTTGTGGACTGGAACTAAGTATACCAGTATATGTGCAACCGCCACCCTCTGCTTCTAAGGACATTCTCTGGCACAATGCGATGTGAGGTTATTGCCTTAATGGCTGCTTAGCTACCGAAATATATGTGTTTATGTGGTTTTTTGGGTTGTTATTTAGCTATCTTAGCTGCTTTTCTAACCGCGAAAACTTCTCCTTGGAAGATACTACAGTAATCTGGAATCTTGAAGCATTTCTTGAGACCTAGTTCCAAGCTATAGATTCGGGCGTCCACTCCATCATCCATTTTTGAACAATACGTGCAGATGTTGCAAGCTCCGCTGGTGGGTCGTATGTGTCTGTGCCATGCACTCTCTTTTGTTGTGACTTAAAACCTTCTTTCACAGTTAAAATGATCTAGTATGTGGTCTATTTTGTCCGTCAGGTCTTGTTTAGCGAGTTATGCCCGAAGGTCTCGTTGAAAGTTCATTCAATGCCGCCTTTCTTACAGCTGACTTCCTTGCAAAGCTTTTTACTGCAATGTTGATTAGTGGTAGGTTGAGTAACCATTCTTGTGCAGCCGTTGGAGTGGTCCTTAGCGTTCAAGTGGACCCGTTTGGTACCATAATAGGTTTCAGGTAAGGTGATTCCTTATCGTGTGACTTTTTTAATTTCTTGCTGGAGCAAGTAATACGAGCTGCAGAGCTTAATAGAGAAGGTACAATCTTCTATAAGAGTGTACAGCTGCTGACGTATGACGATGATATCGATATTATTGGCCTCAACAACCGCGCCGTGAGTTCTGCTATCTCCAGACTTGATAAGGAAGCGAAGGATATGGGCCTGGTAATGAATGTAGGCAAGACGAAATATCATGGATACGATGCAGTACCGTAGACCATTTTGGATTGCTTCTCCTTATCTTCCTAGCAAATTTTTAGGTTTACCATTTGCTTTGGATATATGCGAACACACTTCACAACTTTTCTTTAGTCTCTTTTGTTTCCACCTACTGTGTGCATACTTTTCTTTCTGAGCCGATATTGAACGTTGCATGCTAGCCGTACATACCTTCGGCGCTTAAAAAAGCGAGCAGAAAAAACTTCTTTCAGCCTTTTCAATGTCAGTAGACATTTGCGCTTGGAATTCGGCAGCAAAGAAAAGTGCAATGAATTTTTTATAATTTTTTTTTTTCCTTTTTTTCTCTTTTATTTTAAATTTTTTTTATTAATATTTTTCTTCTTTCTACCTTTTTCTTTTATTTTGAATTTTTTATAATTTTTTTTTTCTTTTATTTTCCTCTTTTACTTAAAATTTTTTTTCTCTTTTATCTTTAATTCTTTTTATTAATATTTTTCTTCTTTTCTCACTTTTTCTCCTATTTTTATTTTTTCGTTTATTATTATCTTTCTTCAATTTTTATTTTTTTTTTAATTTTTTTTTTCACTTTTATTTTTTTCTTTTAACCTTCTGCCAGTGCATATGCATTGTATGTACCTATGTATGTACGTATAATATGTTGTGTGTGTATAAGTTGCAAACTCTAAAGTATTGACGTAAAGTTTTCAATGTGCGCATTATTAATTCCAAGAGATTTCATGAAGTGTTCGTACGCATAGTTTAATCTACACATAAATTTCTGCTATAAAAGCGAGAGAATTTTTCCACATTTTTTTTTTTATCTTCTGAAAAAAATTAAGCATCTTAAGATACTGCGCCCAAAGTGTATGAAATAGATTAAATATTGTGTATATTTTTAATTAGCCGCTTCTGTGGCAGTTCAAAGGCATTGAAGTATTTACAAAAGACTCATCAGTTAATCTACTGAGCGCACAAAAAAAAATATTAAGAGTTTTGATTACTTTTTAAAAGTAACTAATTAATTAATTAAAAACATTCTTTGACTCATAAAAAAAAAGTAAACAAGAGAAAGAATGAATAAGAAATATTATAGAATATTAGCAAATACTCGTCCCTCTCAATATGCTAGCTCACCATATGTAATGCATCCTCTAAGTACCCCACGCACTACTAAAAGAAGCAGAGAAGAAAATTTTAGAGTGCTTAGTTTCCCTCATGACGGAGCAGATAGAATGTTTGAGAGGCATAGTGGAACCAGATGAGGTTATATGGGCAATACAGATTATAAATCATCGCGTTTAAATGAAATCTTCCTCTTTACTTCAAAGAACCGGCGAGAGGATTATAAATTTCTTAATCAAACTCTTCGAAGCTTACATGAGCAAAAGCTAGATGAGTATGCCTACCCAAAGTAGTTAAAGGAATATCGCCCAATCAGCTTAACTTCGCTTCTTCTAAAAATATTCGAAAACCTAGTAGATGTTCCCAGCAAGCAAATGGTGAATGAGTGTCTACTTTCAAGAGTACAGCCCGCTTTCACAAAGAGTAAATCGGTACATAAGGGCGTGTTGAAGGTAGAATTAGCACGCGACATATCTGAATGGGTGAAATTCAATAGTAGTCTCTTTAGGAATTGGATATACATTAGACCAGAAAGTTTCGGGAAATTGAACTGCCCACGCTGAATATTTTTCCGCACTTTTTTTAGTTAAGTTGGTAGCACTGTAATAAATTCTTCTTCTTCTTCTTCTTCTTCTTCTTCTTCCTTTTTGGCGTTGGCACCGCTTACGCGATTATAGCCGAATCAATATAAAAGCACCATTCTTTTCTTCTTTTCGCTGCCTGGCGCCAGTTGGAAATGCCAAGTGAACCCAGGTTACTCTCAACCTGATCCTTCCAACGGAGTGGAGGTCTTCCTCTTCCTCTGCTTCCACCAGCGGGTACTGCATCAAATACTTTCAAAGCTGGAGTGCTTTCATCCATTCGGACGACATGGCCTAGCCAGCGTAGCCGCTGTCTCTTCATTCGCTGAACTATGTCAATATCGTCGTATAGCTCGTACAGCTCATCGTTCCATCGTCTACGATATTCGACGTTGTCAATGCGCAAAGGACCATAAATCGTTCGCAAAACTTTTCTCTCGAAGACTCCTAACGTCGACTCATCAGATGTTGACATCGTCCACGCTTCTGCGCCATATAGTAGCACCGGTATGATGAGCGACTTGTAGAGTTTGGTTTTCGTTCGCCGAGAGAGGACTTTACTTTTCAATTGCCTACTTAGTCCAAAGTAGCACTTGTTGGCAAGAGTGATTCTGCGTTGGATTTCCAGGCTGACATTGTTGTTGGTGTTAATGCTGGTCGACAGTGACGTGGAAGCCGAGTCGGGAATGCGATGACTGTTTGTGTGATGCCAGGAGATATACCGTCTTGCCCTCGTTCACTACCAGACCCATTCGCTTCGCTTCTTTTTCAAGTCTGGATAAAGAAGAGACCAATAATATCGATATCAACGGCGTATGCCAGTAGCTGTGCACTCTTATAGAAGATTGTACCTTCTCTATTCAGCTCTGCAGCTGGTATTGTTTTCTCCAGCAATAAGATAAAAAAGTCACTCGATAAAGAGTCGCCTCGTCTCGTTTGGTCCTTCCCGATCCTGACGGAGCTTTTAGTGTCAGTTTACATAGCCGTATATACCTTAATTCAGACATAGCGGCGTAAAGGCAGCTTTAAAATCGACGAAGAAGTGGTGGGTGTCGATTCTCTTTTCACGGGTCTTTTCCAAAATTTGGCGCATGGTGGATATCTGGTCAATGGTTGACTTACCAGGTCTAAAGCCACACGGATAAGGTCCAATCAGTTTGTTGACGGTAGGCTTTAGTCTTTGACACAATACGCTCAACAGGACCTTATAGGTGATATTAAGGAGGCTTATCCCACGATAATTGGCGCAGACTGTGGGGTCCCTTTTTTATGGATTGGGCAGAGCAAATAGGTGTTCATTGTGATTGTTAAGCAATACTTCACTACGGTGCTTTAATATGGTGGAAGGCTCTGGGCAAGACAACATATCTGGAGAGGCTGGAAAGGGTATTCAGACTTTCAATGATCAGCCTACCCGGAGCACTCAAAACAATACCATCTGTAGCGCTACAGGCGATTTTGAGTATTCCATCAGTAATTCTTGTAGCTAAAAATAAGACATTTCTAACCCTTAATGTGTAGCTGAAAATCAGGACTTACACGCACATTAGTATAGCGTTACGCTTAGGTATAAAAATTCGATAAAGTTCTATGTGCTGCAATAGAAGCGAATGGCAGTACGCAAAGCTAACCACTTCGCAAAATTCTCAGATGTCCTACATGACGACTACTTTAGCTCGAATTAAACTAAATCTCCATCTGGGACTACGAAGGACTTGCAGGTCTCTGTAGGGCATAACAGCCATCATAAGTAATTTAACCTAACCTACTCTCTCAGGGACTGAGCTTTATATATCGCCATATTTTCCACTAACGCTTAAGCGGAGTATAGACACGTTATCATCTTGAGTTCGACAGACACAAAACATGGGTACGTGACTTGTAAGCAGTTATTGGAGAAGATTCTTAATTTTTAAACCAACAAACAGCTTTCCCTTGAGCTTATATTTCGACTTCTTTACCTCTCCTCTTTACACAACTCCCTCTCTCCCTCCCGCAAAATTGGCCCACCACAAAGTGTTGAGGAAAAAGTTTCCGCCTTCACACGGAGTAATTAGCAAAAAGCTTCATTTGCATTGATAAAACAACAAAACTACACTCCATACATTTTATGCCACTCCAAAATAAATTTTGCTGCTCAGTAAGAGTAAAGTCATTAGTAAAAATTTTGGTCACGCAACACGTACGCGCCGCCAAACAATGTTTGCATAAAATACGAATAAAATGGACCAACAGATAAACAGCAAAAAAACCAAAAAGCAAAGAGTAAACAGAAAATCGAAGCAAAGAGAGTGCCAAAGAACATTTGACTATTTTTATCACACTCCCACATCAGTTTGTATGTGTGTATATGTGCCTACAGTTTGACACGAAAGTAACACCGCCAATTTTATAATTTGCCACAAGCGAAAATGGCATGGAAGAGTCTGAGGTAACCATTTAAAAGCGACGATAATAAATCAAACTAATACCTTCTGGGTGCTGACAAGGGTTGCCGTGTACGTGAAGGAGCACAATGCGCGTACACAAATGACCGCCTAAAGTCCAATTAATCCGCCACATAAAGAGAGACAGTGTGGGGAAAAAAAGTGTGGCATTGGGAAAATGGGTAAAATGCTAATGCTGCGGTAGGCCCGGGTTTGAAAAGAGTAGACGTGCCAAAAGGCACCTTAGGAGAGCATACATAAACAATAGGAAGGTGAAAATCTTTGCTTTCGCATAAGAAGAAGACACATATGTACATACAATATATACATTCGTTTGTGGGCAATAGTGTTTGTGGCATTTCCATTTAATGTTGTTTTGTTATGCCAATAGTGTTTCTTGACTTTAACTTTATTTTTTTCTTAGCAATCTAGAAAGGTTTATCTATTGCCCTTTCAGGTTTCCTTACATTTTTTTAGCTTTTGCTTTTATTTTATTTTATTTATTTTTTTTATACACTTTTTTGTAACCACTTCCTTTTGGGATCGCTTTAATTTTGAGTGCAAAATGCTCACACTTCGTTTACATTTTGACAACTTTTTCATGCCAAATTTCTGCCATTTTTTGCCTCTCTCATTTCTCTCTTATGATTTGAGCCCCAAAGTACGTGACTTGTATTGTCAATTAAATCAGTTAACGACTAGATAAATGTCTAAAATAAGAGATATTTTGTTGATATGGCTTTTCAGGGTTCTTTGTTATTATGGCTTATAGGTATTTTCCAAAATTTATTGAGTGGAGTATTGAATTTAAATAAAGAACAGAATTCTTAAGGAGTAGAGAGAAAAATAACAAAGTGTTTAACATACAAAAAAAATTACAACATAATTATACAATAAAATTTAATTGATATATTAAACTGAATTTAACTCAATAAAAATAAATAAATGAAATAAAATAAAATAAAATAAAATAAATTAAAATAAAATAAATAAAAATAAAATAAAATAAAACAAAATAAAACAAAATAAAATAAAATAATAAAAATAAAACAAAACAAAATAAAACAAAATAAAATAAATTAATATAAAATAAAATAAAAT
>JAWMAG010000069.1:2049035-2066535 GCA_037013455.1 Ceratitis rosa
GGTTTTCAAAAATAAAATAATTTTAAATAAAAAAATAACATAAAATAAAATAAAAAAAATAAAATTAAATAAAATAAAATAAATGAAATAAAAAAAATTAAACAAAATAAATTTAAAAAAATAAAATAAAATATATTTAATAATATAAAATAAAACAAAATGAAATAAAATAAAATGAAAAATAAAAAAAATTAAATAAAATAAAATAAAATAAAAAAATAAAGTAAATAAAATAAATTTAAATAAATTAAAATTTAATAAAATAAAATAAACTTTAATAAAATTAGGTAAAATAAATAAAATAAAATAACGTAAAATAAAATAACGTAAAATAAATAAGAAAAACTAAGTTTATTAATATCCTAAATATATGTTACTAAGATTCTAATCAGAGTCAGTTTTTCCAGACATTCTAACAAAGTGTTTCTAAAATTTTTCATTTTAATTCTTAATTTCTTTTCAAAATTTTTGGCTCTACATGCACTTACATGCTCGTATGTTGTACGTGTGTTGCATGCTATGCTGTAAGCAAATCAACTAGTCAGCAAGAGTCAGCCACTGTTTCCTTCAACACTTTCTTGCATTAATTACGCACTTCCCGCTCCTCCGCCAATATCAACCATTGCAACATGTATTGTTGTTGTGTACAAAAACACAAAACGTGGCGTAAATGCAGAAACAGAGTAAGAATGAAGTTATGTGGAGAACGAGTGCGCCTGAAAGCTTGCCAAAGTGCAACTACTTGCAGGATATACACAAACATACAGACACATGTTGAATAAAGTAGGCACATCTAGTAAATTTTAAGTATGCTACAGTTCTTACTGTATACACATTGGTTCCGACTTGTGGTTGCCACGCTTGGTTAAGTTGTATGTACGTATATACACACATATGTATGTGCATTCCACTGACTGTTGAAAGTTGCTGCCTTCCTGCAGCAGACTGTCTCGACTAGCTGACAACTGCCACTTATGTATTTATGTGTCAGCGAAAAAAAATTTTCCTTTAAGTTCCAAGCACTTTCTCTTCCCTCACACGCATACACTTATGTATGTACATGCATGTGTATGTACACTTGTATAGGCTCACTTTACACAAATACTTTGCTGTTCAGCGGCTTCGCTTTTGCCGCTTTGTAGCCTTTTGCGCCAAGCCGCAACTTTCATACCGCACTCTGATTACTGAGTAACATGCACCCATACATACATACATACATACATATGTACATATACTATGTAAGTGCATGCATTTATTTCTTATGACTTACTTGCACACATGTATGGTACATACATATGCATGTTGGTGTGTATGTATGCTTATAAGAGATTGTGTGAAAATTTCATTTCCGTTTCCTTTTACGAAAACAACAACAAGTAAATACCATAATATCAGAGAAAGAGAAAGCAAAAGGTAGTTGGCAACGCATTGGTAATGCGCTTGTGAATTACCACATACACGCACACACGCACGCATACCTATACATGAATCTTTAATAAACATGCATTCATTATAGTGTTGTCTTGCTCTTCCACACATACATATACATATATACGAGTGAAATAAAACTCAGTGTTTCATAGTGCACTTAATTTCATTTAACGCCGAGATTGCACGCAATTTTTTCACAATCACTGCCTGGTTTTACGGTTAGACATACAGAAATTTTATTTTTCACAACATATAGGTAATGGCTGTGGTATTGGTAAATGAGTGGCAAGAGAAGAGCAATAAACAATGGAAGATTTTGTGAAAATGTTGCCCAAACTTTCATGAGTTAACCTAGAAGGAATATGAAGGTTACAAAGCCTAGAGTTTAAGTCCAATAATTTAAAAGTTTTCTCCTTTAAATTTATACCATACAACTGTCCTTTCAACTGCACCACAGCTGAACTCAAAGTCTGTAATAAAAGTTTAAGTTCTTAAAGGGTGACAGCAGTTATTAAAGTACATGTGTGTCAAGGCTGAAATCTAAAACTTCTTACAACATTTTCAACTCACAGAATTATTTCTGACCAAAAATATTTACTACTAAATTGACCAAAACTAATAACTATTTTAAATCAGCTAATCCCCTCAAGCATCGTCAAAAAGTTTGGATATATTCAAATATCGGTCTAAGAATCATTAATCATAAATCTACTTTAAAGCAGGGTTTACAAAGACTTTCGCGTTCATAAGCACTATTATAACTAAAAGGATTTATTCCATATTTCATTTATTTATTTATTTTTTTTATTTTATTTTCTTTAATTTATTTTGTTTTATTTATTTTAATTTATTTTATTTTATTTTGTTTTATTTTTTTTTATTTTATTCTTTTAATTTATTTTAATTTATTTTATTTTATTTTTTATTTTGTGTTATTTTATTTCATTTTATTTTATTTTATTTTACTTTATTTTATTTTATTTTATTTTACTTTTTTTTATTTTATTTTATTTTATTTTATTTTATTTTATTTTATTTTATTTTATTTTATTTTATTTTATTTTATTTTAATTTATTTTATTTTGTTTTAATTTATTTTAGTTCATTTTTTTTTTAATTTTTTATTTTATCCAACTTTATTAAATTTTATTTAATTTATTACATTTACTTTTTTATTTTATTTTATTTTTTTTATCATTTTTTTATTTTATATTAATTTACATTATTTTATTTTATTTTATTTTATTTTATTTTATTTTATTTTATTTTATTTTATTTTATTTTTTTTATTTTATTTTATTTTATTTTATTTTATTATATTTTATTTTATTTTGTTTTAATTTATTTTAGTTCATTTTTTTATTTTATTTTGGTTTTTTCCTTTATTTTATTTTAGTTTTGCAATATTTACCCTTTCTCGGAATATATGTATATAAAATACATAAGTGAGTTCAATAACATTAATTTTTTATTTCCGCATCAAGTGCATACATATATTTCCGGAAAAAAATACTTACATATTTCCTCAATAATTGCATAAAATAATCACTGCATAATAGTTTATTTATTAATGCTTAACGCCAAATAAATTATTGAAATTTATTTATGTATTTACGTTATATATTTACGCAAACATATACACGTATAAATATATATTTTTTGTACACATTAAAGCGTTGCGCTTCATTAATTTGATTTTCTCCATAAGATTGCACAGATTTCCGCACATTTTAATTTAATTGCCTACTTTTAGGGGTTTGAATATATGAAAAGTCGAATTGCTTTTCTTTTGCACTTATGTATGCGTGTGTTGATTGCTGCCCACACACTTAAGCATTTGTGTTTGGACAGGTTAAGTGAACAAAGCAAAAAGTAATGAAATAATATCCGCACAATTTCCTTTTAATTTAGTGCATAAATAAAATGTGTGTGTGTGTGCAAGCATATTAATGTGCATAAATTCGAGTGTGAAATATAAAAATTAAATGCAATACAACCGTACATTAATTTTGTTTTATTTTTGGAGTTCTTTATGCATTAAATCATAAATTATTTAGAAAAAATAGTTTCATTTGTATATATGTATGTTTGCACACAATTTGTGTTTTTATCTTTTTAATGTAAAAAAAAAACCTGACGGACTTTGTACTAACGGATATGCAACAGAATAATGCAGTTACTTCACATACATATTTATTTATTTATTTTTTAATCAGAAATGCGTGAAAAACTCATGACAGGCGACATGTGAGCAATCACTCACATAGAAAGTTATGAAATGCAAAGTGTCTGTATACATATACTCGTATGTAAGTGTGGAAAGATATTTATTTTAAGCCCATAAGCCAAAAATTTTAAAATAATGCTAAAAAATTCCAAATTAGCAGAAGAAGTTTTCCAAAAAAATTATTGTATTTATAAAAAAAAAAATAGAACAAAGGTTCTTAAGATGAACTGGAGACCCACTAAACCTGATTCCGGACAGAAGTCACTACGACGCGAACGTGCCAACGGAAATAGATAAACTTTTATAGAATTGAAATATCTACAGATTGTCTTTTTTGAGGGATATAATCTGGGACATATTGACCTCAAAAGTTACCGACTAACCTAAAGTGCAAAAGAGTTTTGGAGTCAAAATCTAGAACTCTGAAAAATTAATCAAAGTGCACTGCGGGATGGTTTCCTCTCGGCGCTTGTGGGTAGTTTTTATATTTCGAAGCGCCCTCCACCACCACTGGAGGTTGTCCATATACATATAATACCAATATACACGATCTGGATAGGCTAGTGGTAAGCGCTATTTGAAAGTAACCTTCTATCTCACCGGCCTCACCCAATTTTCAACTAAAAACTGCGAAATCCTCTTTAACAATTGGACGAAAGAGAACCGGTTCGAACTGAATGGGAAATGAGAAAGTCAAGGACGTCAAAATTCTCTCGGACCATCTACACTCTTTCAATCCACATACGACTGTGTATAACCACAACAAAATCTTTGAATCGCTAGCCCGCAGTAACTAAAGTAACCAGGCTATCGGGAAAATTAAGGAGGAATATTTAAGAACCGTAAGAACCACACTTGCAGATATCTACCGGAAGCCGAAACACCACCATAGACACATCAGGAAGATTATACTCGACCTAAAGGACTCTGCTTCAGAGGACGACATACCGACAGGCTCTAATCATCATTCACAGAAAGTCAGTCAACATCTTTGTAAACTTTATTCCTGTGGTTGACGTGATCGACAACCAACCACTATCCACTTTCTTGAAGAAGGTCATTTTAGCGTCTCCTTCTTTCCTACTTTTCTTCTACGCTTCTTTTTTGGTTCATTGTGGAAAAGATGAATTGGAAGGCCGGTCGTAAACTATGCTGCACCGATCTGGCTGCCGGGGACGAACGAGACGTAGTTGAAGAAGCTACAGGCCTGTCAGAACACCTCCCTTAGGACTCCTGATGTCGACGGAGCATCACTTGCACAGCGAAGCATCTATGCTACGAGTTAAGGAGACTACCTTCCCGTAAATGGCGTGCTCGGAGTTAAACCACCACCTATTACAGACAACAACCCGCGTGACCCTGGCACAACTTAGATCTGGATATTGTAGCAGAATAAACTCCTACTTATCCAGACGCGACCCCAGCATACCCAACGTATGCCCTGCATGTGGAGAGTCTCCGCACGACACTAACCACCTTAAGCCCACACATCTACCTCCCCTCTCTCTCTCTGGTCCAATACCGTCGAAACAGCACGTTTCCTGGACCTCCCTTTAGATGACCTCGGCGGCTTAGTTTGACAAGACCTGTCCTAATCGGGGTTAAGGAACCGCTACTATAACAACAACAACAGCAACAACAGAACTTTAAGTAAAGCAAATACTAGCTGTTCGCGTCTTTTAAAGACTACTGGTCTACTAAGGAGTAGTTAATCTAGCGCCTACTTCGAACAAGCTTCAAAATTTGGCCTTGCACTTGCTTACGATATTATAATATTCATTACGTGTATATTCTGACACCAATTTCGAAGTGCCATAGAAGGCAGACCTATACCCTGAAGACGCAGCCTGAAGCAAAGTGTTCATCGTGGTATTTTTCAATTAGACCGTTGGTTCAAAGCGGGTTCGGTCAGCTCTTAACAAATGCTGTTTTTAAAAGGCTGAGTAGGCCACAGAAATTTCTGCAAGAGAGAGTTTTTATCACAGCTTTTTGAAGAGTATTTGCAAGCAAGAGGGATTTTTGAAATGGATTTTAAAGTTGGGCTGTACTCAAGGATTTAAGACTACAAAACAAGAACCACAGAGAGCTTTTATAAAGCTTAATATTTTATCTCGTCACTTTTCAATATTTCAAATGTAGCCGACATTTGGTTACCCATAGTTTCCAGCACGTCATGACCGTCAGTTTTGAAAAGTCTTCAAACAGAGTTTTAGAGAGAATACGCTTGAAATCCATCCCCATTAGAAATCAAGCTCAAGGAAGGAAAGAAAAACATTACAACCGCTCGACTTAAGAGTTAGAAATTAGTAAGTTTTGTGCAATTCTCTGGTTCTAGCCAACGCTGCACAAAAATACATCTCTGCATAATTTATCACATGCCAAATTTAAGCTTTCACACAAGCTTTCACATATTCATAAACAGTTCAGCTCGTTAGTTGGTAAAAATCTCTTGTGAAAACCTACAACACATTAATTTGGCTTATTTGGCTACAATAGAAGGTCAAAGAAAATATATATACATATATATATTTAGGTAGATACATAAACAACAAACATGTGAGTTTATGGCCACCGCGCTCTTGTGTAGCTGCCACAATCTTTCGTTAATAATTCCATTACAATTTTCCATAAATTTTTCCTGCTGCCAACAAGTGACTATTATAACCTTGACACTTTTAGCATACTTTTTCACGCAACTGTATGTATGTATGAGGGAAACTTTAAAAAGAGTATTCTAAGAGCATTAGAGAGGTTGAAAAGACCAAACACAGCCGAGAAGGAATTTTCCGTGTAAAAAACATTAAATGAGCTTCAGAAATTATTCCCACAAACTGTTGGTCTCGTGCTCTTCAACATTTCGAAACCAAGAATCACTGAACCTCGATATTGAGCGTAACGCCAGCGTCCTCCTCGTGAAGCGGCCGGTCTACATTCCGCCCCAAATAAACTTCAGCGGAAAAGATGATTTTTCACTAAAAATTCTCATCTTTAATCTTAGTCTTTAATCGATATGGATTCGGTACGGTCATGAGACTCAAGTTCTTCAATTAACTGGTTTTCATGAGCCTCCATACCGAGGTCTTTATGTATTTTGGCGTCTGTTCGAGCACACGTTTGAGCTACAGCAGCAGCTGGGCGAGCATGTTGACTCTATCTCTTCTTCTTCTAGTACTTACTTACTTCAACCCAAGGTAAATATACCATTTCATGTAAGACCTGGTGATACGTCATGATAATTGAAGAAAGAGGTGAGCAAAAGTTTGACATTTGAACGAGCTTGGCATGCTTTTTCCAGCCCTTACTCTGCTGAGATCTTCCACCGTCACGTTTGGGTTTTGATGTCATCACCATATACACGTATGTATATATGATTCATTTCTAGTTATGATGAATAAAGAACTGGATTGGTGAACTCGCTGGAAAAAGTTTCGCTATTCTATTTCTCCAGAAGTCTATTAGCTTGACGGTGGAAGAATGTTTCTTGATAATGTTTGATCACTGCTCTGAGTGAGACTGCCAATGTACTCCACCTCCAGCCAATTCATCGCCTATCTAGATTTCTTTATGCACTGGTACCCAATAAAGGTGGACACTTTTTCTCCGCCAGTCTTTTGTGAGACTTGAAGTATCAAACGGTGTGGGACAGATAAAGGTTGTAATGCTTTTGTGGTACTCCAAAAATTCCTAACCTAACCTAAACCAACAGCTTCTTCATGCTGAAACTTATAAATAAAGTAATAAAATAAATATGAAAATACTACAAAAATATTCTACTACTATTTTTGGCAGGTAAAATATACACACTACTCCTCATCTATGCATCAGTTAACGCAGACATCGCCGTTGAATTGAATTTATAAGAAGCTTGGCATGCATAAATAAAAAAATATGCACTCAAATTCTATGCAGTAAATATGTATAATGTATGTATGCGGATATGTTCACGTATGTATGTATTGACAAAGAAAAAATAAAAGGAATAAAATGCAGTCATCAGCTGAAAGCTTTACACCATTCTTAAAATGAGATTAATTTAATTTGAGTTCGAAACATATTGAATTATGATTTAATATGTATATCTGTATGTAAGACTATTTCATTTGTTTCCCCATTTTTTCAGTTAAAAATATCAAACTTGTGGCAACCCTGTTAAAAATATTTTCCACTGTAAGTTTTACCTTAAATTTTTTACAAGAGTTTGATACAAATATTTTATTTAATAAATTCGATTTATTATTAACGAATACGAAATGTGACTGCGAGTGCGAATACGAATACGAATATGAATACAATAACGAGTACGAGCGTGAGTTCTTAAAGGAATGTGAATACGAATATGAATACGAAAACGAAATCCCATGCGAATGCAAATGCGAATGGGAATTCAAATGCGAATACGAATACGAGTACGAATACGAATGAAAATGCGAATACGAATACAAATACGAATACGAATACGAATACGATTATTAATACGAGTAAGAATGCGAATGCGAATGCGAATATGAGTGTGAATAAAAGGAATGTGAATACGAATAAGAATATGAATACAATAACGAATACGAGTGTGAGTTCTTAAAGGAATGTGAATACGAATATGAATACGAAAACGAAATCCCATGCGAATGCAAATGCGAATGGGAATTCAAATGCGAATACGAATACGAGTACGAATACGAATGAGAATGCGAATACGAATGCAAATCCGAATACGAATACGAATACGATTATTAATACGAGTAAGAATGCGAATGCGAATGCGAATATGAGTGTGAATAAAAGGAATGTGAATACGAATAAGAATATGAATACAATAACGAATACGAGTGTGAGTTCTTAAAGGAATGTGAATACGAATATGAATACGAAAACGAAATCCCATGCGAATGCAAATGCGAATGGGAATTCAAATGCGAATACGAATACGAGTACGAATACGAATGAAAATGCGAATACGAATACAAATACGAATACGAATACGAATACGATTATTAATACGAGTAAGAATGCGAATGCGAATGCGAATATGAGTGTGAATAAAAGGAATGTGAATACGAATAAGAATATGAATACAATAACGAATACGAGTGTGAGTTCTTAAAGGAATGTGAATACGAATATGAATACGAAAACGAAATCCCATGCGAATGCAAATGCGAATGGGAATTCAAATGCGAATACGAATACGAGTACGAATACGAATGAGAATGCGAATACGAATGCAAATCCGAATACGAATACGAATACGAATACGAATACGAATACGAATACGAATACGAATACGAATACGAATACGAATACGAATACGAATACGAATACGAGTACGAGTACGAATACGAATACGAATACGAATACGAATACGAATACGAATACGAATACGAGTACGAATACGAATACGAATACGAATACGAATACGAATACGAATACGAATACGAATACGAATACGAATACGAATACGAATACGAATACGAATACGAATACGAATACGAATACGAATACGAATACGAATATGAATGCAAATTCGAAGGTGAATAAGAATACAAATGCGAATATAAATAGGAATATAAATACGAATACGGAGACGAATAAAATTACGAATACGATTACTAATACGAGTAAGAATGCGAATGCAGATGCATATGCGAATGTGAATACAAATACAAATAGTAATACGAATATGTATATCAGTTTTGATCCGAATACTAATACGAATCCGAATACGAATACTAAGGCGAATATGAATACGAATACGAGAGCGAAAGCGAATACGAGTACGAGTATATACACTTTAGTGTCTCGTTTTTCGCACTACTAAATCTCATATTCAACGTCGTTCAAGTCATGGGAGCAGAAAGGAGAGACAGACAGTCGGAATTTTAAACCATACTCATCAGATCGATATAAATTTGAAATGGTTTACCTCTGTCCTTTCCGACACTCACATACTTCAAGCCAAAGATATCCTTTCCAAATGCATGAAGGGTATATAAATAAAAATATATTTAAAATGCAACAGCTGCTACCGGTGGTGCCATCAGCTGCATTTAAAAATGTGCATACGTATGCGAGTACGAGCAGGAGGTTGCGTATACGCCATGTGCAGTCATTGTGAATATAATATGTATGTAGGAATAAAAGGAAGAGTATTTTTTTGAATATGCATATGCATATGCACGCCTGACACACTACAAGAGTAACTGTAGCAATTTATATCATTTTCATAATTCAACACAAATATTTCCAAAAGTAAACACACACTGCAGAGGAGCTACATGCGAGTAGAACAGACAGCAAGCGATGCAGCAGCAAAGCAACACCACACGCTACACGCACTGCAATCACCCACTTGCATGTAAATTTGTGTAGCTAAAAACTTGTAAATATGTACATATATACAATATATGTGTGTAGGTGTAGGAGTATGGGCGACCTTAGCCAGCACTTTACAGTACATTGCATGCATTACAGTTACTTAAGCAGTATATTTTGTAGGTTCTTACAAACATATATATGTATGTACATATATGTGTATTGTGTGTATGTATTGTGTGTAGTGCATATGCGCTTACTTTTGCACTCGTCGCAAAGGCAAGCCCAGCTAACCCTTTTTTCTATGTATTTCTTTGTGCGTCACAGGCGACAACCATGCGCACACACTCCTACATACAAGTATTTGCCTCTAATGCAGTTGCCCGTGATTTCTGCCCGAGTTATATGCATTTGTTTACTATTTACTTTAAAAATCCACTTAATATACGCAGCATGCAGCATTGCATGTATCTACACCTACACAACTACATATGCAAAAATAGCATAGGTATATAGGTTTCTTTTTTTTTACACAGCTTTGACCGCGCCAAAAACATACACCTACATGGCATTAATGGAATGCTGTTGCAAGCCACATGTGCCGCAAACTAAGTTCAAATACACCTACAAAGCATTAGCTGGTATGCATTTGGCCACTAGCGGCCTTGTGTGTGTGTGTGTGTGTGTGCGGCGCATTCTATTGCGTACGTTTTCATTGCATTTCAATTTTTGCTTACACTGCTTTGGCGACTGCTGAGTGCTGCGCGTTCACTATACGGTATTATACAACTACCATACATGCAGGCATACATGCAGGCATATCCTGTTGTCAAAGGAACTAGTTGCAATACTACTTCGAAATTAGTATGTTATGTAAGATGAATTTTTTCCTTAACAAACATTTAGTATTTGTAATAAGAGATGGTGATTGTCACTTTTCGTTCAGAAATATACTGGTTCCATACCAGTTCCAAATGGAGTAGTTCAATTTGTGATCAAAATTAATGATTTAAAACGAAAAATAATAATACGAGTATACCTTCTGCACAACAGTCGATAAATAAATTCAGTTTCTACGTCAAAAACATTTCTAAATAGAGAGGGGTTCATTGGCATGACCAGAACTCACTTTGCCTGTAAAAAGTGGTTCGAGTACGAGAATATCAATAAAAGTAGACTAGCTATCTCGGGATTTAAAATTAAGCATGAACAGCTGTAATCCCAACAGATAGCCAAGTGGTTTTCCACTCGACCTACACTGCTGCTCTCTGAGAACTCCCTTCCGCAACTTGACATGTACTCCATGAGTATCACCTATCAGCGGAACCCTTCGTTATTGACGGGGTTGAAAGAAAGGCTGATACGATACAGATTATCGCTCTTTAGTTGAGAGAATAACAATACTGTGACCGAGCGCTACGTGTGCAGTGTAGGAGAATTACCGAAGAAAAAAGCAATACGCATTTGGAAGGAGAAAAGAGGCGGAACAGCGACAGGCTTGAAAATGAGTGTGAAGAATTTGAAGAGGTTCGACGATGCACATAGAGTTTTTAGACCGGAGTATGCTAATGTTAGAATCAAAGAGCTGTTCTGGTGGCCGATGTTCAGTGCATACTAAGTTCATAGAGCGAACATTTCTCTAGCCTGCCGAACTAGAGTGAGTATGATGAGATGCCGACACCGAATCTACAATCTGCGACGATAGTATGGTTTTTCCATCACTGTGAGAGTCGATGGCCAAGCTATTCAAATAATGCAGGGATCGGCAGTCGAGGTTGCTACTTCAAAATTTTAAAATAAATTAAAGCAGGATCATTTCGGGCAACGATGCTGTGAGCGACGTGCTACCGACAGGTCTTAAACGCCGTTTGCAATGATCTTTATCAACACTCTTCATGCCAGTGGCATCATCGGATCCCAACCATCACTCATAGTAGATAGACGAAGACCTTGAGCTACTTAAAAAAGTCTCATGCCTTGCGAGATCCCCGCAATACTGACACTACTAAGGTCTGATTACTGTAGTATACTCACGATTACTGTATAGACACGACACCTTCATACCCAGAAGCATATTCATCTAGCATATCTTTTCCACCCGTTCGAATCCGTCGCAAAAGCTCGTTTCTTGTGTATTCTGTTAAATTATCTCGACGACAGTGACTAACTGCGCCTGCTGTTAAGCGGTGTTACCTAAGAATGGGTCTTTTAGTGGATGAGGGAGCTATCTCACTGGCGTCCTGCCTCTTGGGTAACTCTTTACTGACATAACTATGAAGTTGTACAATAGATAACTTCCTCCACGGAGGGATCAGTAATAATATTGATAATAAAGACAGTCTCGAAATAGAAGACAGAATCGCTTTTGCCAATAGGTTTTACTTTAGACCTCCCTCGACGAGTAAAGAACAAACTCTGCAGGTCACTTACTATTCACATCCTACTGAGCGGTGCAGAGGTATGGAACATGAGCTCCAAAACTGGGCACAAGATCATACAGAATTATAACAAAAAAAATGTCAATCCCTCCGAGCATATTTCTGATATGATTTACGAAAATCAACCAATTATAAATTATATATATGAAAGCATACTCCTCGCTTCGAAACTAAGTAAGCTCTGCCCAATCCTTAAAAAGTGGTGTCTCACAAGAAGCTGGTGGGAGCGAGAAAAGGAGCAGTTCTCCCAGCCTGTGGGAAAGATCAGCTGAAGAAGATGACTAAACTGATTTGCAATTCTTGATTCGAAAAGCGGTAGCTTCAACAATTAAGAAGTAGAAAAAGAAGAAGAAGACAAGGGTTTAGAACAAAGTCACTTAAGTTTTACCATAATTCTTTCGAGTAAAAATTTCCAACAATAAAAAGGGGAAAAAATAATAATGATAATTTTTTGCCTGAGTCCGACTTTAATATAGTTTAAAACTAGTACCATTTCGAACCAGTTGCATATTTTACAACATGGTAGCGCATTGCTGTGAGCGTGTGACCCGCTATTAGACTGTTGCTTGTTGTTAAATAAATACACTTGCACTCCCACGTATGAGTGCACTCTTCCTTCTACAACTACATACATACATACATACACGCATTTGTACAGTTAACATTGGAAGTGCTTAAGCTATTGCATTTGGTTATTTTAAGTTACTCTATTCGAAGGTCATACGCAGATTTCACACCAAAAGCACTTCCATTCTGGGTTCTAACTTTACAACATGGGAAACATATGCGGCATTGGTGGTTTAGTGGGTGTGGGGGTGTATAAATATACATATATCTGCATAAAAATAGTTGGCGATTGTGTAATGCAATTTTACGCAAAAAAATAGTAAAATAAAGATATTAATTCATTTAATTCATTTTAAAGTTGTTTTTTTATTATTATTTTTTTTTTTGATTTTTGTTATTTTTCAATAATAAAACGCATGTTTTATGCTCTGTGCTTAAATACATAAAGATGTATGTATGTATGTATATATGAAATTGTTTTGTTTGCCACAATACAATAGCGCTTTAAATATGCATATGCATACACACAAACATACATATATGCACAGAGAGTATTTTAATAATGTGCGAAATTTATTAGGGATGCCATGGAGAAGTAGAATATATTGTATATACATATATATATTTTTTTTTTCTTTTACTCAATTAAATTCATAATTGACTGCTCCTGCGTTGCAGAAGCTCAAAAATCTCAGTTGAAATTTATTCATAACCGGATATGTGTATTAGGATTGTTTACTTAAAGGTTCTCCTTAAAGACAACTGAATATAGACTTATATATGTCAAGCTTCATGGAATACTGAGATGAATCGCTTTAGCCACAGTATAACGGTAATTTTTTTATTAAAAAAAATATCAATAATTCATTTTACACCTGCGTATGATCTTAAAGAAAGAACTAATCCAGCTGCTTTCAGTGGAGAAATTAAATATAGTGCGCTCAGAGGCAAGGACTCACTGTAAAAAGTGGAAAATCTCTTCCCAAGGAAGACAAAAATTCGCTAATTTAACCCATTCTCGTCAAGAGGAACTGTCCATAATACCCTCCAACTCGTTTACTGTTGTTGTAACTGCTAAAATAAAGTCATCAAATTGGTTATTGATGAATGTTAGAGGAGGCATACTCCTTGGCTGGTTAAAAATTCGGTTCGTTCTGGTATAGAGGCTCGACTGCCGCAGAAACTATTGAAGCATAGCTTACTGATGGGTTATTTCTTGAACCCAAACTCACTGGGTTAAGTATTTTGCTAAAAAGAAACTTAGCTGGAGGGAATATATAATGACCATTCCGTATATGAAAACCTGTAGAAGAGCTCCTGGGCCAATAATATGCGCTACGACCCCAAATGATAAGGTACACAAATATTCTATGACTCATATTGATACGTATATATGATGAACTTGTATGGTGGGTGACACTAAAGTCTATGTACCTCTTTACTGAACACAGTAGACACCAAAGAGAAAGGCTCTGAAAGTCATTTCTCCTCATCAGTTCAATCAATTTACAAGATATTTACAGACCAGTGCAAATAGCTGGACGCCTAGAAGTCGGAGACAATTGGGTTCTGTTCACTCAGTGTATAGGGCAAAAGAAAGTTATACCAGTATTCGGTCTAACCGTACATTGCGACCAGTGAAATCGCACTTTGGTGCAAGATATCTTGTATTTTTCGAATCAAGAAGATTGTAGAGGTATCTAACAACGCCCCCGTCGACTACTATGGACCTTTCCGAGCTTTCACATATTGTATAAATCCCCATAGAGTCATATTTAAAATTCTGCTCCACTACCAACCCATGCATGGGCAACTTTAATGTGCGGAAAAGGATCGCCATCGGCAAGTGATGGTCCTTTCTTCCAAAGTTGAGGGCTAGATTTAGTCTGTCTTGTTTCACGAAGTCTTTGTATGATGGGAGCCACTAGAGCCAATTTAGCTAAACAGCGGGAAACATGTAGTATAGTTCCTTTGTACAATTCAGTTAAATCTATCACTGCAAAAGTCGCTGTAAGACGCAAAGAACCGGGATTCGCTGCTGACTCATGCATACCACACTCTAATCTTCTTGACTAATTCGATTGCATTCCCATCTGTATCTCCAAGCTGGCGGCAAGTGGTTTCTTGACCACCATCAGGAGGAATGAAGAGCACAAAACAACTGGCAGAGTTGAAAGCTTCTATACAGGATTTTATAACCGAACCGCTGGACTGGCTTTAGACGCCATTCACTGCAAGTCTATCAAAACCATAGTAAACTTTTATCACGTGATTTCTAATTCAACCTTCATCTATTACGTACCAAGTGCTCGAGCTGCAACCAGAGAACCGAGTAATACTGTCAAAATTAACATCTGGATATTGGAGTCGACTTAATTTTTACCTATCAATCGAGTGACATAGCCAAACCCCTGCATGACACTAACCACCAAATTATGTTGCACCTCTCTCCCTCTGATTCGAATCTGTCGAAATAGTTCGTTTCCTGGACCTCCGGCTAATCACCTCGACGACTTAGATTGCTTTTTCCTACTCCTAACTTCTCGATAGCCGCTACAACAACAACAAGAACGGAAAGAAGTATCTGTCGACCGAGTTTTCCCACTTCGAAACCATTACAGTGTTTTCCAGACGGATGTTGGTCCTATGCAATCGCCTGTTATGACCGTGAGTTCAGCCACAGTGCGTTTGTTTCTATCTGCGGCGTCGATTTGCTTCAATCAATCACAATCATTTGTGTATGTTTGAGTAACGGGGGACATAGTAGAATCCCTGTAAACTGCAGTACTGATGAGCTTGCATATACCCGTATAGGTACTACGGCTTCCTTAATACTGGACAAAGTGCAAAAGAGCGCTACTCTGTCTACCTGCGGTCTGCTATTGAAGAGATAGACCTTGAATCAAAGATGGGCCTTGAAGGGTTTAACATATTCACATTTGGCGATTGCAAAGTCCTTCAGTCCAAAATTAACCTTGGGAAGTTAGGAAAACTCCTTTTCCATCCCAACATCAAGCCCGGGGATATTTCTGGATGCCCACCAATGAAGTTCAGCTCCGCGTTTGTGAGGCTGAGACTGAATATAAATATGAATATCTTTTCCAATATACCAACTTACCGTTAAACAACTTTCACACACTTCATTGCCCGCCACAAAAGAACACAAAATCTTGCTGAAATTAAGGAAGTCCATTTAAGGCATACAAATTCACGGTAATTTAATTCATTGAACTAACAAATTCCCGTTATAACTAAAAATGAAATTCTCAAACTAAATTACCATGAAATATCCGAGCAATACCTTCACATTTGCGTATTTAACTTAACATATGATTATTACCGCACACACACGAGCAGACACCCACGCACGGAGTGAGGTAGCTGGGAGAGCGCAGGAATTGTTTTTGTGCATTGTAGCGTGTTAATCATAAAAGTAAATGTGAGCATTAAACCGAAAAACGCAACATTAACTTCAACTATATGTATGTATGTATGTGTAAACATATTTATCTTATAGATAAGGTCACTAAGGGCGCCGCCAAAAGTGTGTGCAAGCTCAAGAAAAAGCAAATTGTATATTGTGTATACTCTTATACTAGTTCTTTCAGGAGTAATTGAGAGTTACTTTGTTTATAAAGCCCAACAATCGGGGAAAAAAATTACTATTCAACAAATCTGATTTCAAAAACCCACCTAAAATGTCGGGTAAATTTCAGCAAATTCAAACTTTCTGTCGTTTCACTTTTCCTACCGGGTTTGTATGCATGAAAAAATCACATGTGTCCACAGAGTACATTGCCCGCTGCCCGTGAGTGCAATATGTACACGTGTGCAAACTTGTATGCTAAATGGAATTTTTACGTTATGCAGCAAATCATTTACGGTATTTTCAGTTCAAAAATAATTTGCCCGACTGGCAGAAGACTGACTTTGGGGGAAAAAAGTTAATAAAATACCAAAAATGAAAGCAACAAGATTCAAATGCTGGCGCGTAATATTTGAATTTATCTCTCTCGCCAGCGAACACACGCAGGCACGCATATTGTGGGCACGGGAGATCACATAAGAGGAAGATTACGTTCGGTTGGAACCGAAATTTTTTTAATTGGCAAATTAAAAATGAAATAATATAAAATAAAATAAAATAAAAAATAAAATGAAACACAATTAAACTAAATTAAATTTAAATTAATAAAATAAATAAATTAAATTAAGTCAGATTAAATTAAAAAAAAATCAAATAATTCAAATCAAAAAAATGGAAAAAATTAATTAATTTATAATAAAATAAAATTAAATGAAACAAAAAAATAATTAAATTTATTTATATTAAACTAAATAACAAAATAAAAATAAAATATAATAAATAAAACAAAAAAATAAAATAAAATATAACGAAATAAAGAAAAAATATAAAAATAAATTAAAATAAACTAAAATATTATAACTTACAATAAAATTAAATTAAATTATTGTAAATTGAATAAAATGAATAAATTAAATTAAGTCAAATTAAATAAAAAAGGAA
>JAWMAG010000069.1:2071535-2309035 GCA_037013455.1 Ceratitis rosa
TGCGATCGCTGTCCAAATCGACGAGGCGAGGACTATCGTCGGGGGCTTCAACGCAAAGACAGAAAGCGAACGTGTATTTAAGAACACCCTTGAGAAACTCCACGAGACTTCCTCAAACGACGGTCTTATTGAATATTCTCCGCCGAGGAACATGGTAATTATCAGCACCAGGTCCCAGCACAACGACATATACCGATAAGTCCACCAGGCTGTCCCTTGATCAACGAACAAACGCAACGAAATGACCATTAAACGAATTAAACATGCGGCTATACCATGCTATGGTAAGCCTACCATCGGCTATATATTCATATAACGTTCATTCCTGTGGAAGACCTACGAAAACAGACCACCACCTACCATGTCTTTGCCGATTGCAAAGTTACATTCAGTAATCCGATAAGCGGTAGCTATCTTATCTGAGCTTCCTGGGAAGCTGATTCGACTTCGCAGAATAACATTGGCTAACCCCACTAGCTCAGTCATGGAGAAACCTCTTCGAAACCTTCAGCTTTTTGGAAACCCTCTATGGTGCGACCTCTTCAACTTGATAATAGACGGGGTGCTGCAGAAGATCGAAGAGAAGGCCGGTGTACATCTCTACAAAAGTGTTGAGATCCTTCAAAAAAAGTGATTTTGCTGCATTTTTTGCAATTGGAAAATAGTCCACGAAGAGGAGCTGGCGGGAAATGGGGGCAAGGCGAAATTTACGCTGTCTTCGAACAAGGATACGAGGGGACTAGGATCACACGCTCTACTGGACTGATATACTTTTGAAGGTTTCAAAGAATTCACTTTGCCACGCTTGCAGTGTTCGATCCCCATTGGTTGAACTTTTCGAGTTCTAAGAAGAAGGCCTTCAACGCGAAGGCCGATGATAGACCTCGAAAAAGAAGACTACGAGTACAACTTCGATGCAAAGAGCTTCTCTTTAAGCAATCCACACTCTATGTAACGAACCGAAGAAATCACGCGCTATGCAGAAATTACCGGCGAGCGCTGTTGTGGACGGTCGTAAGTCGATAAGTCTAAGAAAGTAAGTTGCGTTGGCTTGGGATCATCTCAAGCGTGTGTGTCCCATTGAAACAACTTCCATTTCCCTGCCGAGGGATGATGGCAATTAGAAAAAGTTGTTTCCATACTTTTGAGTTATGGTCTGATCAAGATTCAAACCAACCGCCTGGTATTGCACACGGCCAACCACATTCTCAGTCTCCCAACCTCCCAACTGCCCTCCAGTCCTCACACTTTATTATTTTTACTGCATTCCTGCCTGTCTCAGGCTCGTCTAGTTCGTACGCTAGGTAAAGTTGAACACACGCTTAACTGCGGCAATGTGTCTGTTGCAGCGAATATTTACGCAATTTAATTTACAAAATTACGTCACGGCTGTGAGACTGCAAAGGGTAGCGCACACTCGTATTTTGGCACATTGCATATTCCATGACGACGGTCTCCGGCATACTCTTGCGGTCATTGCATTTGAAATTCTTTCTTTGCTACCTTTTGTTTTTTTTTTTGCTCCGCCACATTTTCCATTTTCCATTCTTTCGCATTGCCAGCGGCCGTTTTCAGCATATTCAGCGAAATATTAGTTACTCACTTGGCACTTTTATTGTTTTTAGCAAAGCAATTTTTCTTATTGCCTCTGCCTATCTCGCGCTTTTAAGCGGTTCGTGCATCACTGAGCTGGAAGAAAGTAATGTGGTGGCAGGTTAGATGATGCTTGAGTGCTTGAATGCTTGGAAAGTTGGAGAGGACCAGTAACTGGTTACATTTAATTTAAATAATTTTTGCTTAAAAATGGAATCAGAGTATAAGTCGTAAAGGGGAGCGGGCAGTATTCCAAACTTCCGCTGCTTGTGGATTCCAATGCTAGTATAAGCGTGTCCATCCCAGTCAGTCTCGCCGTCAAGATAGTCCGGACAGTCTCTGGTTTTTGATCATCAGTCTGTCAGCTTTAGAGTTTAAACTCCAAACACTCACCACGGGTCGACTGGGAGGGAGGTGTAATACTATTGGTTTTTCGGCGAAAGATTTGAAAAATAAAGAAAGAAAGTTTTCGGACCATATAAAGACATTAAGGCATTTAAATTTAACCCATCATCTAGTAATGGGTTAACTTTGACTTCCAAGGTTCGAATAATGGCGCCAAGCTCAGTGTCTGCCTCCAGATCGTTTGACTAGAAGCCATATCGATGCTGAGATCGACTGAAAACAGGGACTCCGGAAGTCTCTCTGTCGAAAGAACATCCACATAAAAATACAAGAAAAGTTCGCCGTCAAAATATGATCACCACTATTCACCGAGCAGCTAGAACTTTTGTTCTCTGAGAGTACTTGTCAAAAACTCAATATATATAGCTGAATTTCGGGTCGACTTTCCAAGATGCCTGAGTACCGGCACCACGGAAACCGCCACCTTGAGTTCGAAGGTATTCCTTGTGCAAGGAAGTAGGATTCCATCTGAGAAACAGTCTCTAACACCACCTCATTCATCGAGTTGTCATAGTTTGCAGCCAAACACAATGACATTGGAAGGGTCGTCCTATCATACCGCGAAGATAAAGTTAAAATATCAGTCAAACTCTAAAAACAAAGCTAACTGATGGTCAACCTGCATTGCTCTTTAACAGGGCAGGCAAAGAACTGGAACTTAAGAGCACTTTGAACAATTCCTAAGAAAGGGAAACTCGCTCTGTATTGCCAACAAGGTCTTATACAGCGATCCACATATAAGAAAAACTGCAACTCGCCGTCAGCAAAATATTCGCACTTTGCGAGCATGGTTGCTAGAAAGACTAATAACTACGAATGTCTTCAATTTAGGTCTAGTATAGTCAGGTGCTGGAAATACCGGGAATGTGCGGAGACAATACACGCCGACACTCGGCGAACAGAGGTTGTTCATACTTAGCGAAAAAAACTGCAGCAAACAGCAGGCAAACATACACAAGTAGGAGCATTACAGCCTGAAAACAACTTTATTACATCCGTAAGCCCTATACGTGTATGTCTTCTCTTCACCTTTACTGGAGATAACAACAGTGCGCCATCCTTGCGCGTACACGTCCTTCTTTTCGCTGTTTAACACCAATCGGAAATAATAAGTGCAGCCAGACCCTTCTCCTGAACTGATCTTGCTTTCATACTGGAGATCTTCGTCTTCCTCTGCTTCCAGCGGCGGGTACTGCAATGGAATCTTTCAAAGCCGGTGTGTAATCATCCATTCGGACCACATCACCTCGCCGCTGTAGCCGCTGTCTCTTGATTAGCTGAACTATATCAATGTCGGCAGGGATTTTCAAGCCCTCCGAGTGTATTTCTGACATGAAATAAAAACCTCCTAAAAAAAATATATCGCTCGTTCGGAGGCGGCTTATATTAGACCTTAAGTCCCTACATTTATTGGAAAAACATCAAGACGTTAACACCGAATTGGTGGAGGAGCTCGGTCGAAAGTCAGAGGGTTACAAAGCGCCAATTACATCTATATGCCACATATCACATACAGTGGTCGTCATCAATGTTAGCCGAGGCATTTTTAACTTTCTCATTGTGGTTGATTTCTACGCGACGGCTTCCGAACCCAGCACACAGCCACGCTAGGCGAGTTGATTTCAATTTTGCACACATTTACCTATATAGCGAATGGCTTGTTTGAGGACCAACATCTACTCGCAGCTGCTCTTCTGTTGAACAGAAACTGGAATTATAATTCGGCGGTCCTTAAAGCCAAATATGTCGGAGTGGCTGCACTAAAGCTTGCTCTCTTTTAGCCTAGACCCAAGGCTTCACAAGGGCTGCTTTCATTTCTAGTGTGCGCGACAAGAGTATGGAGTGAGTATAGTTCAGCGACTGTGACTGCATACCCAGTAGCTTGACTACACCACCTTAAATACCTCAAGTTTCCCCCAAAACCTTCAGAGTTCCTACTTAGGTGTAGGATATATCGGTCTAGTGAAGTAAAAATGAAAAGTTTTGGGTACTTTTCTGTCCATCTCCATGCCAATCAGGTGTATTCTATACCTAATCAACTATTGTGGCTTATCCTTAAACTACTTTCCTTCCATGCGGCAACCAATTTGCTGTTATTATTTTTGGTACAGCTTCGCTGATATTCTATTTTTCTCATGCTACGATATTCAAATAAAGCACCTACTAACCCCATTTCGCTTTCCAATTCACCAATTAATTTAGCAGCTTTTTCACCAACCCCATTGTTGCTACTCTTTTTTTAAAAAAAAAAACTATTATTTTTCTAATAAT
The DNA here is from genome assembly GCA_037013455.1 of Ceratitis rosa. Lineage (NCBI taxonomy): Eukaryota > Metazoa > Arthropoda > Insecta > Diptera > Tephritidae > Ceratitis > Ceratitis rosa. The sequence goes on from JAWMAG010000069.1 coordinate 2,075,805, forward strand.
TTGCATGATTTGGACGGCTGGATTATGACGCCCTCCGCTCTTTTTAGCTGAGTTTTATTGAAAATTAAAATGAAGCGTAAACAAATGATGAAAGCTAAGTATTAATTGCGAGCTTTTCACACGCAACACAAAAGCTCAGCCGGGCAATTAGAGCGCCCACGCTGTGGTGAAAAATACCTTTGCAAATATGCCACAATGAATTTGTGTTAAAAATATTTTGTAAAACAAAAATAATCATTAAAAACAAAGCAAACAAATCATAAACAACAACAACAACAACAAACAACCACAGCAAAGTATTCGCTGCAAATTTCGTTTAGCAAAAAATACCGCAAAATTTGGTGAAAAGAGAGCAAAAAATATTTCAAAAAAAATGTAAAAAAATGTGGAAAAAATTGCAAAAATCAAAAGAAAATAAAAAATAGAAAATAGAAAGTGGAAAAATTCAAAAGGTAAAGGTATATATGTATGTAATCAAAAAGCCACATCAAAATAGCAATTTACTTTCACCGCAAGCGACGTCCATGCCACCCCCCTCCGTAAGTACATAACGACCACCCCCCGCTCGTCTCAGTGCAACGCCAGAACTTTCTCAGCTAATTGCCGGCATTTTTGCAATTCATTTGTTCGATACGTTTCACTAAGCACCAATCGACAGGGGCCATAAATACGCTCGCCACAATGAACCGTTAGAGAAAGTAAGTACATAAGTAAGGACGGAAGGCGGCATGCGGCATGCGGCATGCGGCTTGCGGTTCACCAATGCCATTTCCGCTTCGTAGCCAATGCATCTATCCAACCATCCATCCAACCATCCAGCCATCCGTCCATTTGGGGTACGAGTGTGTGTGCACAGCAATCGACCGGATGATGGCGTTGATTGCATTTCAAACATTTGTATTAGTTATTTGGCATGTTTACAGCAGGTGAACCTCCATTTCAATCACTTAGCTAAATGATGACGTGTTTGTAATGGACATTTTCGGCTAATAGTTGGATTTGAGTGCAGTAAAGTGGCATCTGAAGATGTATAAGTGATTAACGGGGATCGGCTTAACTTGATGGTACGGCTCTCGCCAACGAATATCTTCAAAGTCTATATCTGATCGACAGCTTAAGGCCATCCAATTATAGCTAACAACAATACCGCTCCTCTCATCTACTTTTTTGGCGCCAATGAGCGTCTTCAAGTGAAGCCAGATCGCTCACTACCTGATATTTATCTTCCTCTGGTTCCACCAACGGATACTGCAGGGAAAACTTTCAAGCCTGTAGTGTTTTCGCCCTTCGTCTTGTCCTCATTTACCTCTAAACCGATTCGCTTCCTTCCTTGCTTCCTTGTGTAAGGAGTATAAGGGCTTATGGTCGCCTGAAACACTTTTTTCTTATTTCTGTTACGGAGTCTTTCGATACATACACATTCAAGCACGAATTCTCAAAGTATGGCGAAATTGGGAGAACACATCGTAGAGACTGAATTTTCTGCCAAAAATGAGCGCCGGATCTGTTGATCTGCATTAAACCTCAGGGGACTTTTCCATAATATTGCATTGCTTTCCAGACGGAGGTTTTCGCGGCAAAGAAAGCTGCTAGGCTAGCCAGCGGCTCTCATGAGATACGAGAGAGCAGAAAGGGTCTCGAAAGGACTGCAAGACAGTTGTAGGCATGGTACCAGATCACAATCCAGTGACACCACGGGCGGGCGAATGGAGGATTATTAGCTGCGACACGTGTAGAAAGTTTAGGAAAGAGGTCTTGAGTGAGACTTTAGAGAACTTACACTATTTTTGTCCGATCTTATCTTAAACACGGCATAAAGTACTAGAAAAAGTTTCAAAACTGGATAACTGGAGCACCTCTTCAATTTCACAAAAGGGGTTACCGACCCCCGATTCAAATTGAAGCTTCATATGGCTCTACATAACATCAACAAGCGGGCCGTGTGATCTCACCTACCTAAGAGACCTTAATTGCTCGCTTTGGCGTTAAGGTCGCCAAGCGCCTGGTACATGCTAACGTGGTGAGAGCACAGCACGTATGCGCATTCCATGAGTTTGTAGAAGTTACGTTTGTTGAAACAATTCTGCTTTCCGTCAAGTGATGAAATTAATCCACCGAGCTGAATGCCAGGACTCGTCGGCGGCGATACAAGCAGCCTCTCTCTTTCGTCCATATCCCATCCATTGCGTCTCTTGAATGGCGGTGTTGCCAGACTTATTTTTAACGAAAACATCAACCAGACCTGATATCCTTGTTCTCAGCTGAGACCATTGTTTTCCTTTCACGCAATATTTGATTTGAATGGTGGTGCCCAAGCTCAAGACACAACCTCGTTGCACGAAAATCAAATCAAGCGAACTATTATAGAATAAGTACGAGAACAGGCGGGGTAGTCCAAAAATTCTTCTGGGACTATTGGACTTCGGCAGTACCTCGAATATTGTTGCCTGTTACAATCAGATTCCAACACAAGAAAGTTTCTGAAGCTCATGGGTATCGATTTTGGTTTAAGGCTAAAGCATGAAAAGAAGCTGCCTCTACGCCCCGTGACCTAAATTTGAACGCTAGACATCACCACAGAGGGGGTTGGACCCCCACCGAGCATCGTTTAGTGCCGAAAGAGATTTTAGCCAGGTTGACTCTTTATTGTGCGGCTTCTTCAAGCTAGAGATGGAGCAAATAATATGAGCTTCAGAGCTAAATATGAAATCTTCAATCGGCTACAAGCGTATACTGATATGAAGTCGATAGCATTGGTCTCAACAGTCGTGTCGTTGCCCCTCCTCCAGACAAACGAGGACAGCGAGACGAATAGTCACTTTGTTATATTACCTAAGCCTCCAAAAGAAGAAAAAGAAAAAGAAGAAGAAAAGAAGAAAAAGAAGAACAAAAAGAAAAAGAAGGAAAGAGGACGAAGAGGGAAAGAAGAAAAAGAAGGAGAAAAGAAAAGGAACGAAAGAGGACGAAGATAAGAAGAAGAAGAAGAAGAAGAAGGAAAGGATAAGAAAAGAAGAGGAAAAGAAGATGGAAAGAAGAAGAAGGAAATAAGGAGGAAATAAAAAGAAAAAAAGAATGAAAGAAGAAGAAAAGATAAGAAGAAGAAAATAAGAAGAACAAAAGAAGGAAAGAAGAAGAAGAAGAAGAAAATAAGAGGAAAAGAAGATGGAAATAAGAAGAAGGAAAGAAGAAGACAATAAGAAGAAAAGAAGAACAAAAGAAGGAAAGAAGAAGAAGAAGAAGAAAAGAAGAAGAAAAGAAGAAGGAAAGGAGAAGAAGAAGAATAAAATAAGAAGAAAAGAAGAAGGAAAGAAGAAGAAGAAGAAGAACAAAAAGAACAGGATGAGAAGAAGAAGAAGAAAAGTAATGATTGCTTCTGATGAGCCGAGATTAGGAGTTTTGACGAGAATGCTCCTTTGCATATTAGTAAACTATGGAGCTATGGGCTGTAAGAGATTTACGGAGGCATTAATATAGACGGTGCCACTATCCTTAGGTTGACGTTCGAATGGTCTAAAATGCTTCAGTTTTGAAAGTTTCGATGCCATATCTACCGGTAGACAGAGGAATACATAGAAAGACCTCCACTCCTTTGGTGGGTTCAAGAAGTGCCGAGCGACTTGGCTTCACTTATCTACACTCTTCGGTATTAAATTCCTTTAAAGCTTACAATTTTAAAGTACTCCAAGCCAAAAAGATACACAAAACTCCACAAATCGCTTGGCTGAGTGTAATGGACAGGAAGGAACTTCACTCAAAGCGCATTTTCTGCTGCACTCGTGGCGAAATTCCACCACTTAACGCCTTATGAATGTATGAATATTAAATTGAAATTATTTTCACTCCACACAGTGATATGTGTGCTAGTGTGTGTGTAAGTGTGTGGGCAAAATAGCATATATATATATATGTGTGATTTAATTGTGTTCACCATATTTGTCGGTTACAAGGCTTTGCCACAGATTGTAGTTTTACTTTCACACACACACACACATACCTCTAAATGTACGCATAGAGAGTGCATTCTTTCACACACACACTCACACACCACATGCATGCACAACTATATTATCTAACCTCAACTTGGTAACTGTAAATGCAAAAACATGAATGCAATTTGTGCAAACATGAAAATTCACTTAAAACCACAAAATGCAACTAAATGCAGCGAATGAGCGAATGTATGTATGTATGTATGTATATATGTGCGAGTACATATGTATGTATGCAGCTTTAAGTAGAAAATCAAACATATGACGAAACCAACAAATGAATTAACCCACCCGCCCGTACACATACACACACACACTCACACATACACCCACACACATACACACACAAACGTATGCGCATGTGGTTGTGGGAGAATTTAATGGTTATGTTGTTGAATGCAATCAATGGTCAGCCAGCGCGAGGCGAGTAAAAGCGCACAATAATGCACACATACAAACAAATAAATATATGTACATACGTGTGTGTATTCCTATATACCATATGTATATATGTATGTATTGTACTCGAAGCAAATACAACGCTTTCACCGCATGAATGTCGCTATACACACTACTAACACTCTAACACACTACAATCACAACAACAAGTAATACACCGGCATGTGCGCCTAAGTTTATGTTACGCAAAAACACCAAAAAAAAAATTGAAAACATTTACAAAACCGCTAAATATCAGCCGCACTGCTAGTAGTCAGTCGGCAAGCTTATAATCAAACGGACTGGTTTAGCCTTCATAACAACACCGTTAGCTAAAGTTTACTTAAACAAGTCAGCATTAAGAGCAACGCTGAGGTTAGTTAATGGATCGTTTTAAGGTTAGAAGCGTAGAAACTAAAATTATATTAAAATCTTGCTGATATTTATTGAAGCAAGCAAATATAAGAGATTGTGTGGTGAAGTGCACTAAAGCTGTCTAATAGATATACTTACATATTTACAGACATATAGTTAAATTGATGGGTAACTTCTTAAGAAGCTGCTTTTTAAGCTGTTTCTGCTTCTTTATCTCCTCGTTTATACTTCTTCTTCTTGTTTTTATTCTAAAATTATACTTTTTTCTTTTTCTTTTTTCCTTTCTACTTCTTTTCATACTTGTTTTTCTTCTTTTTCATTCTTTTTATTACTTTTCTTCTTCTTCTTCTTCTTTTCTTTTTATTATTTTTCTTTTTTTATTCTTTTTATTACTTTTCTTCTTCTTCTTCTTCTTTTCTTTTTATTATATTTCTTTTTTTTATTCTTTTTATTACTTTTCTTCTTCTTCTTCTTCTCCTTCTTATTCTTCTTCTTTTCTTCTTCTTTCCTTCTTCTTTCGTTCTTATTTTCTTCTTATTTTCATCTTCTTTCCTACTTCTTCTTCTTCTTCTTCTTTCATTCTTATTTTCTTCTTCTTTTTGTTCTTTCCATCTTCTTTTCTTCTTCTTTTCTTCTTATTTCCTTCTTCTTTTTCTTCTTCTTCTTCTTCTTTCATTCTTCTTCTTTCATTCTTCTTTCCTTTTTCTTCTGCTTCTTCTTATTGTCTTCGTCCCCTTTCCTTCATTTTCTGTTCTTCTTCTTTTCTTATTTCCATCTTATTTTCTTCTTCTTTCCTTCTTCTTCTCCTTCTTCTTATCTTCGTCCTCTTTACTTCTTTTTCTTTTCTTCTTCTTTTTCTTCTTATAGTTCCTCTTCTTCCCCATCTTCCACTGCTACTTATTCTTCTTCTTCAGTTTCTTCTTTTTTGTATCTTTCGCTCCTTTCTGCTCTTCATCTTCTTTTTACTCTTCTAATTTTCTTCATCATCATTTTCTTTCCCTTTATATTACTTCTTCTACTGCTACTTTTTCTTCAGTTTCTTCATCGGCGTTTCTCCCTTTCCTTGTCATAATTTTTTTCTATTACTTCCTTTTCTTTTAATTCTTATCTTTCTTCTTCTTCTAGTGCAACTTTTTCTTATTTTTCTTCTTCTTCTTAATCTTCTACTACTACTTGTTCACCCGCTTCTAATGCTTCTAGTTATAATTTTACTTCTTGCTCTTCTTCGTCTTCTTCATCTTCAGTTCCTATTTTTTATTTTTCTTCTGCATCTTCCACTGCTAATTGTTCTTCTTCTCCAGCTTTTTTGATATTCGTTTTCTTTTTTCCTCTTCTCATTTTTCATCATTATCATCTTGTTCCTCGAATGCTTCTATTTTCTTTTTTATACCTTTTCTTTCATATTATCTTTATTTTAATTACTTTTTTATCTTCGGTCCATCTTTAAGGAGTAGACGACGATTGAGGACACCAAGCGAAACCACATCCTTCTCCAACTAATCTCTCCAGCGGACAAGAGGTGTTACTCTTTCTTTGTTTTCACTTGCGCTTAAATAAAGCTAGCGGGCTGACATAACCTAGCCAGCCTGTAATTGGGAAGGTGAGATTTATAGTGGGAGAGAAACTCTTGTGTCACGACTGCACCGTCGCGATGTCGAAATTGTGTCGAATTTGCGGGGGGGGCAATGAAGGTATCTTCGGCGTAACAGTATAAAAATGAGCAGAGGTTGATCGCCTTCACCCGGTCCCTCAATGCAGGGCTGTCTCCGAATTGAAGAACCTGTAACCAAATTATTATATTGATGCACAAGTGTACGGACGTGTTTTTTTTTTTATCGGCTCCGTAACTTCACTTAAAGTCTAAGAAAACGTAAATATTAATTCGTTTAAACTTATACATCGACTGTAGTGGGTGCATAGCCACTTAAGTTAGCAATAAATAAATAAAATAATAAATAAAAACAAAAAAAAAAATAAATAAAAAAAAAAATAAATAAATAAACAGAGAAACGACAACGATAATTAAAAAGTGAACCGGCGATGTAATGAGCGATCAACGCTCAAATCAGAAAGAGCGTCGGCATTCAGTCGCGACGACAGAGCGAAATGCTTATTTCACTGTTGTTGCGAGCAAATCACCACCTAACAGCAGTGCAAAGGCAAGCAGTTCTATTCTAAAGGCGCCAACGCAGACCATAGCAACAACAGAGAAATCAAAGAGTGTAAAAACTCTCTTCCCAACAGAAAAACAAACAGCTATGCAGTCAAGCAGCGCAGCAGCAGCAGCAACTCCAGTGCGGGCGACTAATACTGAGCAAGGTGAGACAGCCAAAATGAAAAAAGGGTCGGCAGTGCAGATAGGCATTGATCTGTACATAAATGTGGTAAACAAAAAGAGGAAATCTAGTCCTCCCAAAAAAGTGATTAATGCCAAGAAATATAATACAGTTGGCTCCACTATCGATGCTGATGGTAATGCACTAAAAGGGAACAGATTTGCCCCGTTAAATGAGGAAGAGCCTATAACAGACCCGAAGGGTATTTCCACAGTCGTTAGTACTAAACCTCCACCAATCTACTTGCGGGAGCGCAGCTCGAATTCGCTAGTTACGAACATAGCTAAGATAATAGGTACCAACAATTTTCACATTGTACCTCTTAAAAAAGGAAACATAGACGAGACAAAAATACAAGTACACAGTGAAAAAGACTTTCGTGAAGTCGTTGTGTTTCTCTCTGCAAACAACAAGAATTATTACTCTTACCAGTTGAAGAGTGCGAAAGGCCTGATTGTTGTAATTAAGAGAATTGAAGCGACTGTTGACTCATGTGACATAAAAGAAGCTCTAGAGGAGCAAGGGTTTGAAATTAGGGCGGTTGTTAACATAATTAACAGAAATAAAGTGCCGCAGCCTATGTTTAAAGTGTTCTTATCGCCAAGTTTAGCTCAACTTAAGAAAAACGAAACGCATCCAATTTACACCGAAGAATCACGGTGGAAGAAGCGCTTAAGCGTAATGGTCCCGTGCAATGCACAAACTGTCAGGAATTTGGTCACACAAAATCCTATTGTACTTTACGTACCGTTTGCGTAGCATGTGGTGATCTTCACCATTCTACCAAATGCCCCTTGAATAAAACGGATGCAACACAAAAAAAGTGTAGCAACTGCGGTGGCAATCACACCGCTAATTATAGAGGTTGTCCGGTTTACAAAGATTTAAAATCTAAACTTTCTCAGGGTATACAAGCCAAACGGAACCAACTCCCATATACTACTTCCATTCCGAGCCTTTCCAACATACCCAGCTCAAATATTGGTCAAATGTCCTATGCCAACGTAGTAAAAGCCAATGTACAGGCCCCACCAGTCACCCCATCCAGTACTGGAGTTGAGACCATGATTCTTAATCTAACCCAGTGCATGACACAATTTATGTCAACCATGCAAAGTATGGTTCAAGACCTAATAAAGGCGCAAAACCAAATGCTCCAAACCCTGTTGACCGAAAAATGAGTGAACTCAGGATTTGCTTATGGAATGCTAATGGTGTAAACCAGCATAAATTAGCACTCAAATTATTTTTACAGACCCACGAAATTGATGTTATGCTTATATCTGAAACACATCTCACCCAGAAGTATAATTTTTACATCCCTGGGTTTAAGCTGTACAACACTAATCACCCAGATGGCAAAGCACATGGTGGCACAGCTATACTCATAAGGAATCGTTTAAAGCATAACTTTCTTAATTCCTTTTCAACAAATTGGTTGCAGTCAACCTCGATCACCCTTAAAAATAGGGGGGTTGACCTTACTTTAGCTGCAATTTACTGTCCGCCACGCTTCGTAATAACAGAAAAACAATTTAGCGACTTTTTTATGACTCTAGGAGATAGGTTCCTAGCTGGAGGTGATTACAATGCGAAGCATACTCATTGGGGATCGAGGCTAATTAACCCGAAAGGTCGTCAGTTATATAACACGATCATAAGTACAAAAAATAGTTACGATTTTATCTCCCCAAGACAACCAACTTACTGGCCTACGGACTCAAGGAAATTACCTGAACTGATTGACTTTGCAGTCACTAAAAACGTAGATAGGAGTTTAGTACTTGCTGAAACCTGTGCTGACTTATCTTCTGATCATTCCTCAATAATCATAAAATTGAACGAACAACCAATTGAAAGTGAGCATGCTTTTCGACTTACTACATCAAGAACTAACTGGCTTAAATGTAAAAAATACATTAGCAGTCATATACAGACCAATCCGCAAGTAGAGGGAGGAACTGACGTTGAAAATGAGTTACTTGTATTTAACAGTATACTAGCAACAGCAGCAACTATAGCCACACCAGAGCAGAAAACAAAAGCAAAGGCATTGATAACTAATAGTGGAATAGAATTACTGGTCCGTAATAAGCGACGTTTGCGTCGCGAATGGCAAGCCTGCCGATCTCCCGATGCAAAAATTCGTCTTAAGGCGGCAGAAAACAAACTAAAAAAAGCATTAGTATACGAAGAAGAAAGAAATATCAAACATCTTATAACGTCTTTGTCTCCCAACGTTTCTACTAAAAAATCTCTATGGAAAGCTAGCAAAAACCTTAAGCCGCCAGTAAACACTGAAGTACCGTTGAGAATGCGTAATGGTTCATGGGCGAGAACGCATGAAGAAAAGGCGTCTTGTTTCGCAGAGCACCTCAGCACAGTATTTCAACCAAATACTGCTACATATAGTGCACCTTTGTCACCGACCCATACTGCTCCTAGATACACTGTTGCTTGCGGAGCATCTGTGTCTGATCTAAAAAACACTATTGCCGCCTTAAATCCAAAAAAATCTCCAGGAGACGATCATATCTCGCCTAAAATGCTAAAAGAATTGCCGAGCATTGCTCTCGTTTTTCTTGCAAAGCTTTTCAGTGCCATTTTGATGCTGGGATATTATCCACAAATCTGGAAAAAGTCGCAGATAATTATGGTAGCTAAACCAGGTAAAGACGCAACCCCGCCGTCATCATATAGACCAATCAGCCTGTTGCCTTGCCTATCAAAACTTTTCGAAAAAGTGCTGCTATCAAAAATTACTCCTTTTCTCCATCAAAATGATATTATTCCTACACATCAATTTGGTTTTCGGGAAAAACACGGCACAATTGAACAAGTAAATCGTATAACAAATGAAATAAGGAAAGCTTTCGAAATGCGAGAGTATTGCTCGGCTGTTTTTCTTGATGTGGCGCAAGCATTTGACAAAGTGTGGTATGATGGCCTCATTCATAAAATTAAAAAAATCATTACCTAACACGTTCCACAATATCCTTGAATCCTACTTATCCAACAAGCGATTCACAGTAAAAGTAAATGATTACATAACAGAAGAATGTCCGATTTCGGCAGGTGTTCCGCAGGGTAGTGTTCTTGGACCAATATTGTACATACTGTTTACCGCAGATATCCCTACAAGTGACGAAGTAATTACGTCAACATTTGCGGATGATACTGCTATACTAAGTCGACATAAATGCCCCATTACAGCCACAAAGGTGTTACAGCAGCATCTTAAACAAATTGAAGAATGGCTAGCGAAATGGCGTATAAAAGTGAATGAAAACAAGTGCAAACACATAACTTTCACATTAAGGCCAAAAACGTGTCCTACTGTTAAGCTCAACAATGTATCAATACCGCAAGCTGACGAAATTACATACCTCGGAATCCACTTGGACAGGCGCTTAACCTGGAGACGACACATTGCAGCTAAAAAGCTGCAGCTTAAACTCAAATCTGCCAGTTTACATTGGCTTTTAAACAAGAAGTCTGGACTTAGCCTTAGCAACAAAGTCCTCTTATATAATGCAACAATAAAACCGATATGGATGTATGGGATCCAGTTATGGGGCACAGCTTGCGCAACGAATATAGATATAATTCAAAGATTCCAATCGAAAACGCTAAGAGTAATAACGGGCGCACCATGGTACATGCGTAATGAAAATATTCATAGAGATCTAAATATACCTACCATCAAGGAAGAAATTGAAATCGCAGCAAAAAAATACTTAACAAAACTGCGTAACCATCCGAACCCTTTGGCTAACACCTTGGCCTATGCAACAAGTCAAACCCGCCTGCGGAGAAAAGACAAAGCAGCCTTCTAAAGAGTAACGTCAAGCCAGCAGCCCATTCCTACTAATGGGCTTTATGTTTTAATTTAGTTTAAGATTTTATTACTTATTGTTAGGCTTCCGAAGTCGAAGTAGATTCAATAAATAAATATTAATGTTTCAAAAAAAAAAAAAAAAAAAAAAAAAAATGTACATACCTTTGGAGAACCTAACATCGAAAGTTGGACGTCGAAAATATTCTTTGAAGAAGTTCGAATAGCTTTTGTTCGCCTGAAGGGTGGCGGAGAAGATAGCTCACCGGCTGTGCCATTCAAATACGGCGTAGCTGCCTCTATGCCGCTGAGTCTGAATCAGGAGATCAGATATATACGAGCTGTTCGACACTAAACGCCTCCCACTGCTGGAAAGTGAAGTCCCCTCTTGACAAACAAACACTTTATTGGCACTACAAGTGCTGGATAATTTTTTGGGAAGGTCTATATTTATTCTTTACACTTTCAATCATATTTATGCACATTTTTATAGTAATCCTGAGGGTTTTGTAAGTGGCATATCAGTAAACAGCCACTCCTGGCATATAAGAGTTAATTTAAATATGCGAAAAATAAATATGAAGTTTTCAAAAATATTAAGTGGAGTTAAATATAATTTTTCCCGGGGTAAGAATTTTAATTTCATATTTTATTTAATTTTTTTTATTTTTTATTTTTTGTTCTTCAATCACATTATTGGTGATTTAATTATTTAGTGGCACTTAAAAGTCATTGAGTCGCCTCAATCGTGGTATTTTTGAAATAATGCATACATACATACCATACATATAGCGATAATTTACTGTTATTATTATTTTGCTGATATGTTTATTTTCAGCCGCTCAATTAACCATACACTGACTGACTGACTGCCTGCTGGTGTAAATTAAAAATCACACGCCTACAATAACAACACATACGAGCAATGCAGAGGAGTGCTGCGAGTAGACGCCGGAAATGCAATAAATTGTTGGAATTCGGGTGTGTTGGAGAGGATGTGAAGCTAGAGGGAGCTAAAGTGCGAAAGGGAATTATGCTTAATAAAAATCGGATTTCACAGAATGTTCGAATATTTAACAATCCGGTGTCGGCATTTCTCGCTACAATGAGTAGCATAATTTTCTGGTGCATCCATTGGTTTGCGAAAGCGCTTATATTGGTGAGTTTTGAAAATAATACATATTAATATAATATAATATGTATATAAATAGCGCTTTGCAACAGCTGAAAAAATACAAATAAAATAAAATTAAAAAAAGTAAAATAAAATAAAATACAAAAATGAAATGAAATGAAATAAAATAAAATTAAATTAAATTAAATTAAATTAAATTAAAATAAACTATAATAAAAAAAATAAGATAAAATAATATAAAATAAAATGAAATAAAATAAAATAAAATAAAATAAAATAAACTAAAATAAAATAAAATAAAATAAAATAATATAAAATAAAATAAAATAAAATAAACTAAAATAAAATAAAATAAAATAATATAAAATAAAATAAAATAAAATAATATAAAATAAAATAAAATAAAATTAAATAAAATAAAATAAAATAAAATAAAATAAAATAAAATAAAATAAAATAAAATAAAATAAAATAAAATAAAATAAAATAAAATAAAATAAAATAAAATAAAATGAAATAAAATAAAATAAAATAAAACAAAATAAAATAAATTAAAATAAAATAAAATAAAATAAAATAAAATAAAATAAAATAAAATAAAATAAAATAAAATAAAATAAAATAAAATAAAATAAAGTAAAATAAAGTAAAATAAAATAAAATAAAATAAAATAAAATAAAATGAAATAAAACTAAATAAAATGAAATTAAATTAAATTATAATAATTAAATTAATTAAAAAAATATTACCTGTATTAAATTTAACTAATACAAAAATAAAATGAAATAAAATAAAATTTATATAAAATAAAATTAAAACCAAATGAAATGGAATAAAAAAATTGAATAAAAATAAAATAAAAAAAAATGAAATAAAAAAAGAAAAATAAAATAAAGAACTAAATAAAATGAAATTAATTTTAATTAAATTTACGTTATTTAAATTAAATCAAAAATATTAAATAAGTTAAATTTAACTAATACAAAATAAAAGTAAAATTTATATAAAATAAATTAAAACAAAATGAAAGGAAACAAAAAAATCAAATTAAATAAAATTTATTAAAAATAAAACTAAATTAAAAAACAAACCAAAATAAAATTATATTAAATTAATTTAAAAAAATAAAACAAAATAAAATAAAATAAAAAAACGAAATAAAATAAAATAGAAAAGATAAAATGAAATGATATAAACTAAAATAAAATAAAAATATAAAAGAATAAAATTAAATTAAATTAAATTAAAAGAAAAATAAAATAAAATGAAACAATATAAAAAAAAAAATAAAAAAACATAATAAAATAAATTAAACTAACTTAAAATAAAATTAAATTAAATTAAATTACAAAAAATTTAATAAAATAAAATTAAAATAAACTTATAAAAATAGAATGAAATCAAAACAAAATCAAATAAATTAAAAAAATCAAATCAAATGAAATTGAATAAAAATGCAATAAAATAAAAAAATAATTAAAAAAAATTAAAATAAAGAAAATTAAATTAAAATAGAATGATATAAAATAAAGTAAAGCAAAAAGTAAAGTATTAAAAGTGCTTCGTCAGCTCAAAACCATTTGGAAAATTATAATTTCTTTTTCCAATTTTTATTGCACTGTTTTTATTTAACTCATATCTTTCCATTTATTAATAAAAAAATATTTGTTCCACAGGTTGCTGGTGCCATTCTGATTATCTCATTTATTTTCCCACATAAAATTTTCGGTCTACTCAATCGTTTAATGGACAAGCAAGATGTAGAGCGTAAATTCAAAGATGAATTATGAAGAAAAAATTTATGTTATGTAATGTATGTAACGTAAAAGTTTGAAAGTAACGAACAATAAAGTGGCAGCGTGAAATTTCTATTAAAAATATGCAATATTTTCATTTCTCTTGGTTTATTTGATTAACATTTTACCCTCCTTCGGCATTGGAAATTCACCTACAGCGTGAGCCACTCTTGTGAGAGAGAGTTAAATCAAGGTACAATTGAGAGAGAACCAGTTGAATTGGGATGAGATGGCACTGCGTCTGGCAGAACATCTAGACAAATTTGGCCAAAACGGTATTAGAAAAGTTCAGTCGACATGAACTCTCTCCAAAAAAATGAACTCTGTTAGGTAATAGTAGACTCAATAGACTCAATAGGACATTGCTAGGACGGCATGCAGCAAGGCTGGCAGTTTTTATAGATTTTGCAGAAGTTCCAAGAACGATGATGAAGAAGAAAAGATCTCTGATGCTTCCATCTTTTATACAACTGTTTTACAGTGGACAGAGCTAGGCTCAGCTATCTGTACGCTAGCTTCCTCGATGATATGTTCATAATAGCAGACAGCAAGGTAAAGGAATCGTAAGTGCTTGAATACTTAAGCTTGGTGATTGGATCAAAATAGTGGTATCACTATCGATAGCCACTCCTTCCTACCTACCTATCTATGTACTTATATACGATACACTCTTCGAGGTTTGGTACCTGTTGGTTTCCAAATGTTCTACGTCGAATTTGTAAAAGAGCTGGACACTCACAGAGGGATGAATGGTTAGGTCAATTGTTGGCTTGGAAGCCGCTTGCAATACAATATGGAGACTAACCGTTTACAGTTCCTACAGTTTAAGACAGCTTCGATGGAGAAAGTGATCGTCAGATGTATTTCTGTGAGCGATTTTATTAAAAATCTCAAATATTTTCAGAGGTATTCGCACTCACTGGTTAGGGGCGATTATGATATCCTGAACAGAGTTCCAAGACATGATCCCTCGGCATGAAACCCGAACAATTGAGTACCTAGTCAAGCTACAGACGCCAAATTTGAACTCCGTTGACGTCGTGTCATGTTAATCATTCTCTTTCAGAATTCAAACTCATTTTAACTGAAGTAAAAGAAAAAAAATTACGAAAAGAAAAAAATCGTTTTGGCATGTATAATATATATGTACAGTTGTGAACTAATAAAGAACTCGTGAAAAATTTTTCTGTGTTTTTTTAACCTAAAAACGTGACTAGAGAATTGTTTAATTTAAATATTTATAATTTACAACTGCATTTTCACGATTGTAGATTGCTTTTTTGCTTTCTTAGCTGAAATAACAATAACATAAAAACAGAAAAAATTAACCTTTTCTATAAGAAAAAGCCTAAAAGTTCTTTTGCCTGCTTTAGGTCCATTAAGTTATACGAATATCTCTATCTCTCTCTGTCTTAATCTTAGTCTTTATTTTATTATGCCCAATAGGATATGGGAAGGTTATTTGGGGGTTAGACCGCATCGTGTGCTGCTCTAGTCGCTTCTTCTTCACTTCTTCTGCTCAGTTTCTGGCGAATCCAAAGCTTTAGTCTACCTTTTAATGTCGTAGTTTTCCTACGATACCCACTCCGTTTAGACCATTCCTTTGGTCGGTTGTTCCGTGCGCTAAGTTGCCTAGTTCATTGCATCTGTCTTCTAGCTTGTTCAACATTTCCCGCAGTAGTTTTTGGCAGCTCCTTCTGTTACTTTCTTTGCGAACTGCGATCTTATGGCGGTCTTAGCACCTAAATGTTAGTGACAACTCTCCAATTTTCTGACTTCCATCCACCGCTTCGGCTTTCGTGCATGTCTTTGGCTTGTCTTCTCTGCTACTCGTTCGTCGAGGTCATCTAGATGAGCCCTGAGATGAAGTCCTTTCATTTTCTTCTTCTTAATTCTTAATTGAGGATATGTTTTTCACGCCGTCTTCGAAGTCTACCAGGTGCGATGAGTGACTTGGTCGAATAAAGTTCTTTATTGCCCGACAACTACTACCAGTGAAATCCTCATCTGTACTCTTCACCAGCTGAATAAGAAAGTATCAGCTTGAAGTCTGCCCTCCCTCCCCATACAACTGTGATTGCTACCAAAGTACAGAACCGCAACAAAATCCCAAACCACAACTGAGGAAAATAGAAGGTATGCCTACAGAAATCTACTGCAAGTTGAAACACCTACCAGGCATATCAGAAAATGAGTACTTAACGTACTACATACAGCTATGTTGCAAAACCGCTGCACGAGACGAAGCCACCGAGTCCGAACCAGCACGTTAGATGACCTCGAGTAGTCACGCCTGCTCCTAAGCGGGGTTGGGTAGTCACTAAAACCACAACAACGAACTACTGACAGGCCAAAAGCAGCATTCCCAGAGAGTCTATCAAATGACATGCACCAACCGTATCAGACGAAACTTCCCCGAAAGACTCGAGTAATACTGGCACAATTGAGCTCAGGACACTGTAGTAAACTCAACTCGTGGCTATCCACAGCCGACCACGATATATTTAGAATACGCGCAGGTCACTAAACACCACTTTGCATGTCCACTTGAACCCACTCATCCAACTGGTGTGTAACAGCTCGTTTTCTGGACCGCCTACAACAACAACAACAACAATAAAAATGTCGTGCTTTCTTCTCTATGCGATTGTTTGAAGAGGGTGAGCGGAGCCAAACTGGTAACATTAATTTTCCCAAAAATCCTTTCATTTTTTAAATGATATTAAAACCCTTAAAATATGTTTTTTTTACCATAATATAATTTTATTTATTATGAATCGTTTTATTCTTGTCATATTTGCTTCGCCATTATATGCAAACTGTGATTTGTTATTATTATTTGTTTTTGTTTTATTTTGAAAATAGTTAATAGAAATAGATTTTTATTTTCATTTAGCGTTATACTATTTTTTTTTGTTTTTGTTTTTGTTTATTTGTTTGCTTGTTTGTTTTTGCTATGTAAATTAAAATTATTCAATGCTTTACACTACTAATTAAATTGTTATATTAATTAATGTATGTATATATATGTATATACTTTTGTATACATTTATAGTTATTTTAAGTTATATAGATTTTTTGTATACATATATTTTTAATATTTATAGTAATAAATTGCTGCACAAATAAACTAACATATTTTTTTTTTAATTTATTTCTAGCGAAAACATATGTATATGTATGTATGTATGTATATAAAAAAGTTCAATTGCATGAAGAAGAAAATAATTTAAAAAATTGTAAATATCATCAGAAAAATATCAAATATTGCAGCTAAACGCAATTGGAAATAGTTTTCAGTTTAATTAGGAAAACAAAGCATTGCCAATAGCAACAAATTCAATTGTATTGTACTTTTAAAACTACTAAAAATCTCATTACACTAAAAGTTAGTAGAAATGCATTGCTGATTTTTTTTAAATTATTTTTTTTATTTTTTTTTAATTTTTTCTTTTTAACTTTATTATTTTTTTTTTAATTTTTCTGCGTGGAATTGTTAAATTATGCACTTTGCACTACCAAAATTACTTAATATAACTTTTTTTCTTGTTTTTACTTTAATTTTCAAGCAGCATTTGTTTTCGAGCTCAAGCAGTTTACTTAATAATTTTTTTTTATGATTTTCAAATGCACATAAAAAATTACGCCAATATAAAAAAAGCAAAAACAAATATATGTACAATCACTAGAAATGTTTTTTAGTTTTTTGTTTTTTTTCAGTGCATTACAACAGTCAATTGAACATACATAAATATTGTGTTTTGTAGATTATAACCTAAAAACGCTTGAAATGCCTGCACAAAATTACAAATAAAACTGTTATCACTTTATTTCATTCAAATTCTCGTACTTTGTTTGCAAGAAATAAAAAGTAAAACTTCAAAAAAATTACTATTATTGTATTGCGTACAAATTTCAAGCATTAGTATTTTCAATTCAAATTTTGTACCGCCAAGCTGAACTTGTTATCTCTTTTGTGTTTTACATAGCTTTTTTTTTGTAAACAGTGTAAACAAACGGTACATTTGTATGTGTTTCCTGCTGCTAAATATGTTTCACAGCAGATTTTTTCACTATTGCCATGGCAAAACAAAAAAAAATAATAATTCATTAAATATTTTGTTTATTTATCAGCTTAATAGTGTATATTTTTTATCTATTTGTAAAAATGTAAATTGCATTAATTATTTTTTCAGTATTAAATATTAATTTCATTAATTAACATTATGCACTTCACTCGAACTGATGATCTCAAATTGGTCCTTGCCGGAGATTTCCGAATCTGATTCTGAGGGCGTGTGTGAGCTAAACAAAGAATGAAAGGTTAGAATTTTCGAAAAATTTATATTTTTTTGTTTACAGCATAAATGTGGCGGCAATTTGGGTTTGTTCAGATTTGTCGTGATTGTTTTGTATATTTGATTACAAACAAAAAATAAAATATGTAAGATAAAAAATTGATTAATTAAAAAACAGTAAAATAAAAATAAAAATCTTATTTAAATTAATAAAACAAAACTAAAAATAAAAATAAAATAAAAATAAGAATAAAATAATAAACAACTTGGTAAAAAAAATAAATATTTATTTACAATATACGCACATATAACCGAATGAAAAAATTAAAAAAAAAAATAAAATTAAAATAATAAATAAAAAGCAATACATGAAGAAACACACAAACTAACAACCAACAAAAGATTGTGTATTCGTATAATAAACAAAAAAATGCATATTAAAAAATAAATAAAATTATAAATATATAAAATTAAAAAATAAAATTTTAAATAATTAAAAAAATGGTAAAATAATAAATTTATTTGCTTATTTATTATTTTATAAATTAATAATTTTATTTATTTTTTTTAATTATTTCTAACAAAGTTATAAAAAAAATTTTAATTTAAATTTAAATACAAAAGAATTAAAAAGTTATAAAAAAAAATGTAAATACAAAATAATTAAAAATTAACTTTAAATAAAAATAATAATCTGAGAATAAATTAATAAATAAACAACTAAAATTAATAATTTATAAAAAAAAATAATGTAATAAAAAAGTGAATGAAATTTAAATACAAAATAATTAAACTAAAATTTAAATACAAAAAAAAAACTAAAATAAGAAAATAAAAAGTAACGTATGAATAAACAAATAAAAATAATAATTTATAAAAAAACATGTATTGGTAAAAAAAGATGTATTTTCAAAATCTTTTTTTATATCGAATACATGTTTTTTTATAATTTATTATTTTTATTTGTTTATTTATTATTTTATTAATTTATTCATAATTTTTTTTATTTTTCTTATTTTAGTTTTTTTGTGTTTAAATTTTATTTAAAAAAATTCAATAATATTAAATTAAATAAATATTAAAAAAGAAAAAATAAAAAAGTTTAAAAAGAAATTAGAACAAGAATAATATATTATAAAAATTAATTAAAATATGAATAAAATATTACATAAACAAATAAAAAAGGTATACTAGAATATATAAAACTATTTTAAATATAAATAAAACAAAATAAAACGTCAAATATAAAAAATAAAAAAAATAAATAATTAAAAAATAAGAATAAAGCAATCACCAAAGAAAAAGGAAATAATTAATTAAAAATTATATGTATGTATGTATATTAGAATAGATAATAAAAAAAAAGAAATGAAATAAGAAAAAGAAATGAAATAAAAAAAGAAATAAAATAAAAAAAAATAAATAAAATAAAGAAAAATAAAAAAGAATAAATTAAATTAAAAAAAAAGAAATAAAAAAACCATTTAAAAGAATACCAATTAAAAGAAAATGTAAATATTTAATATGGAAGAAAATTAAAAAAGATTTAAAAAAAGTTTAAAAATTAACCTAAAAAAGTATAAAATAATAAACAAATAAAAAAGAATTTATAGGAAAAGTAAAAAAATAACAATTTAAAATGAAAGAAATTAGAAAATAAACTAAGCAATTGCAATAAAAAATAAATAAATAAAAAATAAGAATGAAGCAGTCAACAAATTAAAAGGAAATAATTAATTAAAAATTATATGTATGTATATTAGAATAAAAAATAAAAAAAAGAAATAAAATAAAAAAAAAGAAATAAAATAAAAATAAATAAATAAAATAAAAAAGGAAATAAAATAAAAAATTTAAAAGAATATAAATTAAAAGAAAATGTCAACATTTCATATGGAAGAAAATTAAAAAATATTAAAAAAATGAAAAAATTAACCTAAAAAGTATAAAAACATATAAAAAGTATAAAATAATAAACAAATAAAAAAGAATTTATAGGAAAAGTAAAAAAATAACAATTTAAAATGAAAGAAATTAAAAAATAAACTAAGCAATTGCAATAAAAAACAAATAAATAAAAACGACGACAATGGAAAATAAACTAATATTTATTTAAAGATATTAAAATATAAAAATTGAGAACGAAATACAATTAAAAAATAAAGTGTTAAAAAAATTATAATAAAAACACCAAAAAATTACGTATGTATATATGCATCTGTATTGTATGAACAAACAAAACAAAAAGAACAATTAAATAACTATTAAAATAAAATTAAAATTAATGGGTTACGTGACTTGGTTATAACAGGTGACTTTTTTAACAATAATTCTCATAACTACCATATTCCATTTAAATTGGTTTTAAGCAAATAATTGTAGGCAAACAAAATTATGGAAGCTTAATAATAATAATTATTCACTCATATTCACAGTGAACAATGTATTATAGTAAGTTTTTAATCACTTGTGCCAAACACTATGCAGTTGACGATACAAATGATTTTGAACTAAAATTTTTCACATTGTAATAAATAAAAAAACTTTTAGATTCTCTTTTAGATTGCTCAGTAAAGTTATGGTTTGAAATTAAACCGAATAAATACGTAATTCATTTATTAGCAAGTATAATGAAAGTGAATGAATTTCGAAAGAATGCTTGCAGCTACAGGATGATGCAGAAGAATATACGAAGACCAGATTTGAGTTTACTAAACTCTGTCAAACGACTTAGACCAATTAAAATATAAGAAATTAAAAAATACTGTGTAGTTTTTGTTTGTTTATAAAAAATAAAACGGTATCATAAACAAAAACTTGTTTCGTTTTCGAAAAAGAAAGCCGTTTGCAAGTTAGTTCTGAGCCTGGAAGCATATCAAACTGAACCGTTTCGAGCTGTAAATAACTGCTAATGGTCTAAAAATACCGCTTAATATCAATTACAAGCCATAATTTTCATAGTAAGACGAGTTTTTAATACAAAAATCTACACTCTTGGTAAAATTAATAAATATTTGAGGGGAATTTTCCCCATTTGCACAATAAATAATTTGTTTGGTATAAAACTAAACCTCAAAACGTGAGTGAAAATAGTAATTTCAATTATTAACTATAGTAACAGTTGCCAAGAGTGCTTATTGTTATACAAAAAATTATTTTCTTTTTTATTTTACATTTTTTCTGTTTTAATAAATGAAAAATTTATTTTATAAATTGACAGCACAAAAATAAAGCAAAATTCGCATTAATTTAACAATCGAAATTCAGCTAAGTAAATGTAAATACTATACTGATATTTATCTGACGACGAAACAAATTTTTGGAGGTTAGGTTTAGTTCCTTATAAAATCTATTAGTTAGCAATGACCAATATTAAACCAAAAGCCGATGTGTGTTAATGCATTATAAACCTAGAACTGAATTAATCCGCCACAACCAATTTAATAAATTCATATATTTTTTATATATTTTATTAATTGCATAAATTAAATAATTCTATATAAAATTCATTAATTTTAATAAATGCTACAAATTATATTCAAGTTTGCTGGAGATTTCATGTAATATTACAAAAGTGTGTGCATGTATTTATTTAATAAAATGAATTTAATGTTAATTGAAAAGGACATGCAAAAAAAAAGAAATAGAAATAATACCAAATTTAAAAAAAAATATTGCTATAAAAATAAAATTAGAAAGCATATTTTTACATAAAATATTAAAATAAAGAAGTGAAATAAATAGTGGCACGGCGCGCCCTTCAATGCCGCCAAAAAGAGATTCGCACAAACCCAAATTGCTGCCGCAAACTAGCTGCAGCTACTGCTCACCCTTTAGCGTCCGACTTAACAGCCGTTTCGCTTTGTTCACCGCCGTCCTCTGAATTGCCCGTTGTTGTGCTGTCGCTAGCAGCGACTTTGCGATGACGTAGTTCAATATCCGCATCATGTTCTTTCACCTCTTCAATTTTCTCCGGTTCTAGTGGTATCGCTTCGGGTGCAGTATCTTCTTCGGCATCACTGTCCTTGTCCTTCTTCTTCGATTTAGATTTGGAACGTTTGTCTGTTGGTTTCGATTTTTCCTCCTCAGCAATGTAATTGCTCTGTTTCAATTTGTTTTGTGGTTGTTGTTGTTGTAAAATATTAAAAAGAAATATAAGGCTTAAGTGATTATATATGTAGAGAAAAGACGCCAACTACTCACTTCATAGAGCGGCCAGAACGATGCAAAGAATCCCACGTCTTCGGTCAAATTCGGCAGTAACCAGAAATGCAATTTCCCATAAGACACCAACCAAACGAGCGTAAAAACAATTAGTCGTACCACTGTCAGAGCCAAAATGACAACAAGGAATCCAGCTGCCGCCACTGATAGATAGTAGACACCTTTACGCAATAATGGCGGCCATAATGGGAACAAGCAGATTAATATAGCGCCCAACAATAAAATCAAGCCATAAATCCAATAATGTATGGGTATGGGATCATAAATCCAAATGTACGCCTCAGAGCCATCAACGAAAATCTGCTCCGGATGCATATCCAAACGTATTTTTCGTTTACGTTTCTCTTTCTTTTCACCACCAGCACCGCCAGCACCGGCACTGATATTACCATCACCATTGCCATTATTACCACCGCTTGCTTCAGCCTCAGCTTCCGTATCTTTCTTTTCATCCTTTTCCCTCTTACCACCGCTGGTGTTCTTATGTTCTCTTTCATCACCTTTGTTTTTCGTTGTTTTGCCAGTCATGACAGCTGCCGCGGCACTGCCACGCAATTCCTCTAGTGAGACGGGTACCTTTTTGGCGCGATGGAAAAACTTATGCTCCAACATCACATCCAAATATTCAATAGCTTGTTCACGTGTAGTGAAGAGTGCGTCATCGCCTTGTGCGAATTTGGATTTCAACAAAGCATCGACCGCCTTATTCGATATGAAGTATGTAACATTGTGGCTGAGAAATTTGGTTTTCTTCGATTTAATGTTTGCCCTCATCCATTTGGCGACCTTGAATTCATCCTTCGTTGGCTTTTCCACCTCCTGCTCACCGGGGCCGGTGTACTCCTGGAAATTTATTGAAGAAGAAATTATTTGCGATTAATGATTGAATGTGGCTAAGAATTCGAATAATTTTCAGGTTATGTTTCGATTATTCAAATATGCGTTTACCACACACAAAAAAAAACCCCAAAGAGGAAAAAACGGCATGAAAACGAAAAACAATACAAAAAATAAAAAAAAATAAAAAAAAATAAAAAAAAATAAAAAAAAATAAAAAAAAAATAAAAAAAAAATAAAAAAAAAATTTAAAAAAATAAAAAAAAAATAAAAAAAAAATAAAAAAAATAGAAATAAAATAAACTTAAGCAAAAAGAAACAATAAAAATAACAATAAATAAAACAAAATAAAATTATGGAAAGTAAAGTAAAATTAAATTTAATTTAAATTAAGTTAACATAAAATAAAGTGAAAAAAGAAGAATTAAAAAAATTACACTAATAAAAAAGTAATGGAAAATTTAACTAAATTAAAGAAAATAATATAAAATAAAGGAAAATAAAATTATTATATTTATATTATATAGAACATCTAAAATAAAATAAAGTATATTAAAATTAAAATTAAACTAACTATTAAATAAAAATAAAATTAAAATAAAATATAGTAAAATAAAATTAAAATTAAAATTAAAATTAAAATTAAAATTAAAATTAAAATTAAAATTAAAATTAAAATTAAAATTAAAATTAAAAGAAAAATAAAATAAAATAAAAATGAAATAAAAATAAAAATAAAAATAAAAATAAAAATAAAATAAAAATAAAATTAAATTAAATTAAAATAAAATTAATTAATATAAATCAAAATAAAATAAGTAAAATTAAATAAAATCAATTTATAAATAATAAATAAAAATATAAAATGAAATATAATTATAAGATAAACAAAAAAAAACTAATTAAAAAAAATAAAAAAATGAATTTAATTAAAATTAAAAAAATAAAACAAAACAAAAAATATAAAAAATTAAATTAAGTAATATGAAAAATAATATAATTAAAAATAAAAAGCAAAATTAAATTGAATTAAAATAAAATAAATTAAAAAAATATAAGAAATATAATGTAATAAAATGAAAAGAAACCAAATCAAATAAAATTAAATAAAATAAACAAATTTAATTAAAATAAAATAAACAAATTTACATAAAACAACTAATTAAAATTTAAAAAAATTAAATAATATAAACCAAATAAAATAAACTAAAATAAAAAAGGAAAATATAAAATAAAATAAATTTAAAAAATAAGAAATAAAGTGTAATAAAATGAAAAGTAACCAAATCAAATAAAATAAACAAATTTACATAAAACAACTAATTAAAATTTAAACAAATTAAATTAATTAAATAATATAAACCAAATAAAATAAACTAAAATAAAAAAAGGAAAATTATAAAACCTTATTATTATTACTTTTATTTATTTTTTTATTTTTTCAAATTTAAATAGTAAGCACTCAGCTTTAATTTCGCTTATTAACCATCTTATCACAAAAAATTCTTTAGCCTTTACCACAACATTAAGCAAAGAACGAAAAAATTGTATTTTTAGAAAAATTTTTAAGCATTACTCAATACTTTTTCTTCCCGCAAATGACGTCATGATGAGGCGCGCGCTAAACCGAAATCGCATGTGAACACCCACTTGGGCAACTAGCAAGAGCACAACGCTGATGTGTCAAAGTTTTCGCGAACGTCTCGGTGACGTGGTTTTTTCCTCCGGAAACCCATTCAAAGTAAATGTTTGCGCACACGTTGTCGCATTTGAAGCATTTGTTAGACAACTTTCGAATGCACAGTGATAATTTGTGAAATTATCTCCATTGTGTTGGTAAAAATATGTCAACTTTAATCAGTAGTTAATCGAATGGAGTCAATTATATAGTTGAGCATGCAGATAAAACTTCATAGAAAAATGCTAAATTTACATTTTCTCAACAACGTAATAAAATGATTAGAATTTAAAACAAGTTTAGAAGACAAGGCGAGGAAGTATTGGAAATAAAACAAAATTAATGAATTTCCTACTCCGTCACAGAGTGAAGTTCGTTCACAATGTTAGTAAAAAATATATGAAAATTGCGAAATAACAAATGTTGCTGACACAGTTTACTAACAGTTCCATCGTCCTCGACATATTGCTCCGGTTCCTCCTCGTAGTATGTCATTTCCTCTTCCATGTTTTTGTTTTATAAAAAAGTTTAATTAGTCTTTGAAACAATTGAAACGCTTATAAAGGCAACAAAAATTGCCTTTTTATTTTTATTTTTTTATTTTTTTTTTGTACTACTAGTTCTATTTCTTTCAAAACTTAAAACTAAGTCACGTTGTTATTAAGCGCTTGATCGCTCGCAAATTCCCAAAACAATACTAAAACTGAATATGAAAACAACAGCGTGAGCAACAAGTGGTAAGCCATACGAACAGTCAGCTAGCTAGCAAGCAAGTCAGTCAGTGGAACAACTTTCTCCGCTAGCAATAACAACAGCAACAAACAAAGCTGTGAGTCCAATAAGTACATTCAAATATATGTATGTGGCATATAATTTTAATAACAAAACCACGAAGTAGCTAAAAGCACATAAATATTACAAAAAAACCAACAACACGATAAGCAGGAGAACGAAAACGATCTTCTCGTCGATGGCTGACTGCTAACAAGTGTTAAAATAATCAGAAACAGCTGAGAGACATTGTAAGTTATTAAAAAAAAAAAGCTTTTTTACTCAAACCAATGCTAAACTTATTGTCTTAGCAGTGAGCATGAGTGATCATTTTACCAGTTGTTGAGTGGATTTGAGCGCTAAGAAACGGGGAAAACCCTAAACGAGGCGAAAACCCTCACGAGATCTGCTCGTTTATGCAGAAAAAATAAATAAATAAATAAAATCTTTATTTTGAGTGTAAACAGCAGTTTGAGCAATTTTTATTTGTTTATTTTATATTTTATTATTTATATTTTTTTTTAATTTGCATTTATTTGTGCTCAAAACTGGTTTAGAAATTTCTGGTTGCACTTTACTTGCAACGCAACAAAGTTTTCAAGCCTTTCTTTCAGCTGTTTTGCTACGTCACAGGCAGCAGCATACACCAATTAGCAAATTGTAGGTTTACATTGCACAGTAAAAGCTGTATAATAACTAAATATAGAGTTAAAAATTATTAGTCTATGACGAATTGTTTTCATTTTTTACGATTCTGGAATTCAGTCATTCATTATTGTTTGTAGCTGAGCCTTCTTCGTAATGAGAATATGATTTAAGACAGCTTCATTTTTTTTATTTAATTTTTTATTTCTGTTGTTTCTCCATAAACATCATTGTATTTCGATAGTTTTTGCTTTCCATTTTCAAATACAGCTTTGTCATCAAACATATGTGCTGTATACAGTTATATCATCTGCCTTTTATGACGCTAACTCACATTCGAAATGTTTTTAATTGCTTAATTATTTCAAGCTTTTACTGCATGAGTACTTCCCTTATGGAAATGAACTTTGCCGAAAATAAGGTGAGAAAAGATTCAAATTAATATGTTTGAACGTATTAAAAATCAAAACAATTTTCATTGAAACTTACTCTTAATGTCAATGGTAGCTATTGAGCCAAAACATTTTCCATTTATTTTAAAACAATTTTTCTATTTGTAGCCTTGGATCCTTTCAAGCGATAATATCAACGAAATTTAAAAATTCTTTCCGGGCATATTTACGTCTTCCATTTGAATATCTGTGTAATGCAGATAAACTAATATGTATAAAATATACATTCATACTTGTGTATTTTTTGTATACCTTTGGTATTTGTACTTGCGCATTGAAATGGCTACGAAAAATTATAGGAAAACAAAAATAAACAAACTAACAAAAATATGTTTTTTGATTGTGCGTCTATTTTTTATAAATACACACATTTACATTCATTGGTATATATATGTATATACATAAATATTTATACTAGATATATATGTATATGATTCCCAAAAGTACCTAAGAAGGGTCAAATAGAGGAGAATTGTTAGCTTAACCACTTCGTAATAAGTTACAAAATGTAAGATAGATGTAAATAAGACTTTCACTATTTACAATGTTTGCATTAAGAACAATTTTAAAATGCATGACGTTTCTAAAAATATATATAAATATATTTCAAAATCATTTCTAATTGCTTTCAAGTTACATGCAATCGAAAATCCCCCACGTATCACCTGCTGTCAAGGCCAAACATTCAATTTGGAACTATTCTACTTCAGTATGTACATTCATACATATGTAAGCAACTTCATTGCTGAAAAATTAATTTTTCATTTATGAGCCTTTTAAATTTACTGTTCATAGCAGCTTTTTTTTACCGCTTATCATATATATTGGTGGATAAGCCAGAGTCGTCTAACAACAGCATTCAATAGCTGCTATAAATTAGCGCTTCTTAAGTACACATTCGCAAAACAGCCTAATTGATCATAACGTAATCTTATCTGATTGCGTAAATTTATTGAAATTCTTTGTTTTCTTTAAGAAAAATACCAATCAAAATAAATTATGCATCTTACTTAATAAGTAAATAAAAGCCCACGCAGGTAAAAATGTAGTTATCAACAATTGTATGACAGAAAAAAAATAAGTGAAGCAGATAAATGGGAGCAAAAAGGAAATGTGGGGTCACAAATAATAAATAGCAAGTGTGAGTGAGTAAACGCGTTGTTTTCTACAGCTGTCACGCTATGTGCTGCTCCCCAAAAACCACGTTGCCCCCCGTGACAAAACATTTTGCACAAACCATCACACGTACGCCAAGTAAAATTACAAGTACGAAAAAAAAAACAAATGTGCTTCATTCACCCTAGCACTTCATCTCAGTTTTGCCAACATTCAACTTCTTCATATCATTATTTTTCCAGCAACAAACACCAGCACAGTATGATGTCAATGTCCAATATTCCGAATTTTGTAGGTTTTCACTTGGCATATATTGCTATTTGGTACATTTTCAATAATTACAGCTGATAATTTCCAATTTCCAAAGCATAACCGCGACCCTTTGGTTGTCCAGAAGCTTGACTTTTTCCTTGCTTATTCAATAGCAGCACCATACATGCCAGCAGGCTGATTTTTCATGTGCGCAATAACATTTCCGCAAATTCATTTCTCATTTACACAGATACGCAATTATCATGCGACAAACATTTTTAAAGATTACGCATAAAACTAATAATTTTCATGCTCGACTGATAATTTTTCTGCACTTTAAACGAAAAATACATTACGTTTCTACTACTTTTCACACACTTACATCCTTACGGCGCCTTGCACGTTTTTTCTCTGACATTTTCACTAAACTCTTTTTCTAAATGTTTTGAACTTATTGTTTTATAATTGCACTGTTTAAATTAGTTTAATTATTTGCATAAAATTTTCTTTTATATATATGCACTCAACACTTTTTTCACTTCCACCTCCACTCAATTCCAGATTCGAAATGATTTTCGCATCTTATTTTTGTATAGGATTTGCAAGTGAAGGAGAACATTAGTGTACAGGTGCCCAGTATTCAAGTTATGTGAATAAAAGAAAAGGATGTAGGCACGGCACGAGAGTTAAAAAGAAATAAGTAGTGGGTTTAGTGACCTCATCTCTGTCTAATTGGACACAACTTCTCCCAAATGTCTCAATGTTCAGAAATCTGAATTTTACTTAAATTCGAGATATGATAATTTCTTTATTCATATTTTAATTATATATATAGGCAAAATTCCGAAACAACAAAGAAATGTATTAAAATTTAATTTAAATTTAAATTTAATTACTTTTGTAGTAATTTTTTTGTTCACTTATTTCCTAACAGCGGCATTCCTGGTCTATAATCAGCTGTTTTTTGTTTTGTTGAATGGTAAATACAACACTGTGTGTTACTTAAACAAAACAAATGCCGAATAAATAAAAGTTTTCGACTGTTCATAGAAATTATCTAGAGAATAATTTGTACAATAAAATAATTTAATATTAGTTGTAGCAACTGTAAGTAATTAACGCAGCTAAACCCAATCTTTGGCTTATAACTCGTTAAATTACAATAGGTTGTCGGAAGCGTTTTTATTTGCAAAATATGATTCTTGGGGCAGGTCAACTAAAATTTCTGCCAGGTCTGTGCTGGCGTACGGCAACTTTACAATATAGAGAAATGCACATCAAACGTGCAGAATTATATAAGGTAAACATTAAGGTCACTCCAAAGATTGCATCATGGTTGTCATTTTGTAAGCCAGGAGCATATGTATATCAAGTGCAGGTGAGAGGAAAACTTAAGCCCTGTAAACTCTCTTTTGGTGAAACAAAGCTTTAGGCCACCGTTAAATCGTTGTCAAACCTGATGGTTCGCGATGGCCGCTTGGAAACCCGAAAATTGCACCAGCTATTTTAGCCGTCTTTTCACACTATATCCTTCGGTTGACAGCACGACATGACAAGTGAATTGGTGTCTTCGCAAACTGCCTATCATTATGGACAGGCTTGATTTATCCATGGAAAAAGTTTGGTTCATTATGGGAAAGGCGAAAACTTCCAGTATAAGTATGCTGGTGCTAAAACTTCCGATGAGTAGAAATGGAATAGTGTTATCACCCTAGTGCAACCGGGAGAATAAGTCTAAAAAGAAGAATCATTTCGTTTGATAGCTCACTTAATGTCCTAAACATCTTGATAACTTAAAATTGTGATTGGCTATTTTAATGCCACAGTGGGTAAATTAGGCATATTTGATGTAAGAATCGATAAAACCTCTAGAAATGGTCTGAGGCTATCGATCAGGCATAACCCGTCATACCCAACTTCAGTCCTACACGCCATAAGTTCATACGCTAATCACCTTTTCGCATATATCCTAAAACCGATCCATTTAACAGAGTTCTCCCTTTGTTCCGAACCTTTCCAAGCGGCTCACTCATTTAACAAATCTCTCCACAGAAATGCTTTCGCATATTGGGCGTCAACGAAGCAGCCGACCAGAGCACTGTACGCAACGCATATATCGATTTAGTAAAACGTGTGCACCCAGACTCCGGCCTGCCCGAAGCAAGCGCTGAACGCTTTCAAGAAGTGGACGAAGCCTTCAAAGTGCTACAGGAGAAATTTGCAAAAAATCGGCGCAACATAACTGAAGATGACGAAGAGGAAGTGCACGATATCAAGCATACGGCTCCACAACATCGCCAATACCTGAGCTATGATGGTATGGGCGTGGGCAATCCGTTTCAAAGACAAAAACAATACCAACAGATCAAAGCAATGAAAGCACAGGAGCGTGTGCTCAGTCATCGTATCGAAAAATCCCAAGCCGGCGAGGGTACGATAATGAAGAAGGGCACATTCTATAAGAATCACGCAATCAAAACAAAATACGGCTTCGATCGTATATGTGAGGATCTCATACAGGAGGCCATGGCAAAGGGTGATTTTGATAATTTGAAATGCGCTGGCAAACCATTGAGCAGCGCACAAACACAAAATCCATATTTAGATTTTACAACGCATAAATTGAATAAAATATTGCTCGATAACGGTTTTACGCCGGAGTGGATAACATTGCAGCGCGACATACGCGAAGCTGTGGAGCGGTTGAAGAATGAATTGCGCGCAGAGCGTGCCTACTACGGCGATTATCCGTTCGACGTGGAAGAGAGTCGCGACTGGCAGGCAGTGCTGCAGCGCTACAGTGCTGACGTTAAAGAAATCAATAAAAGTATTGATAAATACAATTTAATTGTGCCAATATTGCAGAATCAGCTCTTCCGTTTGAATATCGAGAAGCTGTCCGAGCAGGTGTTAAGCGATCCGAAAGCGTTGAAGAATTTCAAAAAGCAAAAGGAGCCGCCAAGCGCTATGGCAAACGCTGAAAAGGCTGGCAAAACGGATATATTGTCGCTACTCGGCTCGTTATTTTAAAGGGCAAAGGGGTTTTGAAAAAAGCAACTGAAACTGAAGGAGATTTGTGCTTGTTAACTATGTATGTGATTTAAGGCCACTGTTGGCTGCGGTGATATGTACAAAAATATTGTTGAATTGTTTTAAATAAATTAAAAAATATATATATATTTTTTAATTAAATTGTATTTCATTATATTTTTACAAGTTTTATAAACTTTATTATTGTATACATATTCATTATAGGTAAATGCAATCACTCTGTTTATATACATACATACATACTTACATATATGCGTAGAGAATTTCAGTGATTTACTAGCGTATAATATCAATCAAATGTATGTATGTAAGTATTGAAAATTATTTAAATATATACGGAAAGAATTGACGTACGCACTGTAGCCTGGTACAAAAATTTAAATTAATTTTTTTTTTAATGAAATTTTTGTATCCCGATCTTCACTTTGAAGTCTATTATGCTAAGGAAGTGACTAATTTATAGCTCAGAATTCAATATATTTTTTTTATTTCCCCCCAAACGAAAAATTACAAAATTAAATTTTTAGAAAAAAAAAATCACGTGAAAATCACTTGGCCCTCCTGACTCAGTTTGACCGAATCCGTGGCCAGCAAACGTAGAGCTTTCGGAAAGGCAAAGTGCTCGGCTACCAGTATGCGACTGCTCAAGGTACCCTCGGTGTCATTTGGCAGTATGGGCACGCTAGACTGCACAATAATGCCGCCAGTATCCACACCCTGAAATATTTACAGAAAAGAGTATTATTTTTAATTTATTTTATATTTCCAATAAGCGCGCACCTCATCCACAAAGTGTACCGTGCAGCCGGATTCTTTGTCGCCCGCATCAAGCGCCTTTTGCTGCACCTTCAGTCCGGGATGTTTGGGCAGCAGCGAAGGATGTATGTTCACCAAGCGACCCTTCCACTGACGTACGAATTGCTCGCTCAGCACACGCATAAAACCGGCTAAACACACCAAATCGACTTTGTGCTCCAATAATTTTCTGCTCATTTCAGCGTCAAACTCTTCACGTTTTGCGTACTGCTTGTGAGAGACCACTACAGTTGGTATGCCTGCTTTCTGCGCCCGTTCCAAGCCCAAGACATTCGCTTTATTCGAGATGACCAAGACAATATCTGCATGCAGTCCTTGTGATGTGTCGCGGCTGGCGTCTATTAAGGCCTGCAGATTGCTACCCGTGCCGGAGATGAGTACCGCAACACGTTTGTGTGGCTTGCGCAGCAATTTCTGCGCGCGCTGCAGGCAAGACTGGAAGTTTTCAACGACGACTTGTGGCGCCGCGGGCTCAGCACGTTTCAGTACCACACCCACACGTGTAGCGCGCTCACGGTATTGTAGTGACGACAGCACCGCTTGCTCGTGCTCCGGCGCGACTAGCAGCACAACGCCGAGTCCACAGTTATAGGTACGTTGCATCTCCTGCGGCGCCACATTACCTTGCGCCGAAAGCCAGCCAAAAACAGGTGGTATATGCCATTGTTTCGCATCTAGGCGCACGGAAAGTGTTTTAGGCAACACGCGCGGTATGTTCTCTGTCAAGCCACCGCCGGTTATGTGCGCCAATGCCTTGACATGACCTTGTTGTATGAGCGGCAGCAGCGCTTTGACGTAAATACGTGTAGGCGTCAGGAATTCCTCGCCAAAAGTGCGTTGGCTGAAAGGCGCTTTGTCTTCGAATGTGACGCCAACTTGCTTCATAATGGCATGCACTAAACTGAAGCCATTGCTATGTACGCCAGAGGAAGGTAGACCGATGAGTATGTCGCCAGCTTGAATTTGGTCAGTGTGTGGCAGTAGACGACCGTATTCAGCAATGCCAAGCGAGAAGCCGGCGAGATCATAGACATCGGAGGGATAAAGCAGCGGCACCTCGGCAATGTGTGTTTCTGGCATGGAAGATTAGATTAGTCCTACCCAAACTGTTAATTTAGTACACCTTACTCACCCACTAAACTGCTGCCCGCCTGCGCCGCGCCTGCTATTACACCACCAGTGATGGTGGTCGCCGTCTCTTCGACCAAATCACCGCATGCGTAGTAGCTGGAGAAAGTTAACGGCTCAGCGCCGTTACACAGTATGTCATTCACGCACATCGCCACCAAATCGATGCCAACGGTGCCGTTACGTTCAGTTTGCTGTGCAATCTTTATTTTAGTGCCCACACCATCAGTGCCCAAGACCAGAACCGGATCCTTGTACGTCTGCGGCACGCGCATCAAACGTCGGCCCAGTTTGGTGGTGATCGTTTCATTACGTTGTTGGGTCAACGCTGCATCGCATAGTTCCAAAGCCAAGTCACGCTCGTGTGGTTCGTCCAGCGTGCGTGTATTCCGCTCTGTTATGCCGCCAAAACGTTCGGCGATTTTCTCTAAACCCTCCACAAAGTTTCGTACCTCGATTTGATGTTTCTGATGGCAGGTGTGCATTTTACGTTTCAGCACACCAAACACCTTAGCGCCCGCGCCCAATACGCGCTTCCACACGGTACACTTTGGCACAACCAGCACGAGCCCAATACCACAGTTAAGGTTATCCAAAAGTGTTTGCGGGCTTAAACGTAATCTACCCGCAAACCAGCCATACATCGTGGGTATTTTGAGATCGCCAAAGTCCAAGGAAATTTCATGGTCGGGCGGTATGATACGCTGTACGTCGGGTAATAAGCCGGTGGTTATATGCGAAATGGCTTTGACCTCGCACTCGCGCAAAAGTGCGAGCACTTCTTTAACGTAGACTCTTGAGGGTTCGCAGAGCTGTTGACCTGCGACGAAAGTGGTTGTTATAGTTAAGGAAAAAATGGCCGAGTATGTGGGAGCTGCCACTTGCAACTCGAAATGATTAGTCTAATAGTTACCTAGCGTTTTTGTGCCATCAATGAACTCGCATTTATCGAACAGTTCAACGTCAGCCATTTCGAATTGTTTTAGCAACGAATGAAAGCCGGCACAGTGCAAGCCACTCGTGGGCAGCGATATCAGCAGATCGCCTTCTTCGTACTGCTTGAATTTCGGCAACTCCTTACCCTCCTCAAGTATGCCCACACAATAGCCGGCGATATCATATTTGCCCAACTCATAGACCGAGGGCATTTCTGCCGTTTCACCGCCTAACGGTTAAGAAATAGAATTTGTGTGTATGTTAGTATAAAGCAAACGCCGTGTGTGGAGCCCTCTCAACTCACCCAACAGCGCGCAACCCGCAGCGCGACAACCTTCCGAGATACCGGTCACTATTTGCGCGGCAATGGGCACTTGCAGTTTGCCGCAGGCAATATAGTCCAAGAACGCAACGGGCTCTGCGCCAGACTCTAGCACATCATTAGCGCACATGGCGAGCAGATCATAGCCAATGCCTTCGTACGTTTCATGCTCGAGCGCCAGCTTAATCTTGGTGCCCACGCCGTTTACGGCCTCACAGATGACGGGTTTCTTATAGTTAAGCTGAGAGGAAGAGTTAATTAACAATTATGTGTATATTCTTATACTGAAGATTCGCCGCTCACCTCATTCAGGCGGAACAGACCACCGAAACCGCCCAGACCACCTACAACACCAGGTCGCTGCGTACCACGCGATAACGGTTTGATGCGTTGCACCAAATCATCGCCTGCATCAATATCTACGCCACTATCTTTATAGGAGAGCGCCTTAAGTATTGTTGTCGGCTCCGACTTCAGCCTGCCGATTGAATGAAACGCAATTAGTTCGATTTTTCGATAGATTTCGTACAAAAGATTTATTAAATGTGACATTTTCATGTGAGTATATGTATAAATATGTATATAGGTATGTTTGCCAAATAATTACATTTTGAATGCCTTCTCGGCAATGTCCGTACGAAATTGTGCGCCAGCGCCAGAAAACGTCACGTCTTGGCATATTTTCGTGGCATCCGCCGCAGCTTGGCGTAAGTCCTTACGCAGTGCCACCGCTATCAAGACACGTCCACCATTGGTGAGATATTCGCCGTTCTTGCCAACCGCCACGCCACTATGAAAGATCAGCTCATTAGCCGTATTTGGCGGCAAACCTGGATTCGATTATCAAAGACCCAAAGGGAGAAAAGAGAGGAAAATTTGGTATAATTTAATACTTAAAATTCTACTATGTCGGTATGTACCCTCGATAATGCAACCCTTTGTCGAGGTCTCTGGATAGCCAGCACTGGCCATGACCACACCCACGGCACTTACATCCTCACGCCACTGCAGCGTTACTTCCTTCAGACGATTCTCGCAGCAAGCGCTCATCACCGCATACAAATCAGTCTCGAGTAAAGGTAAAATGACTTGCGTCTCGGGATCGCCAAAACGGCAATTGAATTCCAATACCTTAGGACCGTCGGCGGTTAACATTAGACCCGCATAGAGTACACCACAATAGTGTATGCCCTCTTGACGTAGCGCGTCAACAGCTTTTTGTAATACAGCACGATTAATACGCTCCAAGTCGGCGGGCGGTATTAAGGGGCATGGGCAATAGGCACCCATGCCGCCGGTATTCGGGCCTTCATCGCCCTCACGCAGGCGTTTGTGATCCTGTGCGGGCAGCATGGCTTGTGCGTGTTGTGTATCGACAAAGGCGAGTACGGATACCTCCTCACCCACGAGCAACTCTTCAATGACCACGGTTTCACCAGCACTACCGTATTTACGTTGACCCAAAATCTCATCAACCGCTTGACAAGCCTCGGTGTGGTTTGCTGCAACTACGACACCTTTGCCAGCCGCGAGACCGGCAGCTTTAACAACGAGTGCCTTGTAGGGTGCGCTGAAATGAAAGTAGACAAATTAAACTTTTAAAAGTAAAATACTAAAATATTCATATAATTTAGGTAGCACAGAAGCAGCTAAATTGCAGGCCCTCGGGGTGAAAAAGAAAAGTCACTTATATCGCCATCTCGCCTTCCTCAAGACTAGCATTAAGAAGGGGAGTTTTATGCATCTCGAGAAACCAATATTGATCCTTTTTTAATGAGTGGAGGGATACTCTTTCAGAGGACTGTTCCAAAACTCACGAACATTCGAAGCAAAGCCCTATTAAATGCAGAAAGAGAGGAACAAGCTCGAAGGCAGTTGGAATTGCTGCGAAACACTATTTGTTTAACGAGAGGTTCAGGAAACGTACTGTTTAGATGAGCTCGGATGAAAGGTGTAGGAGTCACAGAAGAAGTAGTGAGTGTCCTGCGACATTGCGATGCCAGGTATGTATAGCTAGCCGGAGTTAGATGGTTCTGCTCCGAACAGATATCTGCGAGGTTAGTCCCGTCGATAACAGCTTAGGGGATATTAGGGAACACAGTTCGGCTATTGGGATTAAAGAAGGTAGAAATATCTGAAGTAAAGACATTTTCCTTCCAATATAAGCCATCAATTGCATAGTGCATAGAAATCTTTCGCCTTTTTTCCTGAAAATTCTCCCATCAACTCACCTCTTTATGAACTCCTTAGCTTTATTCACATCGGTAAAAGACTCATACCGGGCAGTTGGTATGCTGTGACGCAACATAAAGTCCTTAGCCCATTTTTTATCCGACTCAATTTGAGCACCCTGTTTATTGGGACCAAAGCAGCGTACACCAGCCTTATTGAGAGCATCACCAAGACCATTAGCCAAAGGATCTTCTGGGCCAACAATGACCAAATCTATTGACTGTTTCTTACACCAGCTAGCGATACCCTGGAAATGGAAAAATAGACAAAGAAAAGATGTAAAAATATTACAATAATAGTATGTTTCTAAAATGTATATACAAATGTATGTGGATGCTTAAAAGTGTTACACTTCTTTTCAAATTAACCATGAAGGTCAAGTGCGTGTGCAAAGATTTCCTGATTTAATTCCCACCACAGAAGAATAGAGGAAAAATTTCAAGTTAAAGGTCAATCAACTAAATCATTTCAAGTTTATACTATCTATACGGACACATACACACATACAGTGCCAAATAAATCATATTTTAAAATGCTAATTTTAATTAAATTAAATTATGTAAAAACAACTAAAATAAAGTAAAAATGAGCATAAATTAAGTGAAATAAAATAAAATTAAATTAAATTAAAAAATTAATTAATAAAATAAAAAGTTAATTAAAATGAAATAAGAAAAATTAAAACTAGATACTTTTAATAAATTAAAAAATAAAAAATTAATAAAACAAATCAAATAAAATAATAAATAGAATCAAATAAAATTAAATATAATAAAAAAAAAATAAAATAAATTCAAAAAATACAAAAAAAAAATAAATTTAATTGAATTAAAAAAAAAATGAAAAAGTAAACTAAAATAAAAAATAAAATAAATTAAATTAAATTAAGCAAAATAAATTAAATTAATATAAATACATTGAAACGAAATTAAATGAAATAATAATGAAATGAAATAAAAAATGAAAATAAAATAAAT
Organism: Ceratitis rosa; assembly: GCA_037013455.1. Taxonomy (NCBI): domain Eukaryota; kingdom Metazoa; phylum Arthropoda; class Insecta; order Diptera; family Tephritidae; genus Ceratitis; species Ceratitis rosa. Next base: position 2,113,445 of record JAWMAG010000069.1, read on the forward strand.
GAAAGGAAATAAAGTTATATAGAATAAAACAAAATAAAGTAAAATAAAAATTAATTGAATTAAATAAAATTTAAATAAATGAATAGATTAAAATAGAGCATAAAAAACCAAAATAAATAATATAAAATATTAACTTAAAATAAAATAAAACGAACAAAAAAACAGCTAAAATATAAAAATACAAAAAAAATAAGTAAAATAAAAAAAATATATTAAAATAAAATTTATGCAGTGTAAATTTGTTAATTTATGTAATAATAATAATAATAATAATAATTATCATTTTATTAATATTTAATTTGGTAAATTATTGGTTTTAATGAAAGCTTTAGCTATCATACTATTCTAGAAAATGACGCGTAACTAAGGAATGTTTAGGTGTTAAAATAGTTAACCAATTAAATAACCATATTTAGTAAACAAGAGTTATACCATTTTGAGTATTTCCATTTAAATTTTGTTGACTGATTTATATCACGAAAGTCTAATTAACCCACGCATGGAAGAATATACATATGTACATATATGTAGATAGTGAACATTATTAAATTAAAAATGTTATGTAAGACCAGTTTTGATATAAAAATATCAAAAAAAAAAATAAAGAATATAATTAAAAATAAAAATTAGAAATATATAATAAATAATAATATAATAGTAATAATAATAAATTAAAGAAAAATAAGTAAAACCATTAATAAATACCATAATACCTTTTGAAGCTAAATACTTATACATATTTAAAAAAAATAAAAATAAAAATAAAAATAAAAATATAATATAATAATAATAATAATAATAATAATAATAATAATAATATATATAAAAACAATAAATAAAAAAAAAATAAGAAATAAAATATATCAATAATAAATATAAAAAAATTAATAAATAGAACATAAAAATAGGAAATAAAATATAATAATAATAATAAATATAAAAAATGAATAACTAAAACATAAAAATATGAAAAAAATAAAAATTAATATAATGATAATAATAAATAAAAAATAAAAATTTAAATAAAATATAATAAACATAAAAATAACAATAAACAAAAAATAAAAATAAGAAATAAAATATGATAATAATAATAACTATAAAAAAGTAATAAATAAAATATAAAAATAAGAAATAAAAAAAAAATAAATGAAAATAAATATAATAATAATAATAATAAATTAAAACTAAAAATAAGAAATAAAATGTAATAATAAAAATAAATATAAAAAATATAAAAATAAGAAATAAAGTATAATAATAATAAATATAAAAAATTATAAAAAATTAATAGGTATAATAATAATAATAAATATTTTAAATGTTTATTTATTTATATACTATATTCTTTACTCGCTTTATCGCAAAAATAAAAGTAACTCAAAAAACATATAATTTTTAGACAAAAGTAAAACATCAACCTTGACTGACATTAATTCAATTTATATAGCGAAAATCAAGAAAATCACACCAAAAACCGCTGTAGGGGCATAAACAACAAAATAGGAAGAACACACAAAACAAACAAACACACAAACAAAAATTCACACAAATCAGATCAACACCAAAACCAACAGCAACATGACAACTTCCGAAATAGGTTAAATTTATTTATGCAAATGGTCAAAACTAGTGCAGAACTACATAAATACCTACTCATCGGATATAGATCAACATTAGATATGGAATGAAAAAGGCAAAAATAAAAGTAAAAATAAAAATTGTGCATTGTTTTGCTGCGTACGGTTCACACGCAAATATATGTATGTATGTACATATAAACTCACAATGCCCAATAAACCATTTAGAGCGCATTCCGTAGAAGAGACTACTAAATGAGTTCGACTAGAAGAAGAGCTTTTCTAAGCTGTCCCAAAAATTAAATGAGTGTTGAAACTGCTAAATACAGTAAATGAGTTCAAAAGTCACACCCGAAACTATTTCTCTCTCATAAATCAACTTCAAAGAAGAATCCTTTTTTTCTTAGCGTATTTTGTCCGCATTAGCCAAGTGGTTTGCAATACGTTCCACCATGTAGAGAGTCTCGAGTTTTATTTATGGTCATACCTGCATAGTAAATTAACTTTTCTAATTGCAGTCGCCACTCGGCAGGTCGTCATAAAATTCCATCAGCCGTTCATAGGCGACTTAGACCAAAACTGTAGGCGCATCTATGACTCGGTCACGTATCTTTGGGTAATCCTTAAAAAAAATGACTTAGAAAGGAACATATGGAGAACACAACGACCCTGTATTCATTAAGTCCCTATCGGGAAGCACCCCGAGTTTGGAATATTACCAGAAAAGTTATTAGGCCAAATGATGTAGCAGCTGGGAGATCAAAGGATGTATTGGCTCTACAGAAGTGTCTTAAGGCCTATACTAACTAATATAGTGGAAGAAGTGGTGCTTCAAATCTCATGATCAGTTGCAACGTACGCATCTACTTAGTATTCTACTTAGTATAGCAGGCAAGGCGTTAGAAGGACTAACACCATAAAAGCCCAGGAAGTCTGTGACATTAGGACAAATAACATACAGACAATGTAATACACAGCGCTGCCTGTTAGATACCTAGCTCTCCCAGTACCTTAACTGATAATTATAACAGAACTCGTACTAGTCATCAAATGCGAGCGAGAAACAGACCCCTGTCTTGATGTGACAACTATTACACCCCCCAGTAGTGAAGAATGGATGGTAGACAAGAGCATTGGTAACAGTGAAGATATTCATATCTACATTAATGTATCTAAAAGCTGCATTTGAGTGAGACAGGCACAGCAGCAGGGTTCTACTGTGACCACTCGAATAATTCACCCTGCGGGTTAGGGGTTCAGGAATTTACCCGCGGTAAGGCATGCCTGTCGTAAGAGGTGACTAAAATCAAAATTGTTCCCGCGACAGTCGGGTCTTTATACCTAAAAGACTCGGATTTTTTATCCGGCCAAGGACTGTCACTCCCACAATGTTCGCCGAAAATTACTTTGAGGAATATTTTTGCTGTTACAACAACAACCACTCTAATAATCAAAGTAGCTTCAAACTCAATGACTATAACTCAGTTGTAGAAGCCGGTTTTCAAAAGCGTGAGCACATCTAAAGAGAGTATTAACAGATTATCGCGGATAAACGCTGTATAAATCACTTGGATCTCAGGTAGCACGGATATAGCCAGACGAACCAGCTCCTGTTGACGCGGCGGCGAGGTTGTCATCTTCGATTACCTAAGACTTTTCAGCGACCACGAAGGAACACTTAAGATGTTGGAACTCTTCCAACGTAGCACGTACCACTGGGAGAGTGTCGACAGACCAAGCTTGTAAGCAAGCGAGAACTTAGCATTCTTATCGCTGGATTAACGGAGCATCTATGTATTTTTATTTACTACTGAGATATCAATATCATAAGCTAGGTAAAATCGAAACGGCTGGAGGCAGAATGTGCACAGAAGATGACGAAATGCTGGATCACCACAATCTTTGTGAGTGTCTGGTCTTCAGCTGGCGTAGACATCATATCTTTCACGATGCTCCCGGCTCCAGCCTTACAGAGGTGGGCACGCATGTGCTCTTCGCCAAAGCATAGTTGGGAAACGACTTGAGCACAATGAGCGTAGTTAGAAGCTCAGGTCGATGAGGTCCGCAATTTCTTGTGTCAACCTAAATGATTATTTTATGTGCTCTTAATGAGCTTTAAAGTGCTGAGAGAGGAGTCCGAGAAGTCTTCTTTGGCGCTTATGGTTCGCTGGGTTGTCACAACGCCAGCTAAACGGCCAATTCTGCGAGTTTAAATCTTGTGAATTACTTGTGAACATTTTATCATAGATGAAGTTGTTAGATGCTAATATTTCATGTTGACGAGATCTTTTTTTTTTTTGTAAAATATAACAGTAATTGCGGCATTATGTGCAAATTTTATTTTGATTGCTGCTCTGCTCATGTGAAAGAGAAATGAAATATAACAGAATTCCTCTCGGCAGCCTCTGATGGCCACAAGCTGCTTACATACAACAACAACAACAAATGTAACTCTTGCGGGGTACAACCACATTTGTCTTCCCCCAACTGCACCGGCCGTACCCACGCAAACAGTTTTTATTATTATTGTAGCTCGGACCAGTCGCGTCTGCCCTCCGCAGTAAGAATCTTTTAATTTATTGAAGCCATTAGTTAGTGCGGCGGCAGCGGCGAAAAAGACACTCCGACTTGCTTGTCCGCTGCTCTACTAAAATGGTAATGCAGCATATGGACCCATCATGGTGTCAGTATAAAAAGCAGACGAAGACAGGTTAAGAGCGACAGTTACACTTTTGACTTGGCAGTTAACGGTTTCATTTCGCGGATTAACTGATTATTAGCGGAGAGGAAATGAAATTAATTGTAAGGCGAGCGTAGTTTGATTGAAAAAAAATATGTTTTTAAAAATTAAAATAAATTATTAAATTAAAAAATAATTATAAACAAGTGTTGTGCATAGAAAATGTGTTTTAAATTGAAAAAAAAAGAAATCACCTTCCCCTCCCCCACTAATGCATTATTCAATTCTATTCCCACACAATAGTGCTTCTTAATTATCGCCACTTTGGCTGTGAACGCGCAGGCGCTCAACGACAAATACTTTGGCGGCAAATACCATGCACCGAGCAAAACAACAAAACATACGACGTCAAAGCGTCTTCAACCAACGAAAACGAGCGCCACACAGCGCCGCACCAGCGTTTACAAGCAACCGTACAGCATTAACAGCGGCGCTGCTGCTGTTGTTGGTGAAAAAGTAGCCATCCTGCGTAATGATCAAGAGATGCGCCACGACGGCACTTACCACTATCAATACGAGACGGGCAATGGCATTGTGGGCATGGAACAGGGCACTGCTGGCGTAGCTGTACAAGGCGCCTCCAGTTATATCTCACCCGAGGGCGTTGAAATCAAGTTGTCCTACACAGCTGACGAGACCGGCTATCATCCAGTGGGCGATCACATACCAAAGACGCCCGATTACGTGCTGCGCGCGTTGGAGTACATACGTACGCATCCCTTTAAGGTGGTAAAAGCTGCTGAGCGTAGACCCAAATTGTTGACCGAGATTGCGCCGCCGCTGTATACGCCGACTAACAAGCGAAATTTCAATTACAAGACAAGCAGCGGTTTTGAGAAGAACGCTGCTAGCGCGAAGTCGTCAAAACGTCAGAATCAACGTAACAGTAGACGTAATGAATTGAGGCGTCGCCTTTGAAGCGTGTCTATTTTGTGATCATTTAAATGCTGCTTTGGACGCACAGAACCTCATGGAGAAGACGCGAATGTATTAAAATTTATTTATAATTAATTTCATACACATTCTTTTTTACCCGAATTGACATACCGACGCACCCATTCATAGTTAATTATACAAAAAAAAAATACCGTTATTTACGCGAACGCACATATTAAAGCAAAAATAAAGAAATTGAAGCTTAAATAAAAATCTCTCAATCGAAAAACAGTGTAGAAATGCGCCGAAAGAGGTAACAAATATCGTCCTCCCTTGTGAGCTCTTTGAATGGTGTCTTTATAAACATTACTCTGCCCGAGGTTAACTTTTTTGAAGAGAATGTCCGCTTTTACCGTAGAAAATCCTTGATCACGTCTCTCTGGTCAAGTGCAACAGGCCAACAGGAACCTCTCCGTAGATGCTTAAGTCATTTAAAGCGTTGTTTGAATACCCACGATATTGCGTTAACCTAGATCCAAAACTGAGGAGGTGTAGCCGAGGTCTTCCGAGCATTGCATCTCGCCTGGAATTGCCATCCAGTTCCGACGGGCGAGGGTTAAGGAGAATTTCATGAGCTTTCATAGGAGTTAAAGGCAGTACTCTTGTAGTGAAAGTGGAGGCAGTTGGCTCCTAAAAGTAAACTTTGCCTAGTATCGACCACTAGACTGTGATTCCATAGAGCAATATGGGTCTTATTCCCGCTTTGTATAGGCGGTTTACAATATAAAGTCTTAGTCACCATATTTTACCGATCACCGCCTTGCAGGCGAGTGGAGTGCATTTTACAACAGATCGCTTAGAACTTGGATGGACTTCTCAGTTGCTTTAAAGGCGATGTGGGTTGCCTCTTTTGGAGACTTTTCTCAATTTTCGTCCCAATCACGCGAAGGGCGGTATCGACAGATTTTCCCTTAGACTAGGCATGCTGGTTACCTAGTAGGCTGATCCGAAGTATGTCTTGATAGCTTTACTTATTTCTTTATAATTGAGCGCTTTAGGCAATAATTTATATTGATCTCTTCTAGAATCTACAGCGGAGCCAACCAAGAATCCAAAGCGCAGGTTTTTGGAGTTCTTTACTTACTCTTTCTACTACTTAGGATGATCAAAATCTCAAATTTTAGTCTTGGGTTGTTAATCTACTTTTCGTTATCGAACGCCAGAGAAGGGGAGGAACTCCGAACTGTTTTCTCCGAACAACTTCTTCTTTAGCATCACTTTTTGTGTGGAGGAAGGAGCCAGTATCAGCTTGATGGATCAAACTTGGAAAACCCACATTGGAACTGAGTTTATTTCATTCCAGAAACCTTAAAAGTGCGACACCTTTGCCTGTCTTTTCCATTATCTCAAATTACAACCAACATTTTGTGTTGATAGCCAGACAGTTTTAGCCTTATTTACTTAGGCAAAGTGAGAAAAGATTGTTCGGAGAATTTATTAGATTATTTATTTCAGTGTTATCGCAAAAGCTTTCGACTAAGCAACTACAAACTAAAGTCACTTACCATAAGTATGTACTTATGTATATGTAGATTTGTAGGCGCATGTCAGTAAAACTTTATAATTTCGGACAAAAAAAAAGGTATGAACCCCTCGGGAGTCTCGCAGAGATATTTCCACGCGCCTAGTGCTACCATATATGGTATACTACATACGACCAAAGCTCTGTACTTCTACACTTCCTATTGTGTCTCTAGTTGGTCATTAACATAAGCCATGAAAGTATGAGGTGCTAACAGGCAGACAGACCCCAACAGGCAATCCCACTTTCACAGTCCCATTAGCACATTGGAGTCGGACTACGTTGTTGCTAGTAAGCACTTAGTAAGCTTCACGCCATATACATATTTGGCACGTAATTTTCGCTATTATAGGTAGGTACATTCCCTTATTCGTGTTCGAACCCTATTTTTAAGTATATATGTATATATTCTAAAAACTCTAGTAGAAAATATGGAGCAGTGAGCGTTAAAGCTAACTTCCATTTTGTGATTTTTGATGATTTTTTTTCTTTTTTGCCTTCGCTTCTCCATGTAATTATTTATATCCTTTCCTACGACTTTTGCCAATATATTGTTTTCTACAATCGGGAATGATATGAGAATAAAAGCAATTTGAAAATATTACGATTTTTGCGCCATCTACCGAAGAAAAGCTTCCTTGTCATGATCTTTGGTACTAGTCCTATTTTGTTTAAAATTCGTTTATTGACTAGTGAGCCAACTACGACCATTATCCATAAAATTAAAAACCCTTCAGCGATCGTTTAGTTTTTTTTTCAATTTTGTATTACTATTATACTTTTAAGTCCCTTTTTAATTTATTATTATTATTATTATTATTTATTATTATTATTATTATTTATTATTATTATTATTTTTTATTATTATTATTATTTTAATTATTTTTAATTTTTTGAAAATACAGTAATTTTTTATTATTTTATTATTATTATTGTTATTATTACTTTTTTTGAAAACACAGTCTACTTTTAATTTTTTTCTCTCATTAATTTATTATTATTATTACTTTTTTATTAATATTATTTTTTTAAGAAAGTTTTTTATTTATTTATTATAAATATTTTTTTAAATAAAGTTTTTTATTTATTTATTATAATTATTTTTTTAAATACACTCTTTAGTTAATTATTATTATCATTATTTTTTTTGAAAATATTCGTTTTTAAATTTTTTTATTCCTATTATTACTTTTTTATTTATTATTATTATTTCTTTTTAAATACAGTTTTTTACTTATTTTTCCATTTATTTATTAATATTATTTCTTAAAATACAGTCTTTTGTTAATTACTATTATTCTTTTTAACAATAATTTTTTAATTTTTTTTTCATATTATTTCATTATTATTTTTTTATTACAGTCTTTTTCTATTTCTTTAATATATATATTTCTAAATACATTATTTTGTTAATTTTTGTTACTTTTTTATAATTTTATTTTTTTTTTGTTTTGAAAATACAGTCTTTTTCTGTATTTTATAATTTTATAATTTTTTCATTATTTTATTATTTTTTTTAAATAGTTTTCTTTTAATTTTTTATTACTGTTACTTTTTTATCTATTATTTTTTTAATAAAGTTTTTTATTTATTTTTTCATTTATTTATTATCATTATTTCTTTTAAATACAGTCATTTTCTAATTTTTCATATTATTTCATTATTATTATTATTTGTTTAATGCCTTCTTTTCTACTTTTTTAATATATTATTTTTAAACACATTATTTTGTTATTTTTATTATTATATTTAAAGATTTTAAATGTTATTTTTTTTAATTTTATTATTTTTGTTTTGAAAATACAGTCTTTTTCTACCTTGTTCAATACATTATTATTATTATTTCTTTAATACAGTATTTTATAATTTTTTCATTATTTTATTATTTTTTTTTAATATTTTTTTTTTAATATTTTTTTTTAACATTTTTTTTTTTTAATTTTTTTATTAGTTACTATTATTATTTTTTTTAATAAAGTTTTTTATTTACTTTTTCATTTAATTATTATAATTATTTTTTAAATGCATTCTTTAGTTAATTATTATTATCATTATTTCTTTTAAATACAGTCGTTTTCTAATTTTTTTCATATTATTTAATTATTATTATTATTTGTTTAATACCGTCTTTTCTATTTTTTTAATATATTTTTAAATTCATCATTTTGTTAATTTTTGTTGTTTTTATTATTATATTTAAATATTTTAAATATTATATATTTTTTAATTTTATTATTTTTGTTTTAAAAATACAGTCTTTCTTTTACAATATATTATTATTATTTCTTTAATACAGTCTTTTTTTATTTACATTTTTTATTATTTTATAATTAGTATTTTTTCGAAAATACAGTCTTTTTATATTGTTATTATTACTTTTTTATTATTATTTCTTTAAAAAAAATAATTTTTTCATTATTTTTATTTTTTTATTTTAAATTTTTTATAATTTTTATTACTTTTTTATTTATTATTATTTTTTTAATAAAGTTTTTTAATTATTTTTTCATTTACTTATTATAATACAGTCTTTATTTAATTATTTTACCATTATTTTTTTTTAAATATATTTTTTTTTGTTTTTTTCATATAATTTCATTATTATTTTTACAGTCTTTTTCTATTTTTTAATATATTATTTTTAAATATATGCTTTTGTTAAGTTTTTTTCTTTAATAGTCTCTTTTATTTATATTTTTTATTATTTTATAATTAGTATTTTTTCGAAAACACAGTCTTTTTATATTGTTATTATTGCTTTTTTTATTATTATTTTTTTTAAACAGTTGTTTTTTAATTATTTCATTATTTTATTAATATTATTGGTTCTTTTTTGTTTTTTTTGGAAATTTTTTTATATGTATTTTTTTAATATATAATTTTTTTATTTTTCTGAAACACACAGTTTTTTTTGTTTTTTTTTTTATTATTTTATATACATATCTGTTTTTTTTTTTGTTATTTTATTTATATATACATATGTATATATTTTTTTTAGTTTATCATTTGATAGCTGTTATTAGCGAATTGGTACCATTTGAAGCCGGTAAAACCAACTTGCACGACTACACATATGTATGTACATATGTACACGTATATACGATTACATATGTGTATATAAACACATTCCAAAAGAAACGACCAAAAGAAATACAATAGACGCAAAAACACACTGGGTTTATGTGATGTGTTAATATTTAATTAGCTTTAATTAGACAATGTAATATATGTATATACATACATCCATATGTAAATATGTCTCTTCTTATGTATGTATATTTTTTAGGTGTATAGAATAAATCATACCTGAAAATCTTTCGCATTCACGCCACTCAAATTAGAGCACTTGGGCACTTGGGCAATGCCATGGCTGCCGGGCAACGCATAGATTTTGACCACTTGCTCGCTCTGGGACAATTTCCAGCAAATCGCGTGCTCGCGACCGCCACTGCCGACCACTAAGAGTTGCTTGCCGCCAACGAGTGTTTGTTTCGAAGACATTTTTTTGAAAAGTTTTGGTGACTTTTTCAATAACTTTTTTTGAATAAAAATTTAATTTTTTTATTTTTGTCCAATCCGTTGGTGTTAATGATAGTTTAAGCAATGAAATTTGACACTTCCGGTAAATGTATGTACATATGTATGTTGTCCAATTGAAATTGATTTTCACAAAGTGTCAAGCGCGAAATTGTCGTTAAATGTGCGCAATTCTCGAAACGCTTTCTTTTCTATTCTTTTTCCTTGGTTTTTTTTTTTTATTCAAATAAATCAATAACGTCACTTTGTATTACTTGTTCAACTAAGTAAGCAACAAAAACAACAAAGCATTTGTTTGTCAGCGTGTGTTATGTATGTATGTATGTGTGCGGTGTTTAGCAAAATGCGATCGTGTCTCGTTCGCCCGCTGAGAACCCACGTGTTTCTACAGTACAAATGAATACTCGTACATGTGTGTTTAGCACGTTTTTGGGATTTTTTTTTTCTTTTTTTGGATTTTTTATCTCACATGCAGTTCCAAGCAGAAATACGTTTAAAGATTTATTAATTTAAACAACTTTAAACTTGACACTTTTAGTACGCTGCGGATTGAAGCGGTAAATGCGGTGTAGACTAGGTAGACTGCAGCAGGCCACAAGTATTTGGTAGTGTGTGGAAAGCAAAAGTAAAAAAATGTTTTATTGAAAACAAGTTAGAGCGCCACCGAGAACCAGAACCGAAGCCAACGGTTGGCAAATGAACACTGAAGCTTGTGCGTTACGTTGGCGCAAAGCCACCACATTCATATGTACATATATGTATGTATGTATGTGGGTACCTACTCGTTAAAAAAAAGGGATGATGGAGAAATGATAATGGATGACGGAGTGTATTATGTTGATCGCCTAATAGACGTGCCCGACTGACAGTATGACGTACAGTGTGTCAGCGTGTTTCTGCTTTGTGTGTCAGTTAAGAACTTGTTGCCCAAGTTATATTCAGCTTGTGCGCGTAACCAGACCAAGACTCGGTCACTGGAGCTCAATATGTGGACCCTGAGTAGATCGACATCTAAATCTAAGATCTATGTAAATGGGTTAGGGCCTCGGCAAATAAACATCTAAGCCACAGTGTGTATTTTTGACCAGAAAAAAGAATCCATCTATTTAAAATTGGCGCTAAAGCGGTTTTAGACCGAACTCCTCTTTGAATGAGTGGTGGGCATCCAGATATTTATCCAATAAATGCGAAACCTATAGCTTTCAGCCGCCTCCAAACGCTGGATTTTTGTGACAAACTTTTTGTTTCATTTAAGAAATATGTCCACTCAAAAGAGGTTGTTAAAAAATACATTTTACCGAATTTTCAGCAGAGGTATGATCAGAATTCGTCTCATAACGCTCCGCATAGTAGCACTCGCTGCTTCCCACATGACTAGAACTAGCTAGCTCCCTTCCATTTGCTCGAAAAAGATATACTCGTACAGCGAAAATCGGTAAGATTGGTTTCCGAAAACTATTCCAGCAAAACAGCATAACATTCGCACGGGACAAAAAAAAGGAAATTTGGGACTGACAATTGACACGCCAACGTGACAATTAACCAAGTATTCCCGAGCTTTTGAGAACTCTAAGGCCCATCAGCTTTTGATAAATGTAGAAAACTAGTTCCTGATCGAAGGATTTTACTAAGGAAGGTCAGGGTTCAATTCCTGGTCCGACCAACATCCAAATATCATAGGAAATTATTATTTTTAATTGCGGTCGTCCCTAAGCAGAGAATGTCAAGCCCTCTGAGTGTTTTTCTGACATGAAAATCAAAGCTCCTCATCGCCTATTCGGAGGCGGCTTAGAATAAAGTGTAGATTCTTTTGTTGGAGGAACATCAAGAGGCGCAACACAAATTGGAGGCGGAGTTTAGTCGAAAATCGTTTCAGCGGTTACAAAGCGCCAATTTCATCAATACTTCTTGAGTTTGACTCAAATTTATCTATAAAGATTTGAAATTAAGTTTCTGGCAAGTGATCCGCTCGGCTGGCTCCAAGAAATTCCAGTAGAGATGTCCAATTTTCGACCACTTTTCGCACCAATCGGGGTCATATATTAGCGATAACGCACCGAATATTCTCTTCTAAGTTGGGAATCCTTTCGGACTTATTTGCGTAGATAATGGACTTAACAAAATTCCAAAAGTCCATCGGTGTTAAACCACTTACCAAAAGTTTCCCATCACGGTCTTGTTGGAATAAAAGGTAGATCTAAGACTCTATAGTCTCCCCATTGCTCTGCAACATTATGGCCGGCTTTAGTTTTAAAGAAATATGAATCAATGATTCCTCCTTATCCATAGAGCAAACCAAACAGTGACTTTTTGGGGATGTAACCGATTGTAACAATCGCTTGTGGATTATCTTCACACCAAATACGACAGTTTTGTTTATCAGCATACCAATTCAACCTAAAGTGAGCTTCAGCGCTAAACAAAATTTTCTTGTAAAAATTGGGATCGGTGGCCAACTCGTTTTGGCTCCATTCATTGAACGTGCGATGGGTTCGACGGTCGTTCGGCTTCAACTTTTGCACGAAACAAACTGAAATCCCTTCGCAAAATCTTTCATAAAGTTGATGGGCAGCTCCAATTGTTGGGCGCTCTGGGTGGGGAGAGTCTTTTTCGATACTCTGCACAGCAGGTGCGCACTGAGGATGCGCATTGTCCACTAGAGGAAACACGGTTCCACGGTTGCTAAAGTTATCGACTCTGCTGGGTGATTATTCGGAACTTAGTTCCGGAGTGAATCTGTTCCTTATGAAATGGCAAACCAAACTGAGTATAAATCAAGTAACAGATGAACTCCGGAAAAAAATTAAAATCACAGTTCTAAAAACACGCTTCACTCTTCAACTTGAAATAGACATTTGTCCCGTGTGACATGACGGAAATGCTGCATGCGTCGGCGATAAAACTGAAAGTTTATTTCGGAAAATGTCTCGGCTATTTAATTTTAGATTCCACTCGCATTTTACTCTGCCTTACCTTCAAGCTTTTCAATTTTTTTTTTGCCTATACATATATTTTTCTGAATTCGTAGATATGTATGTATGTATGTATGTATGTTTGTTCAAAGCCGTTTCATTTCATATGCCGGCTTGTTAACCCCACATACTTACACACATACCTATGTACACGTGCATATCTACATATGAGTACAGTTTGTATTCAAATATGATCGACAAAAATATAACAAACTCATGAACTGATAACGACAACGCTTACACGTACGATAGATAACCAACGAGCGAAAAGTGCAAAAAGTTCAAAAAGTTATTTACAAGCATTTCCTTATCGTTGAATCTGATTCTCCTTCTTTTTTTCAGACTATACATAAATATTCTGAGTCTCCCATGGTAGGCGTGCATCTCCGAATATTCACAAACCGCGACGCATAAGCGAGATAAACACGTTCTCCAGTGAGCAAAACTAGGGCTTCGCGCTGATCATTGCCAGCGAACGCGCAGACGGTCATATTTGCATGGGCAACTAGTTCAAGTGCGCCCACACGTCTATCAGACAAACAAAATTTGCCAGCGTTTCATAGCCACGGGCAAGCGCTTGTGTTGGCGCGTGGTTAGTCAAGAGTTCACATCCCCAATTGATGGAACTTGAAGAAATTTGTAGTTCTTCAACGGCACAAAACTTGCCACGAAGCTCTCGCCATGAGAGCGCTGGCAGTAAATATTCCAGAGCTGCTCAGTACATCCGCAAGTCTAAGGCGCCCCTCTAAAAATGAAATAAATGCGGCCAAACAACTGTCAGGGTGTAAAGATCTCGCACAAACTCAGACATTAGTATGTCTGAGCACAACTTTTGCGTAATTTATATTTTGCATAGATTTTTATTACAATTTGAATTCACAATTTGTTGCTAAGAATAATTAAAGCATATTTATTTATACAAATATATTTACATACATACGTATACATTAATAGTTTGTAGATAAGCGGATAGAAATATTTGTATTCTTGTCATTATTTTCTAATTAATGAGCTTAGCAAAAAAAATTTGGAGCGAAAGTCCAAAACCTTTAATATTCGTAAGCTTCTGAGGTTGCGTTGGTGGCTCCAATTCCTTTTACTGTATGTAGTATGGTATATGAGCTTAAACGACTATTGGCCCCAAAATGTCTCAGCCGAACACATAAGAGGTGGCCTCATATAAAGTACAGGGTCGTATATTATTCGCGTAGCTTGAGACCTAGTAGATCCAATATTGATCAGATACTCACCAGGCGAAAAAACTGGGAAAATACTCGTGAGTGTCGAGACACACCAACTTCCTGACGGCTTTGACAGCAAATTTTAATTTGGTAACTCCAGAGAACTGATACTGCAGTGTAAACTGACCACGAATAACACGAAGAAGTTCTCTCAGACGTAGGAAAGCTCGCACCGAGCCGAGCATAATTGAATGAGGTTTCAACGCACAAGAAAATATCAAGAGCCGCAGCACTGGGTAGGTTAGGTGCAACTATCTCAGCTAGATTGGAAACGAATGGGTCTGATAGTGGATGGGGACAAGACAAAATATTTACTGTCAACAAACAGTCATGGCTTCTAAGTGTCCTGACCTCCATGTCACTGTGGATAGTCTTGGTTGCTTGGTTGGTTTGTTGGTTGAAGTGATTGCCGGATATCAGCTCACTTATCGGATACCGCTAACTTCTGTAGAAGTCACTAAATGGTACACCTCTGCACTCCTGCACTCTATAAAATTTAGAAGTAGCTGCTCATAAACTGGAAGTTATTGAAATTATTTACATCTGCCTCGGCACCAGCTAAAGATCAGTCACCCTTAAAAGTACAACTCAGAATCACACTTACCAGCAAATGATTGAAAAACAAAGTTCATTCACGGCGCACATAGATCAAACTTTACAGAACCATGGACGATATTTTATAGATCGGTCAAAAGGAATTTTCGAAAGAAAGTTTAGGCGGTAGATTTATGATACTCTGGTATCATTAATCTAAGTCGCCGAGGTCATCTAAGGGGAGGTCCAGGAAACGTGCTGTTTCGACGGGATTGGACCAAAGGGAGAGGGGGGTTAGATGAGTTGGTTTAAAGGGGTATGTGAAGAGGTGGTTAGTCTCGTGCGGGGACTCTCCACATGCAGGGCATACGTTGGGTATGTGTGGTTAATCTACTACAGTATCCAGATAGAGTTGTGTGGTTCAGCCAGATCCGCTGAAGAAAAAGTAAATTTACACCAAAGTAGATCCAGGAAAAATGCCACCATGACTACTGCAAATCTACTCAAGAGCTGAGCTTTATGCAAAGAGAAAAAAAAGAAGATCCACAATATCATCTTAGCCATACGTGGATACGGCTGTGTAAGGCTAAGTCCAAAGAGTGTTATTTAGTAAGCGCATTCACATATGGCGAGACCCGTCTTACCGAGGTGAAATGATGATGAAGTCTTCTGTGACATATGCAGCGAAAATATTCCGTTGGAGCAGAGTCGGACTCGACGAATGCCCTGATTAAGAAGAATTTGGTGCAACCCTGCTACTTCGTTTACAAAAAAATAAAAAGAAAAGATCAAAAATTCAGTCAGCTCGTTCCCTGGTCCAGCCATTAGATGACCTTAACAACATCGACTAGCTTTGTAACATAAATCTCGTATTAAACCTACGAGTACATACATACATACATACGTCTTTTTCGTAAAATTTTCCTCTCGAGCCCCCAACAACAGTGTAGATATTTTCGTTTGAGCTGAGCTATTGATAACCTCCTCACCTTGCCTTATTTATTATATTACAATACATACTAATGGGGGGTAGCGATGAGCCACGCAACCAACGATTCTATTGACAATAATAATAAGCTTTTACATTGGTATGTATGTATGTAATAATTTTGATAATTATGAAAATATATGTATGTACAATATGTACGTATTTGTGGCATTGCACCGATTTTCTGTGGCGCTTGACGCAAACAACAGGTTGTTTTTGTTGACAATTGCATGCTAGCCGAATCAAACGAGCAACACACACACTGAAATACATACAATATGTACGTGATTTAAAATATTTAATTAAATTGATTTTTGTATAAATTTACTGGATTTAAAATCATTATTTATATAAAATGTTTATTTTTTCTATATTTTTTTTTATACAATTTATATTTACATGTGTTCTAAGTAGTTAACAATTATTGTTGGAAATTATTATAAACAAAATATGAAACTATAAAAACTTGCCATAATACATATGTATGTACATATGTACGAGTATGTCCATATCCTTATTTATACACTTTTTAAGTAAACATACAAAAAATATTACATATATACATATGTACATATGTATGTTTATTTATCTCGATTTATTTATATACACTCGCGTGAATTTTGTTTGATTTTGTTTACAAACATCGCCGTTTTTATTAGCTAAATATATATATAAAATCACATACATATCAACACACATATAATGTATGTATCAGCACCAACATTTGTGGTTAATTTCCTATATCGATAAATATTTGCAAACGTGAAAAATTCGCACAATTTTTTAAGCAAACATTAATAAGTTTGGCTAAAAAGCCGGCACGTGATCGAATTTAAATTTTAAAAATTATTTTTAGTATAATTTAGTTTTGTTTGCTTTTTAAATTTAACTGTATTTTATTTATTTGCATTTTATTTTATTTCATTTTTTAATTTAAATACTTTATTTTTTAATATCATTGTATTTAATTTTTTTATTTCTTTCACATACATTGTTTCATTTTGGATTTTATTTTATTTCTATTTGATTTTGCTTTCTGTTTCATAATATTTTTTATTTTTATTTCATTAGTCATTGGCTTTTATTTTTTTATTTTTATTTCTTTTGGTTTTTATCAGTATTTATTTTATTTAATTTTACTTTTTTCTTTTTTTTTATTTACATTTTTACTTATTTTTTTACTATTTTGTTATTTATTTCTTATTTTTTTATTTGTTTTCTTATTTATATTTTTAATTTTTTTATTTATTTTAATTTGTTTAATTTTATTTTACTTTTTTCATTTTATTTTATTTTATATTATTATTTTTATTTTATTTAATTTTTTTTCATTTTATTTTGTATTATTTTATTTTATATTATTTTATTTGATTTTATTCTCCTTTAATTTATTTCGTTTTATTTTATTTAACTTGATGAAATTTAATTTGATTTCCTTTTCTTCTTTTTTATTTTATTTTTTCTTTATTTAATGTTATTTTATTTTACCTTGTTTTATTTTTTTTGTTTCATTTAATTTAATTTAATTTTTTTTGTTTTATTTAATTTAATTTTATCTTTAATTTGTTTTATTTTATTTTTTATTTAACTTGTTTGATTTTATTCTATTTTAAATTATATTATTAATTTAATTTATTTTAATTTTATTGTTTTAATTATGTTAATTTATTTTAATTAATTTATATTAATTTTATTTTATTTTTTCTTTAATTTATTTTATTATGATTATTTATTTTACTTTAGTTAATTTAATTAAATTTAATTTATTTATATTTATTTTATTTTATTTATTTTATTTTATTTATTTTATTTTATTTATTTTATTTTATTTATTTTATTTTATTTATTTTATTTTATTTCACTTTATTTTATTTTATTAAATGTTTTTCACTTTTATTTTTATTTTATTTTATGTTGTTGTATTTTATTTCACTTAATTTAATTCAATTTTTTTAACTTTGTTTTGTGTTATTTAGTTTTATTTAATTTTATTTTATTTTTATTATTTTATTTCATTTATTTTACTTTATTTTATTTTATTTTACGCTTAATTTTACTTCAGCTTGGTATTTTAATTATTTTATTTTATTATCTTTTTTAATTAATTAATTTTTTTTTTAACTCAAGGAAATTTAATTGAATATATTTTGTTTTTTTTTTTCTATTTTATTTTTATTTATTTTACTTTATATTATTTTATTTTACTTTATTTAATTTTAATCTTACTTTATTTAATTTAAATTTTATTTTAATTTATTTTATTTTATTACTTTTTTAATTAAATTAAATTTTTTTTACTCAATGAAATTAATTTAATTTGATTTCTTTTTATTATATTTTATTTATTTTTATTTTTTGTTTTGTTTTTGTTTTTTGCTTTTATTCAGAGGGTACCAACTCTTTTGTTTAACTTTTCAAAGTTTTTAAGTCAGACCTCGAAGCTCTACCAATGACTTTCGACCTCTAAGGTAGTTCATGGTCCACCTCTTCAACCCCGGCGGTAATGAAGATTCGTCAATGTCCGATAGTAGCACTGAATGGTTGACAGTGGCAAAGGTTTTTGACAGATCCAGTGCTATGAGAACAGCTCGTCCGCAGCGACGATTTTGGTTGAGGCTAAGGATTATCTGAGTGTTTATGGCGTTAAGTCTGGTTGTGGTTCTGTGCACTTTTCAAAAGTCAACCTGATATACTGCTGGGCTCAGGTGCCTCCGCTACTGGGGAAAGGAAAGATATCATAGGATTTAGCAACCGCACCACTCTACCTAGTTTTGTATATATAGGTAGACTTTGGCGAGGTATTCTGCTCTCGTTGGACCCGGAAGCTTCAGCATGGACTAGGCATGTCGGGGTCGATAGATTTGTAGGACCCTACATTGTAGAAGAACTTTTCTTTTGTCGCGGGAGACCCGAGAGAGTTAAGCGTGAGCTGTTGTTGTTGTTGTTGCAGCAATAAAACTATGTTGCGTGGTATTGATTGTGCTTGGCTGCAGTATATCATTTGTTGTCTGCAGGGCATACACCAACAGCATAAGCTTACGTACATATAACTCACGGGTGATGCGCAGGCCAGAGCACGTCCGAAATTGACACTAGTCATAATTGCATCTGACGGATGTTGTTGTTGTTGTTGTAGCGGCTAGCTAACCCCGCTTAGGGCAGGTATCATTTATCTAAGTCGCCGAGGTCATCTAAGGGGAGGTCCAGGAAATGTGCTGTTTCGACGGGGTTGGACCAAAGGGAGAGGGGGGTTAGATGAGTTAGTTTAAGGGGGCATGTGAAGAGGTGGTTAGTGTCGTGCGGGGACTCTCCACATGCAGGGCATACGTTGGGTATGCTGGGGTCGAGTCTGGACAGCCGGTTCTACGCACCGGAGTTGACCCGGATTTTATCCGGCCAAGGGCTGTCACCCTTTCGGCGACCTAAACCCTTTTAGGTCAACAGGTAAAATTAGTGTAAGTTCGCATCTGACGGATGTCACCTTCCGACAGAGGAAGGGTTGTACATAATTATTAGGAATGCTGCGATTAGCTCCGTTGGACCGTGGAGGTCTGTGAGTGGGTATCCAAAGCGGGTAATGGTGCTGAAGTCACAACCGTTAGGGCTTGGGCACAACTGATCACTGGTAGCATGAGACCATATAACACGTGATCCACTGGTGGTGTGTCGTAATGCCTGAACAGATCTAAAGATGACTCCAACCATTGCATCTAACCGAAATTGATGAATGCGCTATCTTTGGCACACACACAGTAGAAGTAATCCAGCGGACCAGCATTGAGATGAACACCAGGAAGGATCGGAAGCAACGGTGCTACAAGGTGTGCTCTTAAACTAAGTTTATCTGTCGACCTAAATTGGATTAGGTCGCTGAAAAATGTTATATTCAAATCCTGAAGAATAACCAAATATTTTTACCTACTTTTCTCGTTTAAATTTTTTAAAGCCATTTTAATCACAAAAAGAATTTTATTTTTTCCAAAATACCTTTTTTTTTAATTCAAATAAACATGATACATATGTATGGTATGTTCATTTGTCAGTTAAATACATACATATGTTGTTTGCAAAAGCAACGGTCAGTGGTAATCTAAAAGAATCATAATTTACACATATGTTTTTTTTCTTCATAATTTATTTTCTAGTATTAATAAGAATTTTTCATGAATTTTTTCGCAGCTTATCTCTTTTCCTTTCGATAAACATAAAAGCAACGAATATTTCTCGCTTTGCGAAATTTCCAAAAATGATAGATAACATTTAAATTATGCGTAAAAAGTATTTTTACTAACAGAAGATCGGATAAGTATATACATATGTATGTGTAGCTGTTTACAGTTTAATTGTGAAAACTTAACTCTTGATTATTTGAAAATTGCCAATTATTATTTGTGTTTGGTTTCTACGAAAACACATTAAAATTTTTAGTTGAGTCTGTTATGTTACTTAAAGAGATGTATTGGACAAATAAACCTAGAAGAAAATGAAATGAGTAAGGTATGCATACGTATGTATGTGACAATTAAAAAAAAAAAAGGTAATTGTCGCATGCGCTCGGTTACCAGTTTTAACGAACTATTTTTTTTACGAGTTCGGCGATGTTTGAGTTGGAAATCATTTTCGGTGAAATTCACCTCGTTACCGACGCATCTGAAAACCAGTAGACCCGTCTGGTCCACGTGGTAAACGCAAAATGCTCTCTTGTTGTGGTTGCCGTAAGGCTGACGAGGATACACTGCCGCCGACCACGGGCGACCAAGTTTGATTTTGTGGCTGTGGTTTCGGATGTTGATGTTGGTGTTGATGCTGGTGTTGTAGCGTAGTCGGAAGCGGAAGTGGCAGCAACGCTGACATTGAACGTGTATTGTATGCGGGTGGTATCTGTTGTTGCTGCTGCTGCAGCTGTTGTTGTTTTTGTTGTTGCATGTAGTAATAATTAGCTTGCTGCTGTAAATGTTGTTGCTGTTGTTGTAATTGCTGATGTTGCTGTTGCATTTGATTGTTATAATAATTATTGTACAGATTATGAGGCGAACCGTTGCCACCACCACCAACACCACCACCCCCAGTACCGCCGCCTTTGTTACCAGACGGATTGCCTTTTGGCGAATTGCCCTTGTACGTATTATTTATTGTGCTGGCAGTCGTACTGACAGTGGCCGTTGTTGGTGCATTCGAACTGCTCGACGTGTTTGAAGCGCTACAATTATATAGATAGCAAGTTTTTTAAACAACAGTTATTAAAATTTATAAATATATTTATATACTTAGTATCATCTTCGGGATTTTTCGCTGCCCCTAGTATACGCAAACGTGCCTCCGCATACTCTTGTTCACGTTGTTGTAACGTTTTTATAGGCTGACGCGGTTTTATGCCATTATTACGCGGCTCCATTGATTGAGTTGGGCGGCGTAATATTTTCACAGTCTGCAAATTCGTTGGAGACGCATACGTCTGAGACTGATACTCATCGGCTGGTTGGTTGAGCAACATCATAACCGGTTGAAATGAAGCTGCTATATCGTCGAGTGGTGACTTTGAATCAGCTGCAGTGGTGGCCTGCATACTACCACTTGGAGAATTATTTGCATTGCGTTGTAAAAGTTTCATCGGAACGTTTGCGGCGACAACAGGCCCTGAAAATTCAACTATTGAGAACGTCAATAGATTGGGGTCGTTTGTAGATGAGGTTGGATTTGTTGTTTTGGGCACCTCTGCTATTGAAGATAAAGAAGTACTTGCTAAATTGGTTGACAACTCTTTAGAACTGTCAGTTTGCTTTTGTTGTTGAGTATCCTGCTTCTGTTGTATCTTCTGCAGTGTGTTCGACAACTGAAAATTGAAGGAATTAAGTAATCATGAAACTAAATTTATGTACAATTATTATTATTATTACACCAGCTTCATCAATTTCTTCCCAATTATCTAGCACTTCGTCACCATTGGACATTTCTGGTTGGAGGCTGTTCAGTAGACTATTGTGTACAAAGTTCCTCAGACCCTTTTAACTTTGTACAACTGTTTACGCACAATAGCAAAGTCGACGTTTTACAGTGTTTAAATCTTCAAAAAGCGAAACAGCAATTTGTCTAATATCACTTTTGCCTTCTATACGCTGCCAACGCTGAAACGTCGTCTGTTACTGTGGTTGCTCTACTTTGCCTTTCACTTTCGTCTTTTCCTGCTGTTCGCCCTGTTCCGTTTACCTTTGTTCATGAATAATCCATGTGTAAGTTTTAAATAACTATTATTTATTAAATCTTTTCTTTTCCTGCTGTTCTTGGTGTTGCATACAGTTTGGGAAACCTGTCTGGCGATTGTATCGTCGCTCTTCCTATTACGTTCACTGACACTAGCAATGCTGTTGCTGCTTCCACAACTTCCAGTTCCTCGTTGTCTTTTCACAGTTTCTTTCGCCTCAGCCAGCGTTGCAAATTTTCCAACACCACTCAATGCGTTTTCGCGATTTCACAATCTGCTTCTCTAACTGATGGCAAATTTTAAAATTTTTATTTAAACACTTTCACTAAGAATTTCACACGCTTTTTTTTAAAGAATTAACATGAAATGTGTGAAATTTGGGTGGAATATTAAATTTCTATGCTTCTCTGCCACCGTTGCTGCTGCAACTTCTCAACTTCCACGAATCACGACTACGACGATAAAGAAAGGAATTATGAGCAATCACAAAGGAAAATGAGACCGAAAGGAAAATGAAATTATGGAATGTGGATCGCAATTATGTGTATTCACTTACTTACGGATTACTGCTCTACCCAAATTGGAGCGTTGAACGTTAAACAACTGTCACAAATCCTCATGGCCACACAATTTGTGTGACCAAATAGAATTTTCAATTTTGACAGCGCGTTATATAATGAAGTTAGATGTGAAGGATAAAAGTGTGAAAGAAAGGAGAAAAAACTGACAAAGAGTAACTTATGACTAATTTCGGCACTGGGACTGGACCCATCTGTATATCCACCTTGCAATAAAGGTTCTTGACAAGCCCGTCAGCATATAAACTTTTTCGAAGATCAGTATAACTAATGTGTAAGTTTTGCGTCTACACCCATCGACGACGCCGTAAAAATTAAATTTCGAACGGCGATGTAATCTAATGACAATTTTCATATCATTTGCTCAGCTGACATTCCAAACGGATAGCTATTTTTATATCATCTCGTTTTATTGTGTTTCCTCAATTAACCAATAATAACGCGATTTGGGAAAAAAGAAATTAAAATTAATCAGTGCAGCATTGTAGATACATATATCTATCTAAAAGTAATATTGAAGCCAATTTAAAAGGGTCACAGAAAGTCGCACAAATGGATTTCACAACATTTGCCAAACCAAGCACAGTCGATACAAATAATGATAAAAGCACATCGGATCTGCACTTTTGGAAGCATGTGGAGTATATTGAGAATCACGGTAAGGATCAGGACGATTTTGAATACTGCATGACAGAGTTTCTACGTATGTCGGGCATCTACTGGGGTGTAACTGCCTTAGATATAATGAACCAGCTGGATCGCCTCGACCGAAAGTCAATTATAGATTTTATACG
This sequence comes from Ceratitis rosa, assembly GCA_037013455.1. NCBI lineage: Eukaryota > Metazoa > Arthropoda > Insecta > Diptera > Tephritidae > Ceratitis > Ceratitis rosa. The sequence goes on from JAWMAG010000069.1 coordinate 2,137,069, forward strand.
TCGCTGCCAATGTCCGGTGACAGGTGGCTTTGCGCCTTGTGAAGGTCACGACCCCCACATGTTGTACACGCTGTCTGCCATACAAATTCTATGCATTTATGACGCTTTAAATGAAATTGATTGTGAATCTGTGGTGCGCTACGTGAGCGGTTTACAACAATTCGATGGTAGCTTTTATGGTGACAAATGGGGTGAGGTGGATACACGTTTTAGCTTTTGTGCAGTGGCCATACTTACGCTATTGGGACGCATGGAAGGCACAATTAATGTTGAACGTGCAGTGAAATTCGTAATGTCGTGTTGTAATCAAACAGATGGCGGTTTCGGTTCAAAACCAGGCGCTGAGTCGCACGCTGGTCTAATATATTGTTGTGTAGGCTTTTTATCCTTGACGCAAAGTTTGCATCTGCTGGACATCGATAAGTTGGGCTGGTGGTTGTGTGAACGTCAGCTAACATCGGGTGGACTTAATGGACGTCCTGAAAAGTTGCCAGATGTCTGCTATTCTTGGTGGGTGCTTTCATCGCTGACCATAATGGGTCGCTTACATTGGATTAGCGCCGATAAATTGAAAGAATTCATATTGTCATGTCAAGACAACGAAACTGGTGGCTTCGCAGATCGCACAGGCAATTTGCCCGACATTTTCCATACACTTTTTGGCATAGGCGCACTATCGCTACTAGGCTTTGATGGACTCAAACCGATTAATCCAACACTCTGCATGCCACAATACGTAATTGATCGTTTGGGCATTAAACCGCAAATATTGCCAAGACCATGAAGGAAGAGGAATATGTATCGAAAATTGTTCGTATAAGAGAAAAAACTATTATAAGTTAAATAAAAAAAATACAAAAAAAAAAACTTTTAATCGATTTTATGTATGAAATAGCTTTGTTAAACAATATAAAACCATTCAACACTTATGATATACATACATATTCTGTTACGGAACAATTGTAAAATTGATTTGTCCAAGCCGAATCAAAGATATACATATGTAGCTTTATTTTTGCACTAAATATTCAAATATTTGTTTACACATAAACCTAGCTAGTAAATAGAAAAGACATCTGTATGTATTTATTTAAAAAAAAAACGGTAACGAACTACAATAATAAAAATATAAAATAATAAATAATGCAACAATAATCTTAATTTCATTAAATCAAACCAGCAGTTAAACAATTTAAGAAAAAACTAAACTTATTTTTATACACATACATATGAACATATGTATGTTGAAAGAATTTGTATATAATATCTGAGAAACTAATATTTCTCTTTTTACATAAGCACCTAACTAACCCACATAAAATTTAAATTTTGCATATATTTTTTTTTTTAATTACTTTATTGTTCAATCGAGTTTGGCTAATAAATTACAGAGAATAAAATTTAATACATTCAAGCATTAGTGCATTGTTTATAACAAATTACAACTAAATTTTGGTGATATTTACACAATACAAACAATTTTGGAAATCCCATACAATCTCATCTAATAAAGGTAGTAAATACATAAAAAAATTAAATATACACCTTGATTACATACTTTATTTACATTATTAAAATATTGCTACAAATACATAAAGTGATATTCTGCACGAACATATTTACAAATTCACTGCGAACACATAGTATTTAACGCTATACCTATATGTGACCAAAAAAACAACAAAATACAAACACATTCAAACTTTAGTTAAAAGAAAACTTTTTTTTTTAAACCATTCTAATATCATCTCTAAAAAGACACTATATTTCAAATACAATAAAGTGAAAATAATTTAATTTAATTTAATAAGGCACTAAGACGTTTAGTTTTGAATATCATTATTAGTAGCGCTGAGTCGTTGATAATTTACGTATATATTATATACATATTAGCCTCGAGTATCTTCTTCTCGTAAGCATACGCTGTCTGCCATATAACTAGCAGTGCCTTCATACCGTTTTGTTGAAATCTTTACTTTAAGTACAACAAACTACATAGCACTTTAATTTTATCAGCACTACACATTACTTACATATGATTGAATACACTGTGAATGTGCCTGTGTTTTTGTTTTTTCTTATTTTGTTATAGTTACTATTTCAGATTTAGGAATTATACTTTTCATCGCTGGTCAAAACGTTGTAAGCACAGCCGAGCGCCCAAGAAATCTCATGTCCATCAATTTTTTTATAAAGCTTTAAAGATATTAATAATAGTTAGTTGGCGTAATAACTTTCATTTAATTATATAATTACCTTTATTTTCTTACTGTCACCCAAGCCGAAACCCTCACGTAGCAACGTCGAAATGAACGTCAAATCAAAGCACATGAACGGTTGTTCATCATTCGCAATACTACAGATTTCTTCGGCCTTTTTGCGATATGCAGCAACTGTGATCTCACCACCCTGGAAGGGATCAATAAGTCCTGACTCTATGGCACGTTCGAAATAATAACTGAACGCAGCCACGGTGTGTTGCTTCAATGAAAATGGCTTTGGCTTTACCAGTGGTAGGACTTGGGTTTTTACAGCCTCCAAACACTGTTCGAAATCTACGGTTGGCTCCTCTGCTGTGGATTTCGGGTTCGGTTTGCCACTACAAAACAAAAAAAAAAAAAATTTAAAGAAAGTGAAAAAAACCATAATAGTGTACGACAAACCTGATTTTATACTCAACATTTGAGTAGGTCCATGTTCGATTGTTGATAATAGGATTTACGCAAACCGATTCCAGCGCAGTTACATCTTTTCCAAAACCCTTTGTGAATACGGAGTGACGCGCCGCCATTAAACCTAAACCTAAGTAACTATGTGTGAATACAGCAATTTGTCGGTTCAATGTGTTTACTTCGTGCATGTATTTTTCATAGAGTGGCAACTGATCGGGATCGGTTGGCGCAAAAGTGACTTGTGTACTACCGCCACCTAAATCTAAAGCTGCAGCATGATTAGCATTGGAGAGTTTGCCAAGCAAGAAGTTCACTGTGAACCAGGAGAAAATACCCTCATCGGTGCCATCCATGATTTCAACTGCGTCGGGTTCAATACTAAATTCTGACTTGGCGAAAATTTCACGTACGGCATTCAATAGATTTTCCGCCTTATGTTGTGGTAGTAAGCGCAGGCCAGCTGTAGCTTTAAGTACGAGTGGGGTGGATGACCATTTCTCTTTGGGTATGAAGGCCTTGGCTTCATCAAGCAGCAGTTTTATGGAATGTGCACCTTGTGCGGGGTTTTCGGCAAAAGACGATAGGCCGGGTTTGCGTTCTTTGAAGAGTTCCTCTGATAAGACCAGCTTATTGTCTTTAAGAGAGTGTGCAAAATTAATAAGTTAGACCTATATAAGTTAAATATATACATATGTATATAATCACTATTTATTTACCAATAAATCTTCTATCGAATTTGTAAGCCAACACACGACTACCAGTCGAACCAGCATCGATAATAACTGCAAATTGGTTGCGCGTATAACCCAGACGCGATGCTAAGCGTACAAAGAACGGACTCGTGGCATCCATATAGACACCTAAAGATTGCATAAATTGTAATACTTATACAAAAAAAAATGTAACTAATGAACTAAATATTTACCAAAAAGCAATAGCAGGAACGTAACCGACAATACAAGACATAGAAATGTAAGCTTGAGGCCTCTTGGAAAACTCTTTGAGCCGTCATTGGAGCTTGCAGGCTTGCGTCGATTTGGTGCAGCGCCATCCGCCTTATCATCGTTTGTGCTCAACTGTTACGAATATGAAATAAAACATTATTTCGGTTAAATTTTTGCTTTTAATAACTTTGAGACAGTTTATAAAAATTTTGGCAAAGCTCACCAACTGGTATTCAAACATCATTCTGATAACTACAACTCAGTTCGACATTCTGTTCGAGTTTGTAGTCTGATGCGACTAATACAAAGGCAACAGGCTTTGTAAATATTAAACTTTTGTTTTATTAATTAATAAAAATGGCAAGTGTTTTTGTATCGAAATTTGTTTTTGTAATTTCGGCGATTGTGTAGTGTCAAAAATAATTTGTTATTGCAAAAGAATAACGGTGTGAAAAGTAACGCAAAAACTCTTACCGAAAGTCAGCTGTGCGCTGGGTAACGTAAGCTTGTGCGTAAGTAGAAAAACTGAAAATGCGCTTTAACCCTTATTGTAACGTCTGTGTACCGTGGGGAGACAGTTCGAAAAAAAAGATAAATAAATTTTGAAGAAAATTATTTATTTAGTTAAAATTTTCTAAAAACAAGTAAAAATTAGTAAATTTATGAAAACAGTTATTTCGTTTTCATTTAAAGAAAACAGTTTAGAGCAAAATAATTTTTAAATGTTTCATAAAACTCTTGAATATAGAATTTTTTTTTTTTTTTAATTTCCGAATTGATAACTCTGCCGCCTGTGTGTGTATTACTAAAAAGAGCGTTTGATAAACTTAAAACATTAAACACACCAATTATCTTATCTGAGCAATTTGATGACTTTACAAAAAAAAAAACAAAAAAAAAAACATTAACTGTAAAATTTAACGCCAGATAACTTATCTGTTATCAGTCAAATATATAAGTATGTATGTATGTATGTATGAAAAAATTTAAGTGTATGTAAAAAAATTGTGTCTAAAGAAATTTGTATTCTGTATATTTAAAGTAAATTATGAAATTCTTTCTAGACAATACCGATTCTTTTAAACGTCGTCAAATACATATGTATGTATGTGCATTTGTTTATATATTATACATTTGTAGGTGTATTAATCATAAATTATCAAACAAGAACTAATAAGCTTCTGTTCACAAGCATGATTTGCATTTTTTTTTAATTTTTTATATACATTTATCTTAGTACAGAAATCGAAAAATAGTAATTTTTGCTCGATGCGTGCATGATTTGCATTTATTGTAATCTTTAATGGGCGCATGTGTGGATTTTAATTTTATTACTTTTATTACTTTTCACTTAAAATAATAAAATGTGCTAGACACACATAGAAAAACAGGTTTCCACGATATATACAAAGAAAAAAGTGTAGTAGTATTACAGTAAAGAAGGTTTTATATTAAAAATTTGCATGATAAATTAGCAAATGAACTTTCGAAAAATAATGAATTTCATACCTTAATATTTATCCTAATTATATTAATAATTATGAATTTTTGACATAAAAACTACCGAAATTTAAAAAAATTAATTGTTTTTTTATTTCAATTTCACCTATGTACATATGTACATATATATTTATTTAGGTTCCTTCGAACAAATGATGTATTAATTGTTTTTATTATTTTTATTTATTTTTTTTGTTTTGTTTTTGTTTAATTAAATATCTTAACAATGTCCAATACAACATACTCATACATAGCTACAATTGAGTGTCATTAAACTTGGCAACAATGTGCGAAGTTATATATAGAAAAAAACGATTTTTAATCGCACACTATAATACAGTTTTATTTTTTTTTTTTTGCAATAGGGAAGCGTAATTATTCAACAAGCTCACTTGATGAAAACTTTTGTTGGCATGTACATACACAATAATTATATATTTATATATACATACATATACATTTCGCAGATTAAATAATCCGTACAATAATTATTAAATTATTTTATTCAAAATATGTTAATTATTATTGTTTTTTTTTACCCATCATAAATTGCAAATGTTTTAAGAGTATGTATGTATGTGCACTTTACAAACCAGAAAGTAGAAAATTGTTAGTGCTCACCATTGAAGGTTAGGCCGGTAAAACCTGCTTACCCTACAAGTAACCTTTCACCAAGTTCTCAAATGCAGGCTTTGCTTAAGGTTCTAATTAGTGGCTACTTAAAAATGTTATATGTTTCTTTACTTACGTTCCGTTTTCGTAAATCTTTTGGCGACGTCATCTTTACTCAATTATTTGCTAAATAGCTTGTTTCACAGTAAAACGTATTATAGTTAAATTAATACAAAAAAAAAACACTTCAATTAATTGAATTCATTTACTCGGTGTGTAAGTGTTGCTAATTCAGTCGTATCTCTCGGTCTAAACTGTATAAATTTTATCAAATCACTGCTTGATGTGTTTACTTTGTTTATCACGGCTCTACAAGTTGTTCATGTTTTCCAATTCAGCGTGTTATAAGTTCGTCTGTCCTCACGTCGTATTTGTTGGCTACACAAGTAAATATTTCTCCTGCTCGTAGTTCACCATAAATATACTTCAATGTGATTTAATTTTACATCAACTACTGAAATTTCCAATTACCTGAATTGACACAGCAACCGGCGATGCAGCAAACAAACACACAAATATGTAGTAAATAGAGTGTGTAATAAAAAGAAATGTGGTAGCCCTTTAAGGCCAGCTAAATGAAACCCTGCAGTATCAGGTGCACCCAAACAAATGTTTATGTTTTACTTTAATGTTTTTGTTGAAAGTGAAGACAAAAATTTATTTTTAGAAAACTGCCGATGAACGATGAACACGACCTAAATACATACAGAAATATAAAAGTTTAGAAAAAAACATTATGGAAGAATAAAAAAGCAACGGAAACGATTAGATTAGGTTGGGTTGTTGTTGTTCTTGTTGTAACCGCAAAATATTCCCGGAATTGATTTTCGGGGAACATTGCGGGAGTGACAGTCCTTGGCCAGATTTAAAATCCGGGTCGTTCCGGTATAAAGACCCGACCGTCGCGGGAACTATTGGATTTTAGTCGCCTCTTACGGCAGGCAGGCCTTACCACGGGTAAATTCTTTAGCCCCTAATCCGCATGGGCAGTTGGGTTGTAATGGCCATCGATGAACAATGTCACAAAGTCTTGATTATTAGGCTTTGCTATCCAACCACTTCGATTCCCTGTTGAACTTTTGATGTTGGCTATCTTAGAAAGACTAACCAGCAATATGAATCTGTAATTCAAAGTAGATCAGTCGCAAAAAAGATGAGTGCTCTTTCCTCATCACCATCATACTTGCAACTTTCCGCATTATCTATCCATAAGGAGCTCGTAGCCTTCCTGCATATCCATCAGAGTTTCTGTTAACTTGGACATATCTCCTCTTTTCAAAAATTGCATTTCTCATAATTTCTTTCTGTTTGATTACGTCCAGTTTTATTTAAATTTGTGGTAAATCGTAGTTTTATTCCACCTTAACACAGCATATTAATAGGGAAATTGCTTTCATTGGGAAGAATCCGCCTGATGTGGCTATATCAGGAACATCCTATGTGAGGGGTCTATTCTGTCCAGCACGACAGCACGACTGTCATTCTGTCGTTGTTAATAAAGATATTCTTACCTTTAAGGTCGGTAGGAGCAGTTGGAACTTTAAGCTAGAAACCTTGCTGTTGTAAGTGCTAAAATATTCCCCAAAATTGTTTTTCGTGGGTTGTTCCGGTAAAAAGTCCTCACTGTCACGGAAACTATCGGTTTTTAGTTCTTACGAAGGTAAATTTTTGAACCCTAGTTTGGGGGTAATTTTGGAAACGGCACTTATTGCGTGAAAAATCGTAAGCAAATTTGTTGAATATTCTAATTGGAATATAGATTCCAATTCGATGATGTTACAAAAGAAGATTATACAATTTCGATTGGTTTTATCGCACTTAATTGGGAATCTCGTTATTTTATTTGCAAGCATGGCAGCGCTGGGTTGTCAAAATCAGCTGTTGTGAAGGGTTGTATTTATAGTAGCAAACCACTCTTTTCCATTATTGTTGTTGTTGCACCAGTGTGATTTTCCACTGAAATCTTTATGCAAGAATCAAGTCAAAATAAATTGCACAGCAAACAAGTATACAACTCATTGCGCGTGTTGACTTATATAAAATAAAAATAGTCAAATACAAATAATTCTTGCATTGTTCTCGAGTCGTACGGTTGTCGATTTAACTTTCTTACAACTGTGTGCAAGTGTTTAAACCTACATATTAAAAGTTGTTAACAAGTTGTGTCGATACAACAAAATAAAATCTATTTGCATGTAGCAAGCGTGTGGAAAAATTTTAAATTTAGAAAAAAATACACACCATAAAGGAGCAAAAATCGATTTTATAACATAAGAAAAAAATATATTTTATAAAAGGGCAAAAAATCAATTACTTACTGTGCAAAGCGGCGGTCATACTTGTCGAGATAGAAAAGAAAGCAGATAAAATGAGTGAAGAAGTGAACAACCAATACAATGGCACAAGCAACAACGCCCAGTTGGTGACCGGCGAAGGCCCTACCAATAACAGCCGCCAAAGTCAAGATCAGCAGCAACAAACAACCGAACAACCTCCGGTAGAGAAAAAAGAGGTGCGAGTTTGGTGTGATGGATGGTGAGTCATAGCATTCGATATTGCTCATATTGATGCACAAAAAAAACTAGAAAATGCAGTTTAGCCGAACAAATGGGGAATACGAGCAAACAGGAAAAGATGTGCTAATGTAGGCCACTTACATTTATGTATGTATTGTGTATACGTACATATGTAATGTATCTGCTAAGGGCAAAAATTTTGTAATATGAAAAGAAAATTTATAACCACAAGCATGATGACGTACAATTCTTTTTAATAAATGTGCGTCAGCTAGCTGGAAATAAAATTTAAGTATTTAAGGTTGATTTTGTAAAAGAAAAATACTGATATTATCTAACCAATTAGCAGTTGTGTTAAAAAAATAATACTTCTGATCGCAGTAAATGATTTGCAAATGATAATAGCATATTATTTAATGATGCAGTTGTTGTTGTTAAAATTATTATTATTATTATTATTGTTGATGATGCAGTTATTTATCGACATGTGTATTCAAAGGTCAGTCGTTTCTATATCTTTGTACATTCATATATTTATGTATGTAGGTACGCCCTTGACCTTGTCTCAAGCGAAAATATTGCATTGCAATGAAATGCACAAGAAACTCGAAACAATGTTGAAACTCAAACAATAATATTTTCATTATCAGTAGTTTGCAAATGTATCTAACCGTGTTGTTTTGAACATGACATCAGATATTACATACATACGCCTGTCATTCATTCAGCTGCGGTTGCTCATTGGACAATAAATTGACTATGTGACATGTACACTTGTGTGTATGTAGTTCTACAATGCTCTTGATAAGATTTGGCTAGTTCCTGGTTGCCCCGATAAGCGTATGTCACGATTGTTGAACTTGTCACTCTTTTTAACATTTTTCTTTAAACATACTTTTGATTTCCGCTCGCGTCATCTAATATTTTTTAACGTTTACATTTAGTTTATTTGGTTTTAATATATGTATAGATGTATGTAAGTCAATAAGGTATGATGATTTTATATTTTAGCAATGAAGTGTTTTTTCCCGCAGCTTTTAAGTTACATACATAATACTTAATCTTGCTAAAATTATACAAAAAATGTATATGTATATTTGTATATAAAGTTTTAAAGAAAATACTGCATGTGCGCTCATATAAAATTCATTACTATTTTACATATGCATTAAAGCTATTCGCTTGGAATTTTCCATCACAGCGCTAGCTGCTGGCGGGATTATAGGGCATAACAAAGTGTACTGCATTTAAAAAGCCTGCACAATTGCAATAATAATGCCAATATGGTAGAAGTTAATTTCTAATTAGCAAATCAACTTGTTGTTTTATTGTTCGTTTTGCTTACATTCCCATTTATATACATATGTAGCTATGTATGTAGGTAGGTATAACGCTTAAAGTATTTAATAATCAAGTCTGTTTATTAACCTTTCAAAGAAATTTTTCATAACTTTCTGTCAAAAAGTTCATTAAGATGCTTATATATATAAAAAAAATATATGGTATATATATATATGTATGCTTGTGCATAATCACAATATTTATATTATATTTAAAAAATATTGCAATAGGAAAATTTTTTGAATAAAAGTAAACTGCGAAATAAATCTTTCACAATTCCGCGAATTTTATCACCATCAACAAGTATGCAAATATAAATACATACATACATATATTGTACATTGCAATACATTTCTACAAGCCTTTGTATATTTATTTCATCTTAATCATTATTTTTGCCTATTTTTTCTTAATCTGTAATTTAAAAATTGTGGCGTGATGAGAATGATGTATGAAATAACATAAAAGAAAGAGTTCTTTTCTTTTTGACAAACTGATTGTTGCTATATTTATGTCATTACCGTTAATTGAATCCATTATTTCTATACTACAACGTTTCAATGGGTGCGACTTGAATGTCAAAGCAAGACTTTCTTTCTATTTCACCAACACATATGTACATACATACATATGTACATACATACATATGTACATACAAATGTATATGTATTCGTATGTGAGTTCATGTACATAAACCGACTTAAATATAAGAAAAATTCATTATTTGTTTGTATTTTTATTCTTTTTTCTTACGCTTCAATTTGCCTTTTGCTCCAACAAGTCTGGATTTAGTTCTTAAGCGAGTTTATGACATTTAGTTGTAGGTTGTTGCTTTCTTATTTTTTTTTGTTTTGGCGCTCTTTTATATTCATATATGTATTTATACATATGTAGATACGAAAAAATCACGTGATATGCCTGGCTACCACATAATATATACAAGCTGAATGAGAGGTGGATACAACAATAGTATATATGTACATAAATATATTTATGTATATATATGGATGTACTTAGTATTGCGCATGGCTGAGAACTTAATAGAAGAAAGTGTTTTCAGTTATTTTGCTATGACAAGTGAATTGTTAAAACATAAATTCATAAAATAAAATAAAACAAAATATAAAAAAATTTAATAAATAACATAATATAAAATTAAAAATATTTATAATAGTAATAATTGAGAAATAATGTAAAAACCTCATAAAATATAATAAAAAAAAATGTGAAATAAGAAGAATAAAATAAAAAAAGGTAAAATAAAAAAAAATAAAACCAAATAAAATAACAAATTAAATAAAAGAAAAAAAATGCAATAAAACAATAAGACTAAATTAAAAAAAAATAAAAAATGAATAAATAAATGAAATAATAAGTATAAAATAAAATAGAAAGAGTAAAATAAAATATAACAAAATAAAGCAAATAATTAAATAAAAAAGAATAAAATAAAAAATTAAATAAAAAATAATAATATAATTTAATAAAAAAGAGTAAAATAAAAGAAAATATAATAAAGAATAAAATAAAATAAAAAATAATAAAATAAAAAAAAAAATAATCAAATAAAATAAAATAAAAAATAATAAAATAAAAGAAAAATTAATAAAATAAAATAAAAAATAATAAAATAAAATAGGAAATAATAAAATAAAATAAAAAATAATAAAATAAAATCAAATAATAAAATAAAAGAAAAAATAATAAAATAAAATATAAAATAAAAGAAAAAATATTAAAATAAAATAAAAAATAATAAAATAAAAAAATAAAAAAATAATAAAATAAAATAAGAAATAATAAAATAAAAGAAAAAATAATAAAATAAAAGAAAAAATAATAAAATAAAAAATAAAATAAAATAAAAAATAATTAAATAAAAAAATAATAAAATAAAATAAAAAATAATTAAATAAAATAAGAAATAATAAAATAAAAGAAAAAATAATAAAATAAAAGAAAAAATAATAAAATAAAAAATAAAAGAAAGTAAAAAATAATAAAATAAAATAAAAGAAAAAATAATAAAATAAAAGAAAAGAATAATAAAATAAAAGAAAACAATAATAAAATAAAAGAAAGAATAATAAAACAAAAAATAACAAAATAAAATATAAAATAATAAAATAAAATTAAAAATAATAAAATAAAAGAAAACATAATAAAATAAAAGAAAAAATAATAAAATAAAAGAAAAAATAATAATATAAAAAATAATAAAATAAAAAAATAATAAAATAAAATAAAAAATAATAAAATAAAAGAAAAAATAATAAAATAAAAGAAAAAATAATAAAATAAAAAATAATGAAATAAAAGAAAAAATAATAAAATAAAATAAAAAATAATAAAATAATAAAATAAAATAAAAAATAATAAAATAAAAGAAAAAATAATAAAATAAAATAAAAAAATAATAAAATAAAATAAAAAAATAATGAAATAAAATATAAAATAAATAAAAAATAAAATAAAATTAAATATATAGAAAAAAATGAAAAAACCAACATTAAAGATATAAAAAGGAAATTGAAACAAAGAAGTAAATGAAAGTATACATACACATGTACATTTAGTTTGCATCATGATGTGTACAGCATATTTTTTCTAACGAACTTCCTGTGTTCCCCAAAATAAACATAGTTTTTAATTTTTTTTTTGCATATGATAAGCACTTTCTTTAAAGTTCCTGATGAAAACGTACATACGTGCATATAGGTATATATATGTGTACACACTTAAAGTCATACCATATGTATGTACATACATATGCATAAATTAAGAATATTTGAAACAAATTATTTTCGTCATGTGTATATACATCTACATAAATTTATGTTTCCTTTATACATACATATGTGTGTGTATGCACATATTTATAAATATCACACCAGTTTCAGCCTCAGCATCATGTTTACTATCAGTTAGATCCATTGAATAGAAAGCTTTTAAAAACTATACAAAAAAAAAATAAAAAAAAATAAAAGTAAACACAAGAGTCTGCGTGGACGTTCACCTCTATCAAAAATTTATACTATAATAAAAAAAGCTTTTAAAAATACATTTGCTTAGTTGAGATGATTTATATTTCTTTTAAATTGATAACTAAATTATTACCGTCACTTCCTGCATTTCCTAACGTCCGCATTTTTTGCCAACACTTTAACTAAATTAATAAAAAATACAAAAATAATTATCTTCATGAAGGGTCACTAATTCATTCAGTGATTCCCATTTTTACACAAACACATACATATTTTAGCAAACGTAAGAGCGTATACCTCCTTACATACTTACATACATATGTATGTATTCATTCTATAAAATTACCAATAACACTACTCTACTACATGTACTGATAAAGCTGGATTCCAAATTCTACGCAAAATCGCGTGATGTTCTTTCCTCCAATCACATACTATTCGTATTTACCATTGACGTAACGCCTTCAATTGATTAAAAATTGCTACATTTCTACATACGTATGTATGTATATGTATTTGTACAACCGCTTAATCTTAGCCCCTTGCTCTAATTTAAAGCAAATACGTAGTGACTATGTACAAATGTATTTAGTATGTTTCTTTTTTTTTTTTTGTTGGTGTTGTGGGCAGGCAGCGCACATACGTGTAAGTGTAATAAGCGTGGGGTTTATAGCCTTCGGTAACAGGCTAATGGCATTATAGCTTGGTAGCGATATACATACATAAATGTACATATAATCATTCAAAAAATAATACGAGCGGCAATTGATAAGTAAGCTTACATATGTACATACATATATCTATGTTAAACGCCAAGCAACCAAATCGCAATCCGAGAGGAAACTGAAAGAGTCGTGCTTGCGAGAATAAGTGGCTTATACCCTTTATTAAGCTGATCTTATACAAGTAAAGCCGATCCACTGAAAACTCCGGGAGCAAAGGTTTGTCTGTTGTTCAGATCTTTCCGGCAGCAATAAAATGGGTTGCCTATGAATATATTTGATTTGCGATAATTTGTTCGCTGTTTTCACTATTTCATCTTTGTGAATTTATTCTCGAAATTATTTAATTTACTGTAATTTATACATATGCACACATGCATATTCATTGATAATGATTCAACGACGTAGTATTAATTTGAAATTTCGTACGTCTAGATTTTGCTGAGTAAACAAATTGAGAAATGCGAATTAGCAGACTCGATGAAAGCGAAATCCGTGAACTTTAACTTGAAACTTGAAACCACGAAGCTAGTCAATCAGCCTCAATGTAGGCAATAAAGAAATATATAAAATAAAATATAAAACAAAATGACATAAAATAAATTAATTTAAAATAAATTAATATAAAATAAAATAAAATAAAATCAGACAAAATAAAATAAAATCAAATAAAATCAGACAAAATAAAATAAAATCAGACAAAATAAAATAAAATCAAATAAAATCAGACAAAATAAAATAAAATCAGACAAAATAAAATAAAATAAAATAAAATAAAATAAAATAAAATAAAATAAAATAAAATAAAATAAAATAAAATAAAATAAAATAAAATAAAATAAAATAAAATAAAATAAAATAAAATAAAATAAAATAAAATAAAATAAAATAAAATAAAATAAAATAAAATAAAATAAAATAAAATAAAATAAAATAAAATAAAATAAAATAAAATAAAATAAAATAAAATAAAATAAAATAAAATAAAATAAAATTTAAAATAAAATTTAAAATAAAATTTAAAATAAAATTTAAAATAAAGTTTAAAATAAAATTTAAAATAAAATTAAGTAAAATAAAATCAAATAAAATAAAATAAAATAAAATAAAATAAAATAAAATAAAATAAAATAAAATAAAATTAAATTAAATTAAATTAAATTAAATTAAATTAAATTAAATTAAATAAAATTAAATAAAATGTAAAAAAAAAATAAAATAAAATTAAATAAAATTGGATAAAATTAAATAATTTATTTGTTTTTAAAATGAAAATATATTTTATCCGAAATTAATATGTAAAAAATTAGAGAAACTAGAGAAAAAATTATTAGTTCTAGTTTTTAGTAAAATAATTAAATTTATTTTATTTCGCAGAGTTATTTGAAAATATTTAATATTTTTTATTTTATAACTATTACACCATTAGAAACACACGCGCAACTGAATATTTAAGCCTACATACATACATATGTATATATTTACACATGGCAGACGTTAAACCTATAATTTATTGAGCATGTTTTAAGTCAATTAAAGAAAGTTGTTAGAGTGTACTATATATATAATTTCATGCCTTACAATTTTTAGAATTATTTATTTTATTTTTTTTCTTATTTACGTACATCGTGATGCGTCATTTATTTTTAACATATTTATGTATATAGCAGTAAGAGTAAACATTTACTTTTCAATATTATAACAGCTTTCCAAAAATTTAAATAAAGCCAGTAACTCATAAAAATGTGCATAGCAACATTTGTTTAAAAATATTTAATTAACTCAAAACATTGCAATGTGTGCAAATTAATATTATTTTTAGAAAAAAAATAATAGTAAATAAATTGAAAATAATTCAAACAAATAGAAATAAAATAAAAAGAAATACAATAAAAAAAATAAAAAAATAAATAAATGTAACAAAATAAAAAAAAATAAATAAATGTAAGAAAATAAATAAATATGCCGGAGCTTGGTTTCAAATTCGAGTACTTTGCTATGATTGCTCAGATAGCTAGATAAGTGATGATATGCACAAAAAATTACCAAATTATTCTGTTGCCAAATTATATGTGTGTATGTCTGGTCATCAATACATACATATATGTATTAATTTATACATAATATAATGTTATTGATAAACAAAAACTCGATTTTATCGATTTAGGCCGGTAAAGATAAGCAACGCTGCACATACATATGTATGTACTTACATATAGTATAATATATAAAAATGTGTATGCTTGTTTGCTATGCATTTGATATATGTTTTGCGGCTATATGTATTTTTTACAAATTCAGCACAATACATACTGGCTTATTGCTCATTTACATACATACATTAGAAAAATTAAATTAAAATGCATTAAATTAAAGAAATTACATTAAATAAAATTATATAAAATAAATTATTTTAAATAAATATAATTAAAGTAAATTAAATTAAATTAATTAAAATAAAAGAAAATAAAAATAAAATAAAAAAATAAAAAATAAAATTAAAAAAATAAAAAAATTAAATAAAAAAAAAATAAAAAAATTAAATAAAAAAAAATAAAAAAAATAAATAAAAAAAATAAAAAAAATAAATAAAAAAATTAAATAAAAAAATAAAAAAATTAAAAAAAAAATTAAATAAAAAAATAAAAAAAATAAAAAAATTAAATGAAAAAAATATAAAAAAATAAAAAATAAAAGAATAAAAATAAAATAAATGAAATAAAAGGAAATAAAAAAATAAAAGGAAATAAAGAAATAAAATGAAATGATATAAAATAAAATAAATTATAATAAAATAAACTAAAATAAAATATAATATAATATAATATAATATAATATAATATAATAAAGTAGAATAAGATAGAATAAAATGAAATGAAATAAAAAAATTTAATTAAATAAAAAATTTAAATTGAAGAATAAAATAAAGTGAAAAATAAAATAAAATAAAATAAAATAAAATAAAATAAAATAAAATAAAATAAAATAAAATAAAATAAAATAAAATAAAATAAAATAAAATAAAATAAAATAAAATAAAATAAAGTAAAAAATAAAATAAAATAAAATAAAATAAAATAAAATAAAATAAAATAAAATAAAATAAAATAAAATAAAATAAAATAAAATAAAATAAAATACAATAAAATAAAATAAAATAAAATAAAATAAAATAAAATAAAATAAAATAAAATAAAATAAAATAAAATGAAATGAAATGAAATGAAATGAAATGAAATGAAATGAAATGAAATGAAATGAAATGAAATGAAATGAAATGAAATGAAATGAAATGAAATGAAATGAAATGAAATGAAATGAAATGAAATGAAATGAAATGAAATGAAATGAAATGAAATGAAATGAAATGAAATGAAATGAAATGAAATGAAATGAAATGAAATGAAATGAAATGAAATGAAATGAAATGAAATGAAATGAAATGAAATGAAATGAAATGAAATAAAATAAAATAAAATAAAATAAAGTGAAAAATAAAATAAAATAAAATAAAATAAAAAAAAATAAAAAAAAATAAAATAAAATAAAATAAAATAAAATAAAATAAAAAAAATAAAAAAATAAAAAAATTTAATTAAATAAAAAAAATAAACTGAAAATTAAAATAAAATGAAAAATAAAATAAAAAATAACATAAAATAGAAAAAAAATACACGAAATTTCAAATAAATAAAATAAGAAATTAAAAAAAAAATAAAAAAAATACTTGCATAGTTTTTAGTACTATTGTGCATTTCATACGCTGAAATCCGTCAATAAAATTTCCTCAATTTACATACAAATGCTTTCTTCTTCCACTTTTGCTTATGAAGAAAATAGAAAAACTTTAAGAAATATAAATTCTTAGAAAGAATTTGTTTAAAAATATCAATTGAGCGCGTGAAAAATGCGTCAAACGTGCTTTTAAAACCAAATAATTTATGAAATAAAATGAATACTCAGCAAAACCTGTTGAAATACAATAATAACAACATTCGTTGTTTCTACAAAATTTGTATGTGCATTGCTTTGCTTTATCTTCGGCATTTTTTTCGCTTTTAATCTGTCTGGTGGTCTTCCACTTGTGCTTGCGCTTACATATACATAAGTGTATGTAAGTATGTATACATTTGTGTGTAGGACAAAATAAAATAAAAAATACTAAAAAAAAAAGTTTTCCAAATGCAACATATGATCGGGTACAAAGTACAAATCGCGTCAACAGCTGAGCTACTCGCATTGTATGTATATATGTATTGTATGAGGTGTGTTGTTGTGGGGAGTGTTGCTGCGAAAGAAACGGCCCACTGACCAAGCGTTTGCCATAAAAGCATGGCATGGAACGGTTGATGAGTTTGATAATATGATATAATAATAGGACAGGAGAGGAGCATATAGTCAATGTACTACAGACAAATATATATACATGAAAAAGTTAACAGATGTGTGAGTGTGTGATATGTGTGTTGTTTACCTCGACATTTGGCGGTAAATCTATTCCGTAATTTTTTTATTAGATATTTTGCCTATGGTTTTCATGGTTTTTACTTATTTGTTTTTCATTAAAAAAAAAACGTTTTTCATTGTTTTTTTCGCTAATTGTAATTAACACAAAATTGTGCGAATTTCATGAACTTTTATAACTAATATTGCATTTAGTACATTGTAGAAGGTCACGAAATTACCACCACTATAATTAGTAACATACATACATACATATGTAGTAGTAAGAAGTAATAAATGGTTATAGACAAAAAAATATTAATTGTTTTTTGAAGTAATTGCTTTTCCATGCACGGCATATATAGTTATTATATGATGACAATTTACAATAATAATAGTAATACAATAATAATTACAAATACTTTTTTAATTTCTGAAAAAGATTTTTTTTTTTTTTTAATTTTATTTTTGTTAAAGAGTAAAACAAGTTTCAATTTAGTAAAATATGTATATGGAAATATTTCATATTTATGAATTTTAATTGTCAGTTGTTAAGAAATAATCATTACTTTTCAACTTTTTAGTTTTTAACAAAATTTCTTTAATTAAATTTAGTCGCTGGGGCAACTAACTTATATACTATGCCATTGTTGGTTTTAATAGGATTATCTTCGTGCACACATGCGAGTACATATTAATGATGATAAGAATATTTAGTTTGTACTATATAAGAAAACTCTTATATTATTTTTGTAGGAACGAATTTTGCTGTGTGAAAATATATACTCAACTAAAAATTATTATTTTTTGTTGCGAATTTTGACTATTTAAATTTTTTTTCTAGCAAATTTTGACTATTTAATTTTTTTTTTTGGCTATTTTTGACTACTTAATATTTTATTAATGTTTTTAAGCAAATTTTCACATTTCAATTTTTATAATTTTTCTTTTTAATTCAAAAAAAGCCAAAATTTAATTTTTTTTTCAAGTTCCGATTTCATATCTAATAATATTTATCTCCATTGCTAATTAAAAAACTCAACTTCGTTCATTTAATGGGGAAATATAATTTATCATAGACTTTTTGACACATTTTAATCTTGTTTCATTATTATTCAGGTGTTCCTTATCTCAAGGCAAATATACTACTAGAGTTAACGACATTTTTGATGATTTTTTGTTTGAACTAAAAAATTTGTTTACAAATTTAAATTAAATGCTCTTTTATTTTTTAGAAAAATTTACTACCCAATAGTAGTAGAATTTATTGATTAAATTTTTTTAATTCTTTTTTTTTTTTACCAAACACATAGACGAATACATTAATTTACACACACATTTTGTTCGATATCGCTGCCAAAATACTGGCTCTCCTTCGCTTATCATAATTGATGTGACGTGTATGACTTAATAAATATTATAAATTATGTGTGAAAATTTACTGAAATAATTTATAATCAAACACAGTTATATAACTGCAATAAAACCATGAGCGCACCTGCAAATATAATATATTATAGTTATTCAAATTGGGTATATTTTGTTTAATTTACTTACATTAAAAGCGGCATTAATGCATATATAGGTATCTACATACGCTCTCTTCTTCTTCTCTTGCAGCTATGACATGGTACATTTCGGTCATGCCAATTCCCTGCGACAAGCCAAAGCACTTGGTGATAAAGTCATTGTTGGCATACATACCGATGAGGAGATCACAAAACACAAAGGTCCGCCTGTATTTACGGAAGAGGAACGTGTGAAAATGGTTAAGGGCATTAAATGGGTGGATGAGGTGGTGCTTGGTGCGCCATATGTGACAACACTCGAGGTGCTCGATGAATATAACTGTGATTTTTGTGTACATGGCGGTGAGTAATTACTAATTATTAGTTTTTATAAAGACTAAATTTCTAATTATTTTTTATTGATTTATTGATTTTTCAGATGACATCACAATGACCGCGGAAGGCGTGGATACGTATCACCTTGTGAAGTCTGCCAATCGTTACAAGTATGTCTATTACGTTGTAATAATTTCTTATAAATTTTTTTAAATATTTTTTCTTTTTCTTTTACTAATTTTAGAGAAGTACGTCGCACTGCTGGCGTTTCAACAACAGATTTAGTTGGTCGCATGTTGTTATTGACGCGCAATCATTTCCATCAAGGCTCCGCCGAATATGCCATTGAGAAAGAAGGTTTGCATTTGTATTTAACTAATTTAATGTTGGCTAAGCATTCATTATTCATTTAACGATTTATTGCTAACATCATCATCATCATCATGGGCTTTATGTAGCATAAATTTGTGCGGCTTTAAATGTTGGGTTTACATTTATTTATTTAATTAAAAACATTAATCTGTGCTTATTTTCAATAGACTTAAGGTATAATTTATAATTGTATGAAATCATTTTGGAATTTATATTAATATTCATATTTTTTTAAATTATTTTAAACTTATTTAATTTTAAATTTATTTTAAATTTATTTTATTTTTATATTTGTTTATTTTTATTTTATTTTAATTTTTTATTTTTTTATTTTATTTTATTTTGTTATTGTATTTTGTTATTATATTTTGTTTAATTTAATTTACTTTATTATTTTCAATTTTATTTAACTTATTTTTTATTAAATTTAATTAATTTTTTTTACGTTATTAAATTAAATTAAATTTTTTTTTTCAATTTTATTTTAACTTATTTTTTATTAAATTTAATTAATTTATTTTACTTTATTAAATTTAATATTTTTCTAATTTATTATTTTTTTTTTTTTATCTTTTTATTTTACTTCAATTTAGCTTAAATCAAATTAGTTTTGATCTATATTATTTATTCCATATTATTTTATTTTATATAATTATTTATACTAAATTTTTCATTTTCATCTTATTTTATTTGATTAATTGTTTTTTTTTTTTATTTTATTATATATTATTATTATTTTTAAATTGGTTTTTTATTTAATTGTATTTTATCCTTTTTATATTTTTTTATTTATTTATTTGGGTTCAGAAAAAGGTTTAGAAACCTTCAAATTGCATTTTCCACAATTCACCGTTTTTTATTTTGAAATATTTTCTATTAAAGACACTTACTCAGTAACCTTTTAATACGGGCAAAATTTGCATATTAATTTAACTCACACCATACTCTTACCTAACTGAAAACTCTCATACATTCGCATTGGAAACATTAATATGTTGTTGTGTGTTAGCATTTTTATGTTTGAATTGGCGAATATTTTCAAAATTTACCCTACCACGTTCACACGTATGCTTCTTTCTTTCGTTTCTACACTTTGTTTATCCTCTTTTCTCTATTTTCTTTTATTTCTATGTACTTGGCAAATGAAATTTCCAAAACCAATAATTTAACTAAACTGAAAATGCCACAAAATGTGTGAAAAATCAAAAATCAAACACTCGTATTTTGCTATTTACTAAAACCGTAACTGCTATTGCACTAAAAATTAAAAAAAAAAAACTGGTTGCTAAACGCTTGTAAACAATAACAAACGCCTGAAAATATGCAATATCTCAATTGCATGATGTGTCCATTGTAATTCATCCCATGCGTATCGCTCTCTTTCACTTTCTCTTTGAAACCGCTATCAACTGCTATCAACGCTATGCGCTCTTTGTGCTAAAATACAAAAAAAAAAAAACAAAAAAAAAAATGCAACTGAACTAAAATTGAACGTAAAAAATTGTATATGAAATTGTGTGCATTAAATTATCGCTAAAACTAAAAAAATAACAAAAAAAAAAAAATTGAATAAACAGACTTAATTACAAAAGTACAAAAAATGAAATTATCATCAGGTTCATCAAATATGGGACAAGACTCAGCAGCGAAGAGCCCATGGACGGGTTGCAGTCAATTTCTGCCGACCACACAGAAGATCATACAATTCAGTGATGGCAAAGCGCCAAAGCCAAATGACAAAATTGTGAGTATGAAATGAAGCTTAAAAAAAATTATAAATATAATACAAAAAAAAATTATAAAAAATAATTATAAAAAAAAATGAAAAATAATTTCAAAAAATTATTATAAAAAAATATAAAAAAAATATAAAAAAAATATAAAAAAAATTATAAAAAAAATTATAAAAAAAAATTATTAAAAAAAAATTTAAAAAAATAATTATAAAAAAAATTATAAAAAATAATTATAAAAAAAATTATAAAAAATAATTATAAAAAAAAAAACAAATTATAAAAAAAAAATTATAAAAAAATTATAAAAAAAATTATAAAAAAAATTATAAAAAATAATTATAAAAAAAACAAATTATAAAAAAAAAATTATAAAAAAATTATAAAAAAATTATAAAAGAAAAATTATAAAAAAAAATTATAAAAAAAAATTATAAAAAAAAATTATAAAAAAAAAATTTAAAAAAAAATAATTATAAAAAAAAATTATAAAAAAAAAACAAATAAAAAAAAGTATTATAAAAAAAATTATAAAAAAATTATAAAAAAAGATAAAAAGAGAAAATTAAAAAAAATTAAATTATATAATAAAAATAAAACATTATAAAAAAATTATAAAATAATAAAAAGTTATAAATAAATTAAAAAAATAATAAATTTAAAAAAAATAAAAAATTATAAAAAATTGTAAAAAAATAAAAAATTATAAAATAATTAAAAATTATAAAAAAATAAAAAATATAAAAAATTGTAAAATATAAAAAAAATTATAAATAAATAAAAAATTATAAAACATAATTAAAAAAAAGTAAAAAATGTTTAAAAAATAATTAAAAAAAAACAAGAAATATAAAATTATAAAAAAGTAAACAAGAAATAAAAAATTATAAAAAAAAAATAAAAGAAAAAATAAAAAATAATTAGAAGAAAATTTTAAAAAAATAAAAAAAAAAAATAAAATAAAAAATAAAAAATAAAAAAATAAAATAAAAAATAAAAAAATAAAATAAAAAATAAAAAAAAGTAAAATAAAAAATAAAAAATAAAAAAATAAAATAAAAAATAAAAAAATAGTAAAAAAATAAAAAATAAAATAAAAACACATATAGGTACATATGTATATTTACACTTTCAAGTTTTAATTTTAATTGACATAAAAAAATTTTCGTCATTATTTCAATTATTTGCGCTTCAACAGGTTTACGTGGCTGGCGCTTTTGATCTCTTTCATGTGGGACATTTAGATTTCCTGGAGAAGGCCAAGGAGTTGGGTGATTACCTAATTGTGGGACTACATACAGATCCTGTGGTGAATTCGTATAAGGGCAGCAATTATCCGATTATGAATTTGCATGAACGTGTCTTAAGTGTGCTGGCGTGTAAGGTAAGACGGGCGTGGAGAGGAAAATGTTTTATTCATTACAAAAAACATCAGTAGTTTTGAAAAACTAAGTTTATATATTTTTTGACATTTTCACAATATATTTTTTTCCTCCTCTGCAGTACGTCAACGAAGTGGTAATCGGCGCACCCTACTGTGTAACCGAAGATCTGCTCGATCATTTTAAAATCGATGTCGTTTGCCATGGTCAGACACCAATCGCACTGGAGAATGGCAAAATCGATCCATATGCTGTACCCAAGACACGCGGCATCTTCACGCTCATCGATTCACAAAACTCAATGACAACCGAATTAATTGTTGAACGTATTATTTCACATCGTATCGAATATGAGCGACGCAACAAAGCCAAAGAGAAGAAGGAGTGTGAGGCATTCGAGGCGCTGCAGCGTGCTAAGCAAACACAAAAAGCTGGTTAGGATTAGGTAAATGAACCGACGAGTCTGGCATGCGCAGAAAACGTAGAGCAGAAAGAACGTTGTGCGCTTTTATAAGCTGTAGTAGCTGTAGTAGTTCGAGGGAAAAATGTGTAAGCAGTGCGTGGCGCAAACGCTGGACTCGTGCGGTTCTACTAACAAAATATATATAAAGAGTATATCTATGCTGTAGTAGTACTGTTACCTACAACAATTTTTATTTGTTGAAGACACATATACATACATATATACAATTTTTTTTTAGACTTATATTATAGTTTATTCTTAAAATTATGTTCATATTTCTCACATCATATTTACTGTTAACACTTTTTTGTATATATATATATATATGTACATGCATATGTATGCTTGCGAATGTATGTACATTACTCGTACAAATTATGGTAGTGATATTTGCAGTTCCATAAGCGTGCAGATTTATTTTTGTATTGTAAATTTTCATTAAGCAAAGATATTACGTTTGAGTTGGTTGAGAAAATGAGAAAATACATACTACACATTTACATACATGAATAAGCTGTAAACATTTGCAGTTATACAATAATTATACAATACTTAGTTTATATTTGTATGAACGTATGTATGTACGCGCATATTTTCTAGTTAGTTTCTGTCGTTAATGTAAATACAACAAAAAAAAGCAAAAAAACAAAAAAAAAAAATGCATAGAAAAATTATAAAAAAACGTCAATGTAGAGAAAAGTAAATTTCTAACTGTAATTGCTGGGAAACACAATATACACATGTGTCAGGCGTTTATGCTAAGAAAGTAATGATAAATAATAATAACTGCTGGCGAAAATGTACGTATATGGCTTGCTGCAATCTAATCTCATGCCAAAAAGTAGTATTTTAAAGCAGAAATATATTTTTTACTGCAATAATTATAAAATATTATATAAAAAAATACTTTTTCAACATGCGTTAGTGCATGACCATATACTTATTTATCCAAAGACATATTTAAAAATGCCATTTTTTATAACTGTAACACTACTTTTTTGACAGCAAAAATGTAAACCATTTCTTCTGCGCTGATATTTGGTGCTTTTAGTTTATCTATAAACTTAATTTCTGCGGAAATATGTTTTTGTCTTTTTCTAAAATTAAAGTGAGGGCCTTTTAACAATTAAAATAAAATAAAATAAATTACAATTAAATTAAAATTAAATTAGTAAAGTAAAATAAATAAAATAAAATATAATGAACTAAAATAAAAAAATTAATATTATTTAAAATTAAATGAAATAAAATAAAAAATTAAAAATAAGTTAATTTAAAATAAATGAAATTTTGAAAGTAAATGTCACATTGGCTAACGTCTCGAATAAACATAAAATTTGGCTAAAGCATGCAATCTATATTATTATTCAAATTATTTTAATATATTCGACCGAAGTTTATGCTGGGTTAGTAGAAGTATTTGTTTGTTTCCTATTGCCTAAAGCTTTTTTAATATTTGTGCGTTATTTTTATTTTATTTTACTTTTTGTAATTTCCAATTTATTTTTATTTATTTTTCTTATATTTGTCATAAATAATAAATATTATTAAAACTACTAGTTTTTTTTAAATAATAAAACCAAAAATTTAAAGAAACACCCACAAATAAAATATACATATAAAAAGCAAATGCTCGATCTGCCAATTAATAGAATACCTTTTGTGCATTGTTTTTGTCATTAATTTATTGTAATATTTTACTCAATAAAAACGAATGAAAACTTAATAATGAGAATTGTAAATTTATTTAATTCCACACTTCGTTGAGGTCTTTTTTATACTGCTCGGTCTCTAGTCCACTTCCAGGAAAAATTTTGTTTCACCCTCTGGAAGAAGCTGACAAACTTTCAGCATACTTATAGAGAACAAACAAATTTCGACAGCGTACCTCCTTTTACAACAAATGGAGGGACCTACAGTTATGATCTTTTTTCTATAATACGGACCTTGGTTCGGTTGAAATTCGAAGCCATGACCTTCCTTAGAGCATCAGATGCCGCTGTCAGGGCTTTGGCAAAGCTGCCTTCTTACCGATCTGATTTTCATTTTAAAGTGGTTATAGCCTCATCATTTTTGTGTTGTGCTTAATATATTTTTTCCTATTTCATTATGACTTCCATGTTTTTGTAAGTGGCCGAGCACTATAAGTCCCCGGTGCAGGATAAAAGCTTTGTTCATAGACATTGTAAAGAAATTTAACCGAATAAGGCGCGGTATTAGTAGCTGAACAACACCATATACACCTAAGGAACGGTGTTCTAGACTTTACGTACTCCATTTAGCATCATAGACCAGATCCGCTGAACTGGACGAGCCACCGACAAACCATAAAAGTCATTTAAGGTGTTGGGTTGCATTTTCATTAACTCTCTTCAAGCGTTAACGCAATCCAAATCCTTTCCACGGTTGAGGAAGACCCCGAGATGCTTTGCGGAGCCCGTATAATACTGTCCTGCGTCAATGAGTCCCCCCCACACCCCTTTCTCTTTGTTCCGAACACGTTGAAACAGCTCGTTTCATAGACCTGCGGTAATTTATGGCAAACTACTCACATTGGGATTCTCCAAAGTATGAACAATTGCATGTTTCTTCTTGGCTGGTAAGGGTCTTGTTAGATCGAGATTATTATTGTGTCCTCTTCTGGCCGATTCTAAACAGTTGTATTGAAGATATAAGCCTATTGTGAGACAGCAAATCAGAAGATAAAAGTTTGTAGAAGTCCGAGTTAGAAGTTTTGATAACTCTTTCTTTGACTACACTTCTTTTGAGAGACTAAACCTTGATTAATTAGCTGCTATAGGCTTCTTGATGCCTAAACGCCACTAAGTGTGTTCTCATTCCTTAAGATTGGCTAAAAATGGACCACAAAGTGCACATTCAACAAGGCTTCAGGTGTGATCTCTTATTTGGCTACCCACTTCTAAATCATTCCAACCTAAATCGACCAGTTTTCTCCAGTCTAATCCTACTCTCACACGGTTTGAAGGTTTAAGTACTCCTGGGTGTCATCGGTGGAGATATGTGCCGGTAAGAAAGACCCGAATTTGGGTTTACTTTTGACCGAGTGGACAATTGAAAAGTAAAGTCCTCTCTGAACGAATGAAAATCAAGCTCTACAAATCGCGGCAGCGCTGGCTGGATCAAGTCGTCCGTATCAGCGACAGATTCCAGCTTTGAAAATATTCGATGCAGTATCCGCGGATGAGAGCAGAAGAAGAGGAAGATCACTTGATTGGAGAATCAATTGGAAAGCGGCTTCGATTCTTTTGGTATCTCCAATTGGCGCCGAACAGCTGAAGTAGCAAGCGAATACATGCTATTTCTGACTCGTAAGCGGTGCCTCCGCTATTAAGAAGAAGAAGAAGAAGAAGGGGAAGAAAAAGAAGAAGAAGCAGAAAGAGAAGAACAATAATAATAAGAAGAGTATTGGAGTAATTGGATACTTCAACTCAATCAGCTGATTTTTAGAAGAGTACTCATACTCACTTTCCTCCACTTTGGTAACAAATGAAAATTCAAATAAAACTGTTATACATATGTCCTTAGTATATATTCTAAAAAAAAAATAATAATAAAAAAACATATCATTACCACTTTTTCACTTTTATAGCCAAAAATTAAACTAATTTAATGTTCATTCACTTTTACTAAACGCACATTTCCGGTTGACCCTTTTTTTGTGGCAACTACTTGCAACAACCGTGGTAATATATGATGTACAATATGTAAATATGTGTGTAAGTACCTTTATGTTAAGTTTAATGACCATTTAAATACTCTTTTTTTTGTCCAAATTTTTGTTTATTATGGCTGTGCAAGTGTTAGGTTAACCGAAGAAAATATATAAAAAATATTTCGGTTCTATATATACATATGTTTGTGTTGTAGAATAGAGTACAGCATTTCAGCAGCCATCAGCACCCTTTGTTTGTTGGTGTACAATTTTTCTAAATTAATTTTTTAGTTTTTTTTTTTTAGAATTTTTTGGTAGACTTAATTGCAGCGCCCAAAAGTGTTGAAGACAATTACATGCATGTTTAAACAAAACGCAAATAACGGTAAAAAAGCTTAAATTTCTAAATGCAATACTTTAAATTGGATTGTTTTATAATTTTTATTGTTATTTATTTATTTTTTATTTTTTTTAGTTACACTATTTTTTCTTAGTTCACTGATGTGAAAAGCAGTGGGATTGTTTCGCAATAAAATCCGAAATATTTTTATTAGTGTGACAATTAAAAATAACGCGGAAATGGATAAAGTTATTTCGATAATTATTTTTTTATTATTATTTTTTATTATATTTGATTTATCTGAACAAAATATAGAGCAATTTTCGAAATGAAAATTCTCTTTGCGTGATTTCGGCTAAAAATCTTCCTTCCGCATTCGCAATTAGCCTGATTTATTTGCATACACCTCACACACACTCCCGCCGGTTCATTGTCGATTATTTGTATCCAAAATCATTAATTTGCCATTTCTATTCATTTGGACTAAACATCAATTGCGCATATGACAAGTGGACAGGTAGAGACAGGCGAGTTGATTGAACCAAAAATCATTGTTGCTGAAATGAAATTAGCAACATTACACTTTATTGTTGTGAATTTGTTTATTATGCTTTTATGTACATACATATGTATGTAGGTATGTATGTGAGAGCATATTGTATGATACTATATATCATTTCAGAATTATGCAACAATGTTTCAACGCTTATTAACGTCTATCATTTTCCAACCAATTTCATTCTTTTTTTTTTTGCAAAATGTGTAATTGGTGATCATACTTTATTATGATATTATACCTTTAGCGAGTACAATATATATGTATATATTTACATATCTACATATTTATATATGTACTTTTGGGGATTCCCGTGTTAGTTCATGGTGTTTTCATAAATAATAAAATAAATAAAATAAAATAAAATAAAAAATATTAAATTAAATTAAATAAAGTGAAATAAAATAAAATAATATAAAATAAAAATAAATAAAAACAAAATAAAATAAAATAAAATAAATAAATAAAAAAATCAAATAAGTTATAATGATAATAAAACTAAAAACATAAATGTAAAAATAAAATAAAATGAAATAAAAATAGATAAAAACAAAACAAAATAAAAATAAATAAAAACAAAATAAAATAAATAAAAATTAAATTAAATTAAATTAAATAAATAAATAAAATAAAATGAATTATGTATAAATTAAATTAAATGAAATTAAATAAAATAAAATAAAA
This sequence comes from Ceratitis rosa, assembly GCA_037013455.1. Lineage (NCBI taxonomy): Eukaryota > Metazoa > Arthropoda > Insecta > Diptera > Tephritidae > Ceratitis > Ceratitis rosa. The sequence goes on from JAWMAG010000069.1 coordinate 2,165,910, forward strand.
TAAAATAAAATAAAATAAAATAAAATAAAATAAAATAAAATTAGATAAAATAAAATAAAATAAAATAATATAAAATAAAAATAAATAAAAATAAAATAAAATAAAATAAAATAAAAAAATAAAATAAAATAAAATAAATAAGTAAAAAAATCAAATAAGTTATAATGATAATAAAACTAAAAACATAAATGTAAAAATAAAATAAAATGAAATAAAAATAGATAAAAACAAAACAAAATAAAAATAAATAAAAACAAAATAAAATAAATAAAAATTAAATTAAATTAAATAAAATAAATAAATAAAATAAAATGAATTATGTATAAATTAAATTAATTAAAATAAAATAAAATAAAAAGAAAAAAATAAAATAAAATAAAATAAAATAAATTAAAATAAAATAAAATAAAATTAGATAAAATAAAATAAAATAAAATAATATAAAATAAAAATAAATAAAAACAAAATAAAATAAAATAAAATAAATAAATAAAAAAATCAAATAAGTTATAATGATAATAAAACTAAAAACATAAATGTAAAAATAAAATAAAATGAAATAAAAATAGATAAAAACAAAACAAAATAAAAATAAATAAAAACAAAATAAAATAAATAAAAATGAAATTAAATTAAATTAAATAAATAAATAAAATAAAATGAATTATGTATAAATTAAATTAAATGAAATTAAATAAAATAAAATAAAATAAAATAAAATAAAATAAAATAAAATAAAATAAAATTAGATAAAATAAAATAAAATAAAATAATATAAAATAAAAATAAATAAAAATAAAATAAAATAAAATAAAATAAAAAAATAAAATAAAATAAAATAAATAAGTAAAAAAATCAAATAAGTTATAATGATAATAAAACTAAAAACATAAATGTAAAAATAAAATAAAATGAAATAAAAATAGATAAAAACAAAACAAAATAAAAATAAATAAAAACAAAATAAAATAAATAAAAATTAAATTAAATTAAATAAAATAAATAAATAAAATAAAATGAATTATGTATAAATTAAATTAATTAAAATAAAATAAAATAAAAAGAAAAAAATAAAATAAAATAAAATAAAATAAATTAAAATAAAATAAAATAAAATAAAATAAAATAAATAAATAAAAAAATCAAATAAGTTATAATGATAATAAAACTAAAAACATAAATGTAAAAATAAAACAAAATGAAATAAAAATAGATAAAAACAAAACAAAATAAAAATAAATAAAAACAAAATAAAATAAATAAAAATTAAATTAAATTAAATAAAATAAATAAATAAAATAAAATGAATTATGTATAAATTAAATTAAATGAAATAAAATAAAATAAAATAAAATAAAATAAAATAAAATAAAATAAAATAAAATAAAATAAAATAAAATAAAATAAAATAAAATAAAATAAAATAAAATAAAATAAAATAAAATAAAATAAAAAAATAAAATAAAATAAAATAAAATAAAATAAAATAAAATAAAATAAAATTAGATAAAATAAAATAAAATAAAATAAAATAAAATAAAATAAAATAAAATGAAATGAATTGAAATAAAAAAAAATAAAAAAACAAAAAAAAAATAATTAAAATAAAATAAAATAAAAAGAAAAAAATAAAATAAAATAAAATAAAATAAATTAAAATAAAATAAAATAAAATAAAATTAAATAAAATTAAATAAAATAAAATAAAATATAATATAATAAAATAAAATAAAACAAAATTAAACTAAATAACATACAAAAAAATAAAATAAAATAAAATTAAATAAAATTAAATAAAATAAAATAAAATATAATATAATAAAATAAAATAAAACAAAATTAAACTAAATAACATACAAAAAAATAAAATAAGATTAATTTAAAATTAATTATATTAAATAAAATAAAATAATATAAAATAAATAAAATACAAAAATTACACAAATAAATTAATAAAAATAAATAAAATGATACAAAAAATTTTAATAAAATTAAATTAAATAAAACAAAATTAAACTAAATAACATAAAATAAAAAATAAATAAATAAAAAAAAATATAAAAACAAAAAAAAAATAAAATTAAATAAATAGTAGCGTCACTCCCTTTTGCAATGTTCATCAAACTGCGGCTGCGAACAAACGTCGGTCTTGAGGTAAACGACTCCCTATATAAATATGTGCTAATTCTATCTACAGCTTGTTGTTGTAGCGGCCGCCGAAAGGGTGACAGCCCTTGGCCGGATAAAATCCGGGTCAACTCCGGTGCGTAGAACCGGCTGTTTTGAGAGTTGTCTATCTACAGCTCGCGCAGCTTGTTGCTCCACTTTTGATGGCTACTCCTGCAAACATTTTAACGACCACGATATGGGAAGCATGCACGTGGTATGGTCCGGTCCCTTAATTGAGAAGGTGCTACGACAGTTAGTTGATGTGTTCGTAAGACTAAATGTTGACTTGAACGCCGTTCAAGAATTGCGATGGATGGGACAAGGGTAGAAACGAGTAGGTCCTTGTGATACAGCGGTCATGTAAAGCTGCGTACATTTTGTGTTGCTTTTGCGGTAGAAGAGAAACTCTGGCGTACAGTACTATCGTCTACCCCGATGAATGAATGTGTAGCCACAATCGCCATTTAAGCTAAGTTCATCAACATATCGCACGCCCGACTGAAGAGAAGGACTAAGATGTACCTTATAGTGCTTTACCTCCACCGCTCAATTCTTTCACATTCATCAACAGCTAATCGTAAAAGCGCGTTAAATGAGTTTAAAAATTGTAATAAATATTTCGAGCATACATACATACATACGTAAGTATATTTAAATGTAAAGTGCAGCAAAAAAGTAAAAACGTACATATATATATATATATATACATATGTAGTTATTGTAATGATAATAGCGCTAATATTAAAGTACAAAGTGGAAAAAAGTCGTTAAATTCATAAAATTATTAAAAAAAATTATAATAATGTGAAAAATGTAATGAAAGTAAAAATTTCTTAGCAAAAAAACGAAAACGAAAAAGAACAAAAACAAAAACAGAAACTGTCGCCGTTCAGAGGCCAAAGTGTATGTAATGTAACTGAAACACCAACAACAACAAAAAATACCTACTAAATTTCATGCCATAAAACATGAAAGGGAGTGTTGTTTATGTGTGATTTAAAAACAAGTGCGAACATACATATGTACATATGTACGAGTATATGTATAACAGAACCAGCTTATGACCAGTGAAATGTGAATATCACTTTTAAACGATCGTTATGCTTTTCTAATACCTTCGCGAAGCAAAATTAGAGGGAGAGTGTGGGGCAACGTATGCTAATATTATCAGTAACATAAAAATTCATGTAATTTATATATATAACAGTACTTTTCGATTGTAGATAAAAATGTACAAATATTAGGGGACTCATGCGTAGCCACTAGGAATGTAGAGCTTTCAAAAATTCAGAAATTCTTCTTTTGAAGTATCGACCGAAGAGGAAATTTTTATTTTTTTTGTAATCATCCATAAGGATCTTGTCCGAATACCTCTATTTTGAGCATGACACGTCATAGAAACGCAACACATGAATTCATTTCACCAACACTGTCGGAGTTTTTCGTTTCTTTGGATTCTGACGACATCATTCACTGAAGGAGAGGGCTTAGAGATATATATTGACCTTTCTGAATGACGCTCAGGGACTGTGGAATACCTCTAAACACTGCCTGATGGGCTGTTATATGGAGAGCGTGAGTTCCCTGATTCGGTTGTTCCAGTCGAGAAGTCCAATTTTCGATCACTTTTTGCGGCAATCGGGGCTGTTTGTCAGCAATAACGCGACGAATATTCTCGCCTCGGGCTTATATGCGTAGAGAAGTGACTTCCAGAGGTGTTAAATTGCACGAGAAAATACGTTCACTAAAAGTTTTCTTCATTAAATTGATTGTTTCGTTGACTGTACGATAGGTAGCGCCGTCTTGTTGGAACCAAAGGTCGAGAAGTCGTTCACATCGACATCTTCCAATGTAAGGTACGAAAAAGTAATTAATAATTAATAATGGTATTCTTCATGGCCAGTAACATTATGATCGGCTTTTGAAGAAATATGAACCAATGATGCCTTCTGTCCGTAGAGCCCACAAACAGACAGACTTCTTCAGGATGTAATGTGAGAAACAAGGGCTTGTGAATTATCATCACTCCAAACGCGACAATTTTGCTCATCAATGCACCCATTCAGCTAAAATTGAACTTCATCTCTGAACAAAATTTTCTTGTGGAAGTCGGGTTCGGTGGGCATCTCGTTTTGGACGCATTTACCGATCGTGCGACGCGTTTGATGATCGTTCGGTTTCAATTCTTGCATGTGTTGGATTTTGTAGGACCATAAACCAAGATCTTACCGCAAAATCTTCCTTAAAGTGGATAATGGAAGTGGAATTATTGTACGCTATGGCGGTTGGACTCATTCGGGTCTTCTTCGAAACACTGTTTCACACCAGGAAAAGCGTCTTCGATGCATGATTCCATGATTGTTCGAATTACCGACATTTTTTGGTAATAAATTTGCACGATTTGCAAACATTGTTCCGAAGTAAGTGTGTTTATCGTGAAATGGCAAAACAAACTGAGTCTAAATCAGACCACCTCTAATAAAAGTATTGGATCATTGAAAACTTTACGTCTGAAAAAAAAACAGCCTTTGGACTACGTAAGGACTCATCAGAAGGGGAATAAGCGAAAGCAAAATGGTATACCAAAGGTTAACTCTGGCCGGCTCCGCATTAATAGTTCTAAACTTTCCGATTCGAACAGTCTTAGAAGGGATGACCGCTAGGATTAGGATCCACAGGACCCTAATCATGTGATAAATGGAATATTTTTGTACATTTTTTTGTACATACATAAATAAATATAAAATTTCTGCTGCTCATGAAGTGAATCTGATAATTTCTCTCCTCATCACGGCCTCTGTATTTTTATTTGTACAAAGTACACGCAAGTAAAATAATGTTTCATAAATACATACACGTACATACATACATATTTAAGTACTACGTACTAACCTAGACTCTAATTACTACACATTTCTATATGTATATATACATAAGTACATACCGATATTCATATTAAAGCCAGATTTGTGCGTTACTCCATTTATTCTAACAAAAAAAAATAAAAAATAAAAATAAAAATAAAAAAATAGAAATAAAAAAAAACGCTTAACAGAAAATTTGTCATACCAACCATTATTGCCCATAACGATCATCAACTGTTGACCAGTTGCTGAAACGTTGTCAGCGCATTTGGACGCATTTAAATTTAATTGCCTTCGCTTTATTTCATACCTACATAATAATTTCACTTGCGAGTTTTTAGTTTTGAGTGAAAATAATAATTATTAAATTATTTAATGTATACAAAAATGAATTAAAATATAAATTCAAAGAAGAAAAAAATACAAAAAGAAATTTAAATAAAAATAATAAAAACGATTTTATATTTCTTTAAAAACCAAAAAAATTCGATTTCGATAAATTTTATTTCCGAAAAATTGTTTTTTCGTAGTTTCGCTTATCTTTTTATTGCTACAAAATGTTGTGGCAGGACGTGTTCGGTAAAAATGACAGTCGCGACGTTAATCAATGGTTTCTTACGGCTTGGCAAATTTTCACCTTAATTATTATTGGTTGGCTCGCAGCGACAGGAAATTGTGAAGTTGGTACCTTTGGTAAGGTCGAAGTGAAAAGAAAATAAAAAAAACACTATTAAAAAACTACAATATAAAAATTTATATAAATAAATATAAATATATACAAAAATAAATAAAATAAAAAAATTAAATTAAGAAAAAAAAAATTAATTAAAAAAAAAAAATTAAATCGCCAAAAAAAAAAAATATTGTGAAAAATAATATAAAAATTGTGAAATCAAAAACAATTAATGAAATTTAAAAAAAGGACTTCTGCAAAATTACTTAATTAAAAATAGTGACAGTTCTTTTCGGAGTAGATATGAGCCTCACTTGTAGTTCTTCCGCTTTAGTTTCTGATTTAAATTGATGTTGGTAACTGTAACTGAAATTCAGTGTAATGTGAATTAAGAATTGACGTTTTGTATTATTTTTCCCATAGTGAAAGATAATAAAATGTTAAATAAGTTTAGGCTTATGAAACGATTACTTTTGATATTATATTAGGAGTAGTAAAAAGTAATCCATTATTTTCCCAATAGATAGCGGTATTTAATTATACCTCGCGTTATATAAGTCCGATCGTGTCTCGGTAAATGGCGTTAGAAAGATCACATTTCGTTCTAAAAACGCATTTCTGACAGTTTTGTAATTGGTTAATTCAGTTTTGTTTGAGTGTGCGTCAAAGATGGACACTAGCAAAGAGAAAAAATACGCTATATTATACAGATAAAATCATGGGCCGTCAGATAAGCACTGTTCCGATTGCCCAAGAGCTAAAGATTGCATAAAAAACCATTTGGAACCATTTAAATAAGGCTGGATACGAAAAGAAAAAGTTAAACCATTCAATTTTATGTAAAAATAATGGATTTCTTTTTACTACACCTAATATATATGTAATTAGCGCTTTGTAACCACTGAAGCGATTTTCGGCCGAACTCCTTCTCCAATTTGTGGTATACGAATTGATGTTTTCCAACAACTGGAAGGACCTAAAATTTATTCTAAGCCACCTTCGAACGGCTGATGGTTTTTTACGAGGAGCTTTTATTATATGTCAGAAGTACACATTGCCTACCGAGGAGCGACCGCAATTAGAAAAAAATATTTTCTATCATTTTTGGATGTTGGTCGAATCAGCCTTTCGAATAGCTAATCACCCGGCTCTTATGGCCGCCATCTGTTATTCGTATGATGATTTCCACTTTGCCTTAAACTAAAAAATCAATATCCGGCCATCTATATTATCCTAGACAGCGTAATTTTTACTCATTTCCATACTTTCATATCCGCTTTATAATAGTTTTTGGGGGGCAAGAGGGTTGTTGTTGTTGTTGTAACCGCAAAAATATTCCTCAAAGTAATTTTCGGGGAACATTGCGGGAGTGACAGTCCTTGGCCGTATAAAAAATCCGGGTCGTTCCGGTATAAAGACCCGACTGTCGTGAGAACTATTGGATTTTAGTCGCCTCTTACGACAGGCAGGCCTTACCGCGAGTAAATTCTTGAACCCCTAACCCGCAGGGGGGGGGGGGAGCAAGAGGGTCATGATTCTCGCTGGTGATCGTCCATTACTTCTGTCTTGAATGATAAACTTAACTCTTCTAGAACTAAAGAAATAGACTGAATTGCCGATTTCTGGAAAAATAGATACTCATAGAGATCGGTTTCTATGTCGTTGGCATATTTGAAATATGGGATAGTATCTGCCAAAGAATAAATAAAAAGGCAGCTCAAAGAATATACTTTGATACTGAGATACTCGATACAATCTGTTCTGTAATCTGGAGCAATTACGCTGTCGCAGAGTTGCTTTGTCTATATTTAATTGTTGAAGTGAAGTGCAATGTTTTCATTAATGTAAAAAAAACTATTTGTAAAGCTTCGGCTTAGAGCGAATCCGGAAATTCTTGCAGTTTAGACTTTTTAGTAGAACGAAGCTCAAACACTTTACACGAATCTGTAGTGGAGCGGTTTCTCCGAGCGCATTTTTTATTTGAAATTAAAGCTACTCATAAAAGTTCATGAGCCATCCTGATGTGGATTGAAACTGTAGACCAAGTGTCTTCTTGAACAGAAAAAAGCCATATTGCTTGACTGGTGATTGCTTACCAGTGTTGTCAGGAAATTTTCTCTGAAGCTGTCTACTCACAGTATGGATGTAGCCGCGAAGTGGCCCTGGTTGTGGTTCAGGGATAGTTGATGTTGGAAATTTTGAACAAATTCACTAGTTCATTACTTTTCTTTTGTAAAAAAAGTTTATATAGTCAAAGTTTATATTGCGCCCGACGAAAAATAAAACCTACAACCGCACCGGAGCAATCTATTTATATCTTAAGTTAGCAAGAAATTATAGGGGTTAATTTACTATCAACCCTTCACGCAACGGCTGAATGAGATGGAATTCATGGACTTCCAAGAAGCTTCAGTTTCTTTCAGCTGGTAGCTGCTGCTTCAGAAACACGGATTCTCTGAGAAACTTTTCGTTATCAACAAAGAAAAATTAGTAGTATACTTTTTTTAAACTGATTTCTAGAACAGTTTGACTTCAGCCTTACGAAGGTTATTGCTCGATCGGACTTTTCGTAATAAGCTTTAGGAACTTGTACATTTTCTAGTATTGAAATATTTAGAAAAGTAGAACGAATTATATAAGTATTTAATTCTAAAGTTAATTAGGATCTCAACACCTTAAAAGAAGCTTCTGTCTACTACGAAAAGCACTGTTTGTAGAATCTGTTCCCATTAGCGAATTAAAAATCTCTAAATCGTAATTTATTTTCATGTAAATTTCTTTTCAAGAAAAACTTATCATGCCCGAAAACTTTGTGAATCCCAGCGCTTCAGCAGCGCCACAAGGACGCTCATATGCGCCACGCTCCTACTACGATGCTGGCACGGAGTGTACAGTGGGCACGGAATGCACCCCACTACACGATTGCACAGCGATGATTTACGAAGTGGCGAAACGTTGTTATTACGGTGATAAATCACTCTTTTGTGGTGGTGGCGAAGAGATGCCTTATGTCTGCTGTCCGAGTAGTCCGTTGGAAAAGAATCAAGTTTGTGGTAAATCGCTGGTACAAGGACACTTTTATCGGGGACTCGGTACACATCCTTTCGTGGCACGTGTGGGCTTCAAACGTAAGTGTCTGGGAAAAGAGAAAAGGAAAAAATTAAATAAATCTTTAAAATTTTTATAGTAAAAAAATTTAACTTTTCTTTAATTTCAGATATCAATACAGGCGCTTTTGCATATCCTTGTGCGGGTTCGGTCATTGCAAGGCGCGTTATTTTAACGGCAGCCCACTGTGCTTTAGCCAAAGCAGAAGGACATCGACTGTGAGTTGTGCTAAAAATACATACATATGTGTAGATATCTTTTTAAATTAATTTTGATTTTTGAATTTGAAAAAATGTATTTTTTTGGATTTAAAAAACGTATTTAAGTTTAAAAAGTTTTTTTTTTGAATTTAAAAAAATATATATTATAAATTTCAAATATTATTTTGGGAATTTGAAAAAATATTTAAAGAATTTGAAAAAATATTTTTGTCTAAAAAAGATATATATTTAGCATTTGAATTCGAAATAATTTTTTTTTATTGAAAAAAAATTTGTATTTGAATTTGAAAAAAATATATTAAATGAAATTGAAGAAATGTTTTTTAAATTTGAAAAAATAGTTTTTAAATTAGAAAAAAAATTTTATAAACATATTTTTAACATTTCAACTAAAAAAACTTTTTTGAATTAAAAAAAAAATTATTTGAAGTTGAAGAGATATTTTTAGAAGATATTTTTTTGAATTTCAGCAAATATTTTGGGAATTTAGAAAAATATTCTTTGTTTAAAAAACATATACTACAAATATTAGTTTGAAAAAGTTTTTTTTTTGAAATTGAAAAAGAATTGCATTTAAAAAATATTTTAAAAATGTATTTTTTGAATTTGAAAAAATATAATTTTTGAGTTTCAGCAAATATTTTGGGAATTTGGAAAAATATTTCTTGTTTAAAAAAAATATATATATATGTATTGGTATTTGAAAAAGTATTTCTCGAATTTGAAATTGAAAAAGAATTGTATTTAAAAAATATTTAAAAAATGTATTTCTTGAAATTGAAAAAAAATTTAAGAAACATATTTTTAACATTTGAACTGAAGAAAAACTTTTTTGAACCAAAAAAAAATTTTTTTGAATTAGAAAAAATATATTTTCTTTTAAAAACATATTTAAATTTTTTTATTTTTTTTTTAAATTTTAAAAGTATTTTTTATACAAAAAATATTTCATCTCTTCTGCTTTACTTCAGCAGTTTTTTAAAAACATATTTATAACATTTGAACCAAAAAAAAAACTTTTTTGAATTTAACAAAAAATATTGGAATTTGAAAAGATACTTTCTGAGTTTGAAAAAAATATTATTTTTGAATTTCAGCAAATATTTGAAAAAAATCGTGTTTAAAAAATATTAAAAAAATTGATTTTTTGAGCTAAAAAGATTTTTTGAATTTGAAAAAATATATTTTCTTTAAAAAACCTATATTATATTTAAGAAATTGTTTATTATTTTTGGAATTTTAAAATTATTTTTTCATACGCAAAATATTTCATCTCTTCTGCTTTACTTTAGCTCTTCGGTGCGTGTCGGTGAGTATGACACGTCCAGCGATCCGGATTGTGCGAGTACAGGATTTTGCGCGCCTCGCTCCGTCAATCACGCGATTAGCCATGTGATCGTGCATCCAGACTATAAACAGGGCCAGTATCATCATGACATCGCTTTGTTGGTGTTGAAAACGCCACTCAACTATTCAGGTGAGAGTTTATAAAGCAATAAAAGTGAAATGTCCAGCTGGGGTATGAGTGTATGTCTGTCTGTCATTAAAAGGGAGTTTTTGTCGGTGTTTACGTTTAATTAAGCTTTTCCGCTGGCTACATACATATATGTACATATGTATGTATTAAACAAAAAATAATAATAATAAAATTTATTTTATTTTTGCGTTCCATTTCTTCAATTATCGCATGAATCAAGTTCAAAATAGTTAGTTGTTGTTTGCATGTCATCAAAGGCTTTTGTCAATGTTGCAAATTGAAATGACATGTGTACCTGCATACATATATACTTACTCACGTGTGGGTGTAGGTTATTAATAATTGGTTATGTTCAATAAAACCATCTAAATAGAGACTGGCTAAACGCACAGGGCTAGAACCTCGCTTTATCTGAAGGTTAGACGAGATTAATTCTACGGTCACGTCAGTTTTTTTTTAGTGAAAGCTGAGAAATCAACTTAAAATTATATAAAAAGTGCTGTCTTCGGCCGAAGTCTAAGTCTTACATCTGAATAATGGCTAGATCAACTTAACTCGCCATTTTGTTCCGATCGGTATAAATTTTGATGGGTCTATCTCTTCTCCTTCTCATGCCAACTGTAGCTCCCTCTGCTCTGACTCTCCTGTGTAGCGACCCTCAGGTAATTTCTCATATATTTCGAATCGCTCAATGCCAGGGGTCATAAGACCTGAGCTTGTGAGATTATCAGCGTTAGACACCTCAGCAGGAACCACACAAGCCACTTCTAAGGGTCTCTAAGGCAACCAACGAGGAATGGAGAGTCACATCGTATCGTATATTCTTACAAACTTTTGTCCTCTCCACTAGATGGTTTGAAACTCCAAAATTATTAACTCCAGTACTATTAGGCTACGTAATATTGAGCCTGCTCTTAAATTACTGAGACACATTGTGCACAAAAGGTTAAGCTGGTCACAGATCTCGGAGGAACAAATACGTAGGTATCTACTTTCCATTGATATAACCTTCATTTACTACACGACAGATTTCGGGGAAGATTTTCTTGGTGGAAACCGATGAGATGGGATAGTACAAGCAAATGCGGACTCGATTCATTTCCTTATGGATAGGTAAAAACTCGTGTTGTTATTGTTGTTGTTACAGCTGCAAAAATTTGCATCAAAGTAGTTCGGTCGTTCCGGTATAAAGACCCGACTGTCGCGGGAACTTTAGGATTTTAGTCGCCTCTTAAGACAGGCATGCCTCACCGCGGGAAAGTTCTTAAAACTCTACCCCACAGGGGTATGTCAAAACTAGTCAACAGGATCAGTGGCGGTGTATACTCAAGGTAGTTTGGTATTATTTAGCAAACCCTTCCGGTTACAGGATCATATATGTATATGTAAATTGGCGCTTGGTAACTGCTGGTTTTTGGCCGAGCTCCTCCTCCAGTTTGTGGAGTGTGTCTTGAGGGTTTTCCAACAAATCGAACAACCTAAAGTGTATTCCGCCTCCGAACAGCCGATGGATTTTTATGAGGAGCTTTTATATCATGTCAGAAATACACTCGGAGGGAGTGACATTCCCTGCCTCCAGGCTTTATCTCTACAGGTAATGACCAAACAGAACAGACTGTCTTAAACGAGGGCCCCTGGTCACAACAACATCAAGTGAAACTGTAACGTACATGAACTTGCTAGACAAGGTACGACCAAACAGCATCTTCTCACTAATCTGCTTAGCAATGAATTTACATATGAAGAAGCAGCGTCAAGGAGGGGTAAGAAAAGATCGTGAGATATGTATTCCTTATAAAGAAGGGACATGTCCAAAATAGTAGAAGTGCTGACAGGCCACTGTTTGTTATGACGGCATGTAGAGAGACTAGGGGCTTCCTATAGAACATGTTACTTAAGCTGCAAGGATGATGAGGAGGTAGAATTGAGCATCCATTTCTCAGAGCAGGGTTAGGTTTCGGAAATTTTGGGACTATACCGCTGGAGGGTCCATCAGAAGATAGCCGACGTCAAAGTCATTGATTTGATGAGGTTAATCAGAGAATCTTTGCATAACGAAGCCTAATGGTAAAGTTTTTTGGCATCAGAATGGATCTAAGTCAGTCGTAAGTGTAATCGATTCAATAGATCGGTAGCCGCCACAACCTAACCTAACCTGAACCTCAAGTATTGATTACTCAACTCAAAATGAAATCCCGAAATTATCAGCACACTGAAGGTCCATCACCGAAACATTTCAACACCTACTAAAACTCCTGTTTCCATTTAATTAACTGTGATTACATAAAACACTCAGTGTACTTTTTGCTTACTTTGAGCTTTGCAAATCTTGCTTGGCTGCCCCGTTGCTAATTATGACAGCACCTGTCACAAAGTTCATTATGTTAACTTGTCATAATGTTCTCAATGACTTGGCACATTAAAAATAATATGCCAAACAAAGAGAATTAATCGTCGAACGAATGCGTTAAAGCATAAAGCCCGTGAGTCAAGGCATTTCCACATTGCGAACTCTGCAGTAGCTTTGCGTGGCTGTGTTGATCTTACGTAGCGGCGGACAGCACACGCATCTTTTGCAGTCATCCTTCGTACGCGCTGCTGGCGAGGTGTTGGCTGTTGTGTGGCAACATGCCGGCCGGCCGGCTCGAGCCGCGTGCAAGCATGAAAAATGTCAAATTGGTGGCCCGGCAGCCGCTAAGTGTGATTTACAACCTGATTTAATTGGATGATACGACTGCGAGTTTGAATGCTTTAAGCGAACTCCTTTTTTTCTGCAGTATTTTCGGCATTTTTTGTTTTTGTTGTTTTTTTTTTTTTGGTTATACTTCACTGCGCCACACTCCACACACTATGGACCTCACAGGTGAGTGTCTTATACAATGTTGCAGGATTTATAAGGGGCACGTTCGTATCTCACGTTATTAAGCCATAAAACTCATTATAACATCGAAATTGAAAAATGTTCGTAATGATAGTGTTGCGATGCGAAACTTGTTGTTATTGTTGTAGTTTTCACTTGTTTTTTTGTTTTTTGGTTTACACGTTGGCATGATTTCGACAACGATGTGCGTTGACTACGTGATTTTGATTGATAAAAATAAGTGTGGGTTTCAAAAACGGTTGATAAAACAACAGCAACAACAACAACAACAACAAAACGACAGAATAATGTGTAATAAAGGCACTAAATATGCAATAAATGAAAACAGTTTTTAAAATTCCGGTAAATTTTTTCGATGAAAGTTCGAAAATGGTTGCTCGTATTCGTAATTCGTTGGATTTTTCGATAGGAAAATATTAGTGAAATATATTTATTCATCAACTGAACGAATGGTCGATTTAGTTTTATGAGGAGCTTTAATTTCATATCAGAAATATATTCGTAGGGTTGACCACTCCCTGCCGAAGGGTGACCGCAATTAGAAAGAAATAGTTTCTATAAATTTTGTATGTTGGTCGGACCAAGACGCGAACTCTGTCCTTCCGTATGGCAGTACACACTGCTAACCACTCGACTAGTCCTTTCGCCATATCGTATATATCTACTTTATTCAGCAATAATAATCGTAATCAATAAAATTCAATTTTACTTCTGAATATTTTCGATTACCCCAAAATCGTATTGGATTATTTGTCAAATCCACCAAAAATACGTTTCACTTTTTCATCATAACCACAACTTAATTTAATGTATAATAACGATTATTCCTAATTTGGTTTTACTCCATTGTCCGGCAGTCCCAGAGCTAAGAGCAAATACGAAAATGGGATATCTTGGCTACTGCCTTTTTCAATTAAATCTCTTCAATTCAGCGTACGAGTATACTGGCGCTTTGCCGACTGTAAACAACCCTAAGATATTAGGGGTCACATTCGATTGCCGCAAAACTCCAGGGCAGCAATAAAATACTCAAAGCGCTAGCCGGCAGCACCTGGGGTAAAGATAAAGAAACCTTGCTGGCAACCTACAAAGCAATTGGCCGGCCGGTCGTAAACTATGCTGCACCGATCTGGGCGCCGGGGACGAACGAGACGCAGATGAGGAAGTTATAGGCTTGCCAGAACACCGCCCTTAGGACTGTGACAGGAAACCTCCTGATGTCGCCGAAGCATCACTTGCACAGCGAAGCATCTATGCTACGAGTTAAGGAGCACAATGCTTTGCTGTGCAAGCAGTTCCTGTTGGGATGCCCAGCAGGCACCTTTTAGAAGCCGAACCTCCACCTAGGCACATTAGGAAGGGAGTACTACATTTAAAGAGCACCTTCCAGCAACACGTGCAACAACCGCTGGACAGGACGGCGTACCGACAAGCACTGAACGCCATTCGCCAGGAGTCAGTCAACACCTTCAAAGACTCCCTTCCCGTGAATGGCGTGCTCGGAGTTAAACCCTCACCCATAGCAGACAACGAGCTCGAGCTGCCTCGAGAGATTCTCGTGACCCTTGCACAACTTAGATCTGGATATTGCAGCAGATTAAACTCCTACTCATCCAGACTCGACCCCAGCATACCCAACGTATGCCCTGCATGTGGAGAGTCTCCGTACGACACTAACCACCTCTTCACATGCCCCCTTAAACCGACTCATCTAACCCTCCTCTCCCTTTGGTCCAATCCCGTCGAAACAACACGTTTCCTGGACCTCCCTTTAGATGATCTCGGCGACTTAGATTGACGAAGTCTGCCTTAAGCGGGGTAAGTAAGCCGCTACAACAACAACAACAACACCAACTGGCGCTTTGCTGAGAGCAACCTGTGCAGGGTTAAAACACGTCCGACGGGTGTACTTAATGTTCTCTTACATCAACTGCACATACACGTATGTAGTATGTTCTGCGATATTTTGAACCCGCTCATAACAACTTTAAATATATCACACTATATACTTCTACAATTGGATTTCCATAGTTCATTCTAGTTTCAAAAGTTCCTTCCAGGTATAATTTCAAAGGCTAGTTATAAGCTCCGAAGGTTACCTCGGTATCTCCACAATCTGGGTGCCCAGCTGTACGAATATTTTCGGTAACGAAAAATTTAATTAGTTTTCCAAGTCCATTAGGAGCAAAGGAACTGTGGTCCAGGAAAAGTGTATATAGGCTTACTGCCATAATACTGGCCCTTTGGGAAGCATGTATAACAAATTGTTCTGCCCTATAACAGGCTTTGTAGAAGCTGCGAGTTGTCCATTTGCTTTGTGACAGCCTAGCTCTCTCTCAAGCTCGACACGGGACACTTGGATACCAAGGAAAGCATGCACCAAATGGTTCCGAAGTTAAAGTCTTTCGTACTTCTATCAACCTACCCTGCAGTCTGTGGTTTGGGTGGTCTAATATAGAGACGTAAAGGGAATTTCGAGGCCAAGGGCCTAACTAGAAGGATAATAGTTCTAGTCTCGGTAAAAGATCGGTTTATAACAGCTGGGCCAATAGTAGGTGGCAGCGTGATAGATCTGGTTATTGATCGAAGAAAAAAGAAATACGTCGCTACTCCTTGTAAACATTCCCCATCATAAACCGCCGTAATAACCACGCACTGTCTGTCTCGGACTCATGATAGAGGAAAGGATTACTTCTTTAATGACTTTTGTCGCTGATGCAGGGGCACATACCTCTTTCACTGCACAGCCCTCAGAGCAGCCTGACAAACTTTCAACCCATCACGAGTGCTCATACCATTAATTTTTATTCTTGCTCAATTACTACTTCAATACAACTATACATACTTTTCTATTATTTACATATATACTTTCCTCTCCTCCTTAGTCGCCACTCAACCGATTTGCTTGCAAAAATCCCGCACCAATTTGGTTGTTGGCAAGCGTGCCACAATCGCCGGCTGGGGTAAAATGTCCACGTCTAGTACACGTCAACCGGAAATGGCACATTTGGATGTGCCACTGACCAGTTGGGATTTATGTTTGCGTAATTACGGTTCAACCGGCGCACTGGAATCACCAAACTCCATCGAAGGGCAATGGATGTGCGCGGGTGGTGAGGGTAAGGATGTGTGTCAGGGTTTCGGTGGAGCGCCGTTATTTATACAAGAAAATGGCATTTACTCACAGGTAGGTGAATGTTAAAAAAATGTTTAGAAATACTAATTTTTTAATTAAAATAAACAAAGAATAAAAAAAATTTAATAAAAAAAATTATATTTTTATTAAAAAATATTATATTTTTAATAAAAATAAATAAAAGGTTATGTTTTTAATAAAAATAAAAAAAGTTTAATAAAAGTAAATTAAAAAATTAGATTTTTAACGGAAATAAATAAAACAAAAAATTTTTTAATAAAAAAAAATAAAAAATTATATTTTTATTCAAAAATATTATATTTTTAATAATTATTTTTATTAATGTTTATGTTTTTAATAAAAATAAATAAATATTTAATAAAATTAAATTAAAAAATTAAATTTTTAATAGAAATAAATTCAAAAATTGTCTTATGAGCATTTTGTTATTATTACTTTTTTTTCATTTAAAATTTCCATCCCTTTAAAATTTCAGTACTTTTAATATAAAGGAAACAACAAAAAAGAAATACTTTTTATAAAAGTAATTCAAAAAATTTAGTATAAATGAATTCGAAAAATTATATCTTTAATAAAAAATAAA
This sequence comes from Ceratitis rosa, assembly GCA_037013455.1. Taxonomy (NCBI): domain Eukaryota; kingdom Metazoa; phylum Arthropoda; class Insecta; order Diptera; family Tephritidae; genus Ceratitis; species Ceratitis rosa. The sequence continues at coordinate 2,183,043 of JAWMAG010000069.1, forward strand.
AAATTAAATTAGTTAAATTTTTAATAAAAATAAAAAAATTAATAATAAAGCATTAAATTCTTAATAACAATAAATAAAAAAATATTCTTAATAAAAATGAGTTAAAGAAATTAAATTTTTATTAGAAATAAACTAAAAGAAAAAATGTATAACATTTTTTGAATTATTTTTTTTACAAAATAATTTTGGAAACGAAAATATTTAGTTTTTGTAAACTTAATAAAAAAAAAAACAAAGGAAACAAATTTTAATAAAAATATGTTTTATTATTTTTTTTGGCATTTAATTTTGGAAATAAAAATATTTAGTTTTTGTATTTTTTAAGTCAGAACAAAAAAGCAAAGAAAAAGAATTAAAAAAAAATAATAAAAAATATCTTTTATTACTTTTTTATCATTTAAGTTTGGAAATAAAAATATTCAGTTTATTTATTTCCAATAAAAAACAAAGTAAAAAAAAAAAACAAATAAAAAAATGGAATTTTTTAATAAAAATAATAAAAAATATATTTATAACACTCATATCTTTAATAACTATTTTTAGCATTTATAGTTTTGAAAATAGAAATACTTAATAAAAAACAATAAAAATAAATATTTTTAATAAAAATAAATAAAAACATTATATTTTTAATAAATAATAAAAAATTATATTATAAATATAAAAATATCAATATAAATATTTTTGCAACCTTTACTTTTTTGATGGCTTTTTTATCATTAAATATTTTGGAAATAAATATACGGAAAACAAAAAGTATTTAAAGTTTTGTTTATATTTAAGATGAATAAAAAGAAATACTTTTATAATGAAAATTAAAGGTAAACGTTTAATAAAATAATGAAAAAAGTATTTGTATAACATTTTTTTTTTTAATAATTTTCTTATCGTTAACAGTTTTGGAAAAATAATTACGAAAATAAAAAATATTTTTAATAAAAAAAAAATTAATAAAACCAAAAAAAAAAAAATTTTATATCATTGAAACTTAAATAACATGAATTATATTTTTTTATGCATCATTAACAGATTGGCATCATGTCATTTGGCTCAGATAATTGCGGTGGTTTACGCATACCGAGCGTTTATACATCGGTTGCGCATTTTGCCGAATGGATACACGATAATACGCCGCCGGAGTAAGGAGAGGGAGGGAAGGGAAAATATTATTTACATTGAATAAAAAAGAAATTTGTATTAAAAATATTCGAGGAAAAAATGTGCAGTTCTAATTGTGATTTTGTGTAATTTTTTACTTTATTTAATTTTTATTTTTATTCATATTCTTATAAGTATTTATGCTTTAACCAAACATACACACGTTACAGTCATTGTAAAATACTTTTTACCAATAAAAATGTTATGGCGATATTATTTTATACTGTTTCTATATTTATTTATTTTTCAATATTTTTTAAATATCAACATCAACATTTTATCTCTGCACATACATATGTATGTAGATATACATTTATAAATAAATAAAAAAATCACCAAAAAATAATATAATTGTCTCGCATTGAACAAATTGGCAATGGTAAAAATACTTTAATTGATCTCTGAACTCTACATTGCTCATACATACATACATACATATAAACATACATAACATACTCTACAGCTTGGTTGGCGGTCGAGTACAGCAACACTGAGCCTATTTACATAAAAAGTAGTTAAAAATAACATATTTACATATAGAAAAATACGTACGCACATAAATACATGCGTTGCGTTGTCTAACGGAAAGCTATAGAAAATATGTATGTACATATATACGAGTATGGAAGCGTCATCACCACACAAATATGTATGAGGCTCTTTAATTCCAGAATTTCCAACCGTATTGAAATTGCTTTCTACTTTTCACATCATACCAGGCCTTAGTCCCTGATACATAACCACCAATCGTCTCCCAGGGAGTGTGGGATATTAATTGACCGACGCCTGCTGTCGCCCATGTAGTAAATAGACTCTGCAATTAGACATCCGCGAAGCCTTAAACCGAATATGACGGAGTGGCGTCGCTGAAGGTTTGCCTCTTTTAGCCATGATCCAAACAGCTCCACACGAGTTGATTATCGCATCTTGCACAAGAGTTGCTCACGTTTTCAGGAAGCGCGATGAGAGGCGCAATAGTGAGAATTGAGTGAAGCCCTACGTCCATAATTACATTCCCAGACACAGGACTATACCTAATTATTCCTCCTTCGTCCGTAAACGTGAATGCGGTGTCTGAAGGGAGCTTAATTTGGACCAAATTGTGCTCAGCCAAAACAGAGAATGGATTGTATATTCACATTCTCCGTGAATGTAGCAAGGATGGGCGCATGGAGCTCTACATATAAAACCAATGGATAAAATGTGAAGACTGTGTTTTAATGCAGGACTCTGTGTAACTCAAAAAAGCTGGAGCTTCTCCTCAGTAGCACGAAATATAAAAATTCCACACTCTCTTCTCAGGCGTTAAATTGAGCTCGTCAGAGACTAAGTGTCAAAGCAAAGTTTTTAAGGCTCTTTCTGGAGAGGATGCTGAATTGGAAAGAACGTATAGCTTAAAAATACCATACAGTCTCCATTACTCTCTAAACCTGTAGAAAAGCTATAGTTAAAAATTGTGGTTTAAATATCAGCATCTGCCATGGATATTCATATCCTCGGTGAAACAGAACAAACTATGTTTCGTTTCGATCAAGAGATATAGAGGAAAACTGTAGCGTAGGCGAACTTTTTAGGTAATCAAGTAGATTCCTTTGGTTAAAGAAGGTATTGGTACGGCTTTTTCCACATATTGTACAAACTGCTACTATGGAATTCATTTATAGACAGGCTACGTAAAGGCTGAGGCGAAGATCCGGACCGGAGGAGGCTGCATCGCTTTTATTCTCCCTAAAAAGAGGGAATTTCAACGGCAAATGAGACCCTGACGCGACATTGCCTTATGGGACGGCTTGGAGAAATGCTAGAAAACTTTTTAAGAAGACACTACAATAGCTGCAGAAGCGCCGAGGAGCAGGAGGCTAGTTTCCATCTGTTATCCGCTTACGCTGCTCTAAGAAATGGAACCCTGGTCTTCCAAATCATAGAACGTACCGCTGACCACTCGGCTATTGTGCAACCGAAACCCACTTATAGCCGAATCAACAATAGCGCACCATTCATGCTTTCTCTTCCCATCTAATCCTTCCTCTGCTTCTGCCAGCGAGCATTGCATCGAATACTTTCAAAGCGTTGTACTTTAATCCATTCGCTGAAATATGTCAGTGTCCATCGTGCACGTTTCTGCACCATATAACAGGACGGATAACCTATGTAGACTCAGAAATACACACCTGCCGAAAAGTTACTTTCTCATAATATTGATATCAAATCCGACAACTGATTATTTATTTTCCTTTTATTTTCTTTTGCCTTTATTTCGTTTCATTTTTCTATGCTATGATTTCATTTCCATTTGTCAAATTAAATTAATTAATTATTTATTATTATTAATTTTTATTTTTTTCCATGATTTTATTTTTATTTATTTTTCTGATTTGTTTTAATTTCATTTTTATTTAATCTCATTTTATTTTGATTTTTTACGATTTTTTTTTTGTATATATTTTATTTATTTCACTTTATTTATTATTTTTATTTTTCATAATTTTATTTTTATTTATTTGCTTTTATTTTGTTTTTATTTAATCTTAATTTATTTTTATTTTTATTTTTTTGCTTTAATTTAATTTTTGATTAATTTAATTTAATTTATGTTTTTTATATTTTATTCTTATTTATCTCATTTTCTTGATATAATTTAATTTCTATTTTTGTTTTTTATGATTTTATTTTGGTTTTTTTATATAACTTTTAATTAATTTAATTTAATTTTTAGTTTCTATGATTTTTTTATATTTATTTTATATAACTTTTAATTAATTTAATTTTATTTTTTATGATTTTATTTTTTTTTATTTGCTTTTATTTTGTTTTTAGTTAATCTTAATTTATTTTCATTTTTTATAATCTTTTTTTATTTATTTTAATTTAATTTTTATTTTTTTGATTTTGTTTTTTTATTTTTTTGCTTTAATTTAATTCCTATTTTTTATAATTTTATTTTTATTTATTTCATTTACTTGATATAATTTAATTTTTATTTTTGTTTTTTATGATTTTATTTTTATTTTTTTATATAACTTTTAATTAATTTAATTTAATTTTTATTTTTTATGATTTTTTTTTATATTTATTTTATATAACCTTTAATTAAGTTAATTTTATTTTTTATTATTTTATTTTTATTTATTTTCTTTAATTTAATTTTTATTTAACATTTCTTTTTGTTTTTTTATGATTTTATTGTTATTTATTTGCTTTAATTTTTATTTAATCGCATTTTTTATGATTTTGTTTTTATTTATTTGATTTTTTTGTTTAACTAAATTTTACTATGTTTAATTTTTATTTATTTTGTTTATATAAAATGACTTTATTTATTTTTTTGTCTCTTTTTCTTTTCCGTGATTTGTTTTATTTCTCTTTTTTATAATTTTTTTATGTCTATTTATTTAATCGTAATTAATTTAATTTTGTTTTATTTTATTTTGTCTTATTTTATTTTTAATGTTTTATGTTTAGTTTTTTATTTCTTTTATTTTATATTTTATTTGCGTTTGCGCAGAGCATTCTCTCTTATTCCTTGAGCTACGGTTGAAGGCATTAAATGTTTGTTCTTTTCCTCATCTTTTTTATTAGTTCCCTCTTTTGAGCAGCTGTTTGGCTGATGTTGCTGAGGGCTGTCAACATATGATCGGAAGTGTTTCATATAGCAACAACAACACACAGATCAGCTGTGTTGCTGAGCAGGTTTATTTGTAAAGTGTTTGCTAAATGTGTAGTGATAAATTGGCAATAACCCAGCAGGGAAAGACACTAGTTGTTAACTAGTATGATACTAGTTAGAATTTCAGCACTAACGAGCAAAATACACTTCCTTTAAAGATTTTATTTTATATTTTAAGCGCAGCATCTAAATGAAACTCGTTACTCAATCAACTAACTAAATTTATCAAATATAACAAACGGATGCCAACTATGTACATAAGGACAACAATGAATTGAGTAAAGAGGAAATCATTTAGTGAAAGAGTTAGAGAAGAAGCTGAAGAAAACATAAATTAATTAAATAACAAAGAGAAGCCGTCTTGGAACTCAACCCTATCGATGACCTTAACGCCAATTGCTACGAATTTACTATAAATACTTGAGTAAACACTGCATGTACATATGTATGTATGTTGGTATATACTCCTTAATACATATTGCTATGATGACGGCATACGTTTAACGACTTAAGTGCAGTACATACATAAGTATGTATGTATGTATGTGCTCATAAATGTAACAAACATTCATCAATCGATATATCGATCAACAAATGATCGGCAATTGTTGTTGTAGAAATTTAAGTGTTGCTGCGTGTGCGTACATACATACATACATACCTACACGAACGCTGTTCTATATTAACTGCCCTTCTTCAGGCCGAGAAATGATTTTTTTTTTTGTGAAAATACCCGACGGGAAAAATATTTATTTTTAGATGAATAATCGAAACAACAAAACTATTCTAGAAATCCAATTGAAAAGTAAAGTCCTCTCTCGGTGAAGAATAATTAAATTTTAAATGTCACTTATCATTTCCGTCCTGCTATATGAAGCGCAGGCGTACAGGCCGACAAGAGTCGAGTCGGCCTTAAAAATCTTCGGCGAAACCAGAGATTATAGAAAGATGAGCTGCACGAGGTATACGGCTCAACAAATCAAGAGTTGGCGGGCACGCTAGCTAGCTGAAATTATCCGAATGAATGGATGAAAGCGCTCCAGCCCTGAAAGTATTCGATGCAGTACCCGCCTGGGGAAGCAGACGAAGAGACCTCCCATTGAAAAGACCATGTGGAACAGTACCTCGTTTCAGTTGTAGTGGAGCGTGTGCGTGGAGCTCTCTTTACCCACTGGGGATCACACACGTAAGCCCAGCGCTCGATAAACTGGTTCAAGGTCCAACCAACCTGGCTTGGCTATCATTAAGTAGTCGAGAGTCTTAGCACTGAAATGGTCACAATAATCTCTGGCTTGAAAATATGGCAATGGCCTGGAAATTCTCAACAAGGCATGAGCCTTGGCGATCCTTGAAGGGTGCACGCACACAAAAGTTCTCAAAGTTTTATTTTATACAGTTTGCTTTTGTTGTAATACGTGTGTAAGTGCTACTGTATACTGGCGCTGAAAATGCCACTTTACACTTGTTCACTTGCCACAAGCCACATGCGCTCGTGCATACATACATATGTACATACATATATACATTCATGCCGCCTGTTGGCTGGCTGACCAGCTGACCGACCGGCTGACTGAAGATGTGCCTTCTTTTGAAGCGATCGTTAATATGGTATCGCTTATGCATCGTTCAAGCTATTGTCTGTATACATATATACATACATACATACATACATACATGTGTACATAAGTACGTATGTGTAATGCATGCAGTAGCCTTCTGATACGTCAGCGCCAGACAATCTGGCACAGTCGGCATTTGTACGTGCCCGGTGGAAGATCGGAATATTTTTTTGGAATCGGTAAAACGGACCAACAAAAAATATTTATGTGTATGTAGTTGCACGTAACGGACAGGAAATAGAATCAACTAATAAAATATGACGGTACATAAGGTGTTCTATATACTCGTACATATGTACATACGTACAGTGATTTAATTCAACCGATAAAAAATTAATTAATTTAAATGAAAGTGTGAATTCAGATCTTAATTTAAGAAAAATTTATGCACAACAAATAATTGAATTTTGCTGACCTAAGAAAGTGTAAAAAAATTATGATAGTAAAAATTAAAAAAAAAATTAAAAATAAAAAAAAAAATAAATAAAAAAAAATAAATAAAAAAAAATAATATTTTTATCTATGAATTAATGACAACATTTTAACGCGAAAAAATTAAGCAAATATAATAAAAAAAAAGATAAATAAAAAATAAAAAACTTAATTATATTTATTAATTATTAACAATATCGTAAACGTGAAAAAACTAAGAAAATTTATTTAAAAAATATTAAAAAAAAAACCAATCACGCAGCCACTGGACTACACCAAGGTGACCATCGACTGCAGAAGCACTCAGAATAGAACACGCTCTCGCGATTCTTGAGAGACAAGTAACGTTAAAAGGTCCTGAGATTCACTATATGTTGTAGTTGTCGTAACCACAAGAGTCTTCCCTAATTTTTTTTTCGGGGAATATTGCGGGAGTGATAGTCCTTTGGCGGAAGAAAATTCCAGACGGTCTGGTACAAAAATCCGATTGTTGAGGGAGTTACTGGATTTTAGTCGCTCCTTACGACGGCATGCTTTACCTAACCCGCAGGGGTCATTTCGTACATTGTAGTTGTGACAAAGAGATTGTCAAAGCTAATAATGGAGGTGGTGTAATCCAGCTCCTCCTTCCACACTGCGATTGTTGCAAAGTTGACTTGCGTTAAAACTAATTTTTGGAGAAATAAAAAAAAATTTAGAAGAATTTCCAAGGCATTTGAGGGAAGGAGTGGTAGAACTCCTGTTAGGAGGATAAATGCAGACCGCTGAACTCTACCTAATTAGTATTAGAAAAAAATTTTTTCGCCTGACAACCACCATATGATTGGTCCAACAACTGCTCCAGTCGACAATAATCGATTTCAGACACTATCTGTTGCCGATGGCCGCTTTACAGTGCAGTTATATGTATGTAGCCTTCCTTGACCTTTCGGACATGTTCCAGTTGAGCTTAATATCTGAGTAATGTTATCCCGAGATATTTGTCTACGGTAGAAAGGGTGATATCCGTGCCTTTTTCTTAGAGGCGGTTTAAAAGAAGGTGGTTTCTACTTCTTGGTAAGAAGGACCATTTCTCTCTGGTAATATTATATTTTTCTTGAAACCACTATTATTCTCTAAAACATATTCGGCGTTTAGATCAATCGACTTACCATTTTTCCTTAGATCCAATATTTTCTTATTCATTCAGAAACGTTTATAGGTGCAGATCTGAAACTTCAAGTCCCGAAAAATCGTTTTCATACCAAAATTACTGAAACGATCGGCCCGCACTTTTCTAATACCGAGCTCTTAATCTTTTGTGGTATGCGTTCTGATGTTTTCCCAACAAATGGGTCCCTCCATTACTTATATACATACAATTTATACTAAGCCGCCTCCAAACGGCTGATGTTTTTTTGTGAGGAGCTTCTTATCAGAAATATGCTCAAAGGACTTGACATTAAATTAACTTTCTATTATTTTTAATGTCGGTCGGACCAGTACTCGAACCCTGGCTATCTGTTAAAAGAACATCTAATTGCCTAAATTAACATTTCTCTAAGGGTTATTTCTCTCATCGCCGAATATTTTCATGATTAAAATTCTACATGCTTACAAAAAAAGTGCTGCCAAGACATTTGAATAAATTAAAAAAAATTTGTACTTAGAAAAATTTAGTTCACAATGCTCGGCATATTTATAACTGTATCAATAAATTGTTGTTGTATTATATGACAAACAAATTATTTCACGTTCCGTTTCGTCTGAACTCAACAACAATTAGCGCATTTGAACTTTAACATCCAACCACGTTTGGTGTGCGGAAAATTGAGTTTTTTTTAATTGATTTCGTCTAATTTTTTAATTTGTTTAGCTTATACTTGTCTTGGAAGATGTTTGAAAAACTATTAAGAGTTTTTATTTCTTATTATTGCTAATTGTTAAAAAATATATATAATAATAATATAAAAGTATAAGCTTTTGGTGATATTAAAATACAAAAATGTGTCTGTTTGTGAAAATGTGCAATGAAACTGTGTAGGTACATATATGGTATATACCATAACTGTAAAATATATATTATATTTAACACTAATTACTGAGTAGGCGAAAATGTACATTTAATTAAAAATTAAATAACAAAAAAGTAGAAATAAAGAAAACAATTAATTAATTTCGTAATTTGTGGAACTAAAAGTGAAGTGTAAAAAGTGAAATAAATTCAACTTAATTAAATAAACGACAGCTCAATAAAATGTATGTAATTGCAAAATTTGAATAATAAAATAAAATAATATAAAATAAAATTAAACTAAATTAAATTAAAATAAAATAAATAAAATAAAATAACAGAAAAAAATAAAAAAAATAAAATAAAATATAATAAAATCAAAAAAAAATATAAGAATAAAAAAATAAAATAAAAATAAAATAAAATAAGTAAAATGAAATAAAATAAAATTAACAAACTAAAATAATACAAAATAAAATTAATTTAACCAAAATTAAATTAAATCAATTCAAATTAAAACAAATTAAATTAGATTAAATTAAATAAATGAAATAAAATAAGTTATAATATAATAAAACAAAATAAAATAAATTATTAATAAGATAAAATAAAATAAAATTAAATTAAATTAAAATAAATAAAATAAAATAACAGAAAAAAATAAAAAAAATAAAATAAAATATAATAAAATAAAAAAAAAATAAAAGAATAAAAAATAAAACGAAATAAAATAAAATTAACAAACTAAAATAATACAAAATAAAATTAATTTAACCAAAATTAAATTAAATCAATTCAAATTAAAACAAATTAAATTAGATTAAATTAAATAAATGAAATAAAATAAGTTATAATATAATAAAACAAAATAAAATAAATTATTAATAAAATAAAATAAAATTAAATTAAATTAAAATAAATAAAATAAAATAACAAAAAAAAATAAAAAAAATAAAATAAAATATAATAAAATCAAAAAAAATTAAAAGAATAAAAAAAAAATAAAAATAAAATAAAATAAGTAAAATGAAATAAAATAAAATTAACAAACTAAAATAATACAAAATAAAATTAATTTAACCAAAATTAAATTAAATCAATACAAATTAAAACAAATTAAATTAGATTAAAAATAAGTTATAATATATTAAAACAAAATAAAATAAATTATTAATAAAATAAGTTATAGTATAATACAAAAAAAAATAAAATGAATTATAAACAAAATAAAATATAGCAAATAAATAAAATAAAATAAAGTAAAATAAAATAAACTAAAATAAAGTAAATTATTTAACATAATAAAACAAAATTAAATAAAATAAAATCAATTAAATAAATATTGAAGAAGACTAAGAAATAAAAAAAATAAAATCTTGAAATGATTTTCAATTGAAAGCAGATATAATGAAAATAAATAAATAAAAATAAAATAAATAAAAACTTATTAAATTAAATAAAATATAACAAAATAAATGAAATAAAATAAAATAAAACAAAATAAAAAAATAAAATAAATTATAATAAAATAAAACAAAATAAGAAAATAAAATAAATTATAATAAAATAAAATAAAATAAAATAAAATAATACAAAATAGAATAAAATAAAACAAAATAAAATAAATTATAATAAAATTATATAGATTATAAAAAAATTAACCAAAATTAAATATAATAAATTAAATATAATAATAGAATTAAATATAATAAATTAAATTAAAATAAGTAAAATATATAATAAAGTTTGAAAAAGACTAAGAATTAAACAAATTAATATCAATAACAGAAATGCAAATGTGTAAAGAAAATATAAACAAATTAAAAAAAATATATTTATTTAATTAATTTAATATTTCTCCTAATTCCCTTGAAACATATGTATATATATATATATCAAGTTTTCAATAGTGAATGTCTCCAAAATAAAAGTTAAATATTTTTTCATATAATTCGCAATTCAAAGCAGATATAACAAAAATAAATAAATAAAATTAAAAAAATAATAATAGTGGGTTCCGCAGTTTTAGAACGCCGATAACACTGGTTAAGAAAGTTTAGTAACAAAAAAATTGGATATTGATTTTAAAATGATTTCAACCATGTCCACCTTTAAATATTTTAGGTTTGTTCCGGTTTCGGGAATACTTCAATTTGAAGGGCACGGAAAAGCATTTTCTGTCATTTTTTAACTTAAAAAAAAAAACGATGAATGGGCATATATACCATACAGAACATCTCTTAATCCATTATAAAAACATAAATTTAAATTTCTCCATTGGTTTTGCCTTATATGTGTAGGTACTTTTACCATGAAAAAATTGTTAAAGCTTAATGATTTTGAAAAAATAGAAAATACTTCATGAAATCCTCTAGGAAATAACCGACCAAATTATTATAAAATATTATCGTCCTATTACCCGCTTATAAGCCTTACCTTACGGTTGTATTATGTCGTGGGAAATACACTTTCTCCATTCATATTAAGACTTTTTTCATTTAAGTTTAGACGCCGTCAGTGATTAACACTGTGAAACATTCCACCGACACCTATTTAGCTTTGTGAAACGAAATATTGAAGCTCATTTCTGTTATCCCTTTTCTTCTTCTACATATATCTATGTACATATGTGACCCAATTTAACCTTGTTATTTCCCAGCTTAATATCTTGGAGAGTAATGTCCTTTCCAATATAATCTTAAGTACTTCTCGAAAGTAAGCCGGCTTCGCTGATGGAACAAAAAATCGTGTTTTATCAGCTCATGATCACACTCTGTTCTCATACTGCACCAACTCTCGAACAAAAAAAATTGTTATTTAAATTTCGATTTTTAATAGATTTTTATAAGAAGGTGTTCGCTTCAGATCAGAAAAACTGTAGGAGGGGTTGAGATTCTCTGCCGAGGACGATCGACAATTTTCCTATAGTTTTTGTCTAGTCTAGATCTAGTCAGGATGCGCAAGCGCTGCAAATTACGGTCACAATAAAAATGCGATATTTTTATTATTATTTTTTTATTAAAAAGTTACAACAAACAAAAACGTCAGTAGTAGCTAAAAATACAACTCCCAACAGATTTCCACAGGATCTTCGAAGTAGTTGACATTTCTGCAGCAAAAAAAGAATAAAAAGCAACAACATTTTGGCATAAGAGATTTTTTCGTTATTTTTATTTTTTTATTTTTTTTCTTTACACCGAAAGTACTTTACATTTCTATATATGTATATGTATGTATGCATGATTGTTCCCTACTTATTTGCACATCTCGTGTCGTGCTCGTGTGCCTCACTAAACGGAACCAATTATACGAATCGAAAGACATCTACAAAGAAACAAACATATTTGTTTTTGGCGCACAAGCATACCACACTCGCTAGCCAATGTGTATACATACATACATACATGAATATTTGCGCTTTTGTTGCATGCAGACAGACGGACGGATGGACGGACGGACGCCCTTAAAAATGTGCGCGTTGAACATAAATTCGCATACTATCGAGATCGATGTGGCGTCATAAATTGTAATGTTAATTAAACGTAAGTTGGCACCTTAACTGCAAATTTTCACGACAAACGGCAAATAACGACATAACCAAGAGCGGCACGGCAGAGCAGTCAATGTGAGACAATAAGGAGAGCAAAAACAAAAACAAAGAAACAGTAAACAAAGTAACAATAAAACCAAAAAATGCAGTGAAAAACAAACGAAAATAAAATATAAAAAAAATTTAACTAAAGTGAAAAAATAAAACTAAAATAAAATAGAGCAAAAAAATAACTATCTAAGTGAGAAAAAAAATTTACATGCATACATATACCTACAATAAATGATAAGAAAAATAAATAAAAAATAGCAAAAAAAGAAATATTTCGTAAAATCGAGTGAGCCGAGTGAGCATCGAACCAGGATCTTATAATGTGCAGTTGAGATGATCGAAGAAACCTACGAATTGGAGAAAAGTAGAATAAGCAAAGTGAACAGGAAGCATTGGAAGTTGCTGGTGGACTATAGAATTCAAAGAAAAAAATTAACAATAAAAAGCGGGCTGATAGTGAGGCGGTGCGCTTCCAAAATAAAAGAAAATAAATAAATAAACTACAAAAAAATATTTCGAAAATAAAAGAAAGCAGAATTCAACAATTTATGAATTAAAAAAATAATAAAGAAATTTTATTAAAATAAATAAATAAATAAATTGATTACAAAAAATATAACAATGTATAAATTAAAATAATAATAAAAAAGTTTTAATATACATACATGTATAAAAAAAATAAATATAAATATTACAAAAATTATAACATATTATATCAAATGTCATTTAAAAAAAAAATATGTTACAAAAACATCAATAATATTTTTATTTAATTTGAGAATTTCAAAATATATAAATAGAATAGTATAGAATAAAATAAAATAAAATAAAATAAAATAAAATAAAATAAAAGAAAATAAAAGAAAATAAAATAAAATAAAATAAAATAAAATAAAATAAAATAAAACAAAACAAAATAAAATAAAATAAAATAAAATAAAATATATAAGATATATAAAATATATAAAAAACTAAAATAAATAGATAAAATAAAATAAATTTTAATAAATCAAAATAAAATAAATAAAGTAAAGTAAAATAAAATATATAAATTAATATAAATAAAATAAATTAAAATAAAATAAATAAAGTAAAGTAAAATAAAATACATAAATTAATATAAATAAAATAAATTAAAATAAAATAAAATGATATGTAATTAAATAAAATTAAATAAATTGAAATGAAATGAAATAAATTTAAATAAACTACAACAAAATAAACAATAAAAAAGTAAATTATAATAAATTATAATAAATTAAAATAAAGCAAAACAAAACCTTAATTAAGAAATCTTATTTTACGTACTATTTATATCTTTTTTATAAAAGTTAATCAATATATAAATTACAAGAAAATAGGTATAAATGATTAAAAAAAATTATAAAGAATTAGGGTAATAAGAGAATAATAAATTACAAAAAAAAATTAAAAATACTAATATAAAGAAATACATATATAAATATAAAGAAAAATTGTATAGTAATTATACATATATATACATAAATTCAAATATAAAAAATGGACTGAAAAATAAAAACGAAAATCTAACATTGGCTTTAGTTAATATTTATTTTCGTACTTACTTACTTAGATTTTATTTTTAAAAAAGCATTTTTAAGCGTATTCTTTGAAGAAAACACAAAAAAATAAATAAATAAATTATTGGCTATGTGAGAAAACTAAAAGTATAAATATACATACTACATACATATGTATGTACATATTGTATATAAAATAAAACTAAAATATATTAAATAAATAAAATTAAGTTACAAAAAAAAAGATATGTAAAAATATATCGAACCAAGATCTCTTTATTAACATCAGACCGATCAAAAACCCTACAAATGGAAGAAAAGGAAAATAAAAAAAAAAATTAAAAAAAATAAAATTAAAAAAACGAAAGATAAAAAATAGTTTATAAAATAAATTATTAATAGTACATATAAAATTAAATACATAAAAATTAAAAAAAAAAAATGTATATATACAGCCATGGACAAGTTTTTTGCGCATAAATTTATTACTTTAGCACAAATCATAAAAAAATTCAAACAACTAGAAATATATTTAATTTATAAGAGATGAAAACAAATTTTTCAGTATTAATATTTCCTAACTAATACTTTGTGTTATTCGAACATCACCACAACTATGTGTAAAGAGAGTTACATCTCTACTCCTGCCGAAATTTCATCGAAATTTTTTCGTACCCAATTTCACATGAACACTGATGGCGCCTTAATTCACTCCTCCCCATTGAGCTTTCAAAACCACTTGATGTTCAACACAATTTTCACATACGGCATCCTTCCATGTTTCCAGTAATTTATTGATCGCGAGGGTCTGAAGGAAAGATGATAACTTTATTTAGCATTATCGGTATGTCGAGGATCATACTCACAGCCCATTCCCCATTTTAAAGTGTCGACTCTATATTTCACTCGACGTTGTGCAGTGCTCGGTCTGTTGGTTTGCCTTTGTTTAGGCAGAGTAAACTCTGAACCACAGTTTGCTTGAAATGAACACCCTTTAAGCGCTCCAATGTGTTTAGGTAAAATTATTTTAAATTTATTATTTATTATTATTATTTACCTGGAGTAGAAGTAATAGGAGGGATGTAGCTTTTCCTTATGCAAACTTAGAAGAGCTTGCTTAGGAACTTTATGAGGCTGTCCCCGTCCCTGATACTCCACAAAATGACCGAGAATTTTCTTCTAAGCCTAGTGATTTATAATTCGAGAAGTTCTGTATTGTCTACATAACCTTAACTGCTCGCTACTAGCGGCTCTTACCTCTACAAATTTCCGCTCAAACGGGGAGGAAGGAAAATGATCTTTAAGTAGTATTTCTGTGGATTCTTTACCGTTATTGGTTCCTGAACCGTCCTCAGATTTGATAAGATCTTGAACGGCAGATTAAAGCTTATAGTCATGCGGACTCTGTTTTGCTATGCATCCACTGCAGAGCTGGTACTAAGAACTTCTCATAGTTTGCCTTACGTCCTTTTTCTATAACCTTAACAGATCCCAGCAAGGTATTGATTCTGCTATCCTCGTTAACTTGTTCTCTGAGAGACCTCATTTTGCGATGCTCCCAATTCGGATTACCGTTATGTCTTCACCTTTTGTTCTGAAGTTAGATAACAAATTTAAGTCCACAACCGACTACATTTTGCCCTGCTATGTGAAAAGCTGTCGCGGAACAGCCGAGTGGTTAGCATGTGCAAATATTAATTTTTCTAATTGTGGTCGCCACTCGGCAAAGAAAGTCAAGACCTCCGAGTGTATTTCCGATTTGTAACGAAAGCTCCTCATAAGAATTCATCGGCCGTTCGGAGGCAACTTAGAATAAACTGCCCAATAGTACAGGGCAGCGCTAGAACTAGAGTAGCTACCGTACTACCCCCCATCCCCGTCCTGGTAAGGGCCCAATGGTGATTCATTTAAGCTGCCCGCCCTCGCAGAGGACATGCTAATAAGAATTTTATTTTAATTTTACACCTCAGCGCGTTGAAACTTTGTCCATGGCTGTACTATGTATATCTATATGTATGTATATATTTAAATCTGAAAATCTATCTCTCCTTCATATAACTCCTTTTGTTTACCTTACATAGATCTTTTTAAACGAGCAACACTGAGCGTATCCTTCGAGGACAACACATTTAGCGACCTTTCTTTTTATAAACGGCCAACTGGGACAGGTAGCAGTTCTTTAGGAGCTGGCGATTAGATACAACGCTTAAAAAGAACCGTAAAAAGTCAACGCCCAACCTTTGCAGTAACTTAAAGAAGTCGCCAAGTAGCCACACGGCCGCAAAAGCGACGCATAAAACGTTGGAAGCACGACAATTATGCCATCATTAGCACTGCACAACAGCACCGCCGCGGCGATATTGCGGCGACCAACCCAGCGGACGACGCTTACGAGTAAAACACAAACAAGTGCGGGCGAGCAGTGTCGACAAGACGCGCATGTTGCTGATGACGCCTTGCGAGGCATGCAGAATGAGCGAACACAGCAGCAGCAGCAGCAACAACAACAACAGCAGCAGCAAATAGGCAAGAAATCTGCGCAGCAACAGCTACCGCGACTGCAAACGCAACAACAATGCAAAAGTACGAAAGTGGATTGTAACAACAACAACAATAACAAGCACCGCATTACTTTGCTAATCAGCCATTGTGTTTCATGCATACCACGCTGCAACTACAAGTTCCTGTTAAGTTTCTTCCTTTGCCTTACACTTTTATTACTCGTCACCGAGCATGGGCTGCCCACTGCTAGCGCAGCGATAAATCCACGTGTACCACTACGCAAGACACCCACGGAGCCGGGTGTTTGTCGCAGTATTGATGTGCGCAATGATTGCAGTGCATTTGAACAATTGAATAACTGCACCGTTATACGTGGTTTTCTCTTGGTGGTGTTAGTGCCCTCGCAGCAGGATGATATACCGTGCGACTACGAGAAATACACTTTTCCTTTACTGCGTGAAATCACCGATTTTCTGATACTCCACAATGTGCGCGGCATGAGGACTGTACGTAAACTATTTCCCAACTTGGCTGTGATACGCGGACGACGATTGTTTTTGAACTATGCACTTGGCGTTACATTAATGTACGACTTAGAAGTGGTATGTATGAGTTTGTAGAGAATGGGGTGTTAAAGGTTTTTCAAGCATTTAATAAAACTCTGTTTGAGCGGTTCTTATGTGTAGTAAGAAGCTTTGGTAGTGGTAGTGGTTAATTAATCCCACTCTGGAGCAGGCAAAACTAGTCAACCAGTTCATCTAACGAAGACCAAGGAACTATCAACAGACCTTGAAAACCCTTCACTCAGAGTCCGCCAACACCATCATCGATCTGTCCCTTTTAAATGCCGCCAACGGAACCCAACCAACACTCGCAAAGCCTCGCGAGACCTGAGTAATGCTGGCAAAATGCAAATCTACTCACCGAAAGACCCCTTTCCCTGTCGTTCGAACCCGTCCTCCAGCTCCTCTCTTGGGGCTCCTGTTAAATAAGCTCGATGTCATCAGTTAACTTTGCTTTCTTCTAACCGGGACTATCTGTCTTCAATAACAACAATTCCCCAACTTTGCCTTGTTGACAGTCGGAATTCTCGGGTCGTCGACTTTAATATTCAGTTTTAGCCGACACTCGTCGATTCAGCAGGTAAAAAGAGACGCTGTAGAATTCTCGCAGATTAAAATTTAAATTATCCGGTAAGAGCTTCTCCTTCTTAGATTACATACAGAGCGCTGGGATGTATATTTGAGTCCATAATAGCAACTACACCATCCTTCTCGCTTAGCAATTCTTCGCCATGACCTAGCTCCAAACTTCTTTTCGCTATTTGCAGCCAATAGGAAATACCGAGGTCAGCCAGGTCCTTCCCTACCTTCCGCTGATTCGGACGACGACATGGCTTAACCAGCATAGCCGCTGTCTTTAATCCGCCTGTGCCATTACCAACGTGTGTCTCATACCGCTTAACATTCTATCGGCTGTAGTATACGCCGTTGCCAATGCGCAAGGGACTACAAATCTTACGCTAAACCTTTCTCTCGAAAACCTTTAGTGCAGACTTATCAGATGTTGTCATTGTCCATACCTCCGTATCTTATAGAAGGATGGGTTTGGTTTTGGTTCGTTGAGAGAAAACTTTACTTTTCGAATTGCCTTCTCCGTCCAAAGTAACATCTGTTGGAGAGAATGGTTCTGCGTTGGATTTCAACAGTGACGTGGGGGTCAAGACACGAGTTATCAGACTGTTCTTTTAATGTCAGAAAGTATTTCGCCTTCGTCTTGTTCACTACCAGACAGGGTCTTTAGCTCTTTTGCTTTTTCTAAAAGAGAGGAAGGACACAATAATCCGGAAAGCAGTTCCAGTAGAAATGTTCAAAGTTCCAAGAGCGATGGACTCGATTTAAATCGTCTCATTATGAGTGGTCTGCCATTGGGCTCTGGCTCCATCAGATTGTAACTTCGCAGCAGATGCTCATCAAGCGTTTGCTACTTTTAAATCGTCCAAATTACGAACACTTGCTAAAGAGATTGCCTCCCTCATTTCCAAGGATATCTCCAGACTCTGTTCGCTGTCAGATTTCGGAACGTATTTGCCTACTCTTCGAGATTATGTAAAAATGTATATCTTTTAATCTAAAGGGGTGAAAGGGGAAATTTTAGGAATTTTTGATAATATAAAAAATTTGTTTTATTTCATTTCATTTTAGTTGGAATTCCCCTCGCTAATTGCCATACAACGTGGTCACATATTTGTAAATACCAGTCCAAAACTTTGCAATGTGGACAAGGTAACCCAACCGGATACTGGCATAACATCCATTTCACACTAATATAATTTCTTTTTCGTTTTACAATACTTTTGCAGATTGATTTCGATCGGATAACTTTGACCCCAGGTGAAAATAGTGTGTCTTTAATGTCAGAAGATGACTGTCCCAACAAAACCGTTTGCAATAACTGTCTTACGGATCATTGCTGGTCTAATGATGTTTGTCAACACTTTGAAAATGATAATCTTGTGGATCCAAGGAAGTAAGATATTTAAATGTAAATTCACAAAATACTTATGGAAAAGACTAATTGGAAGAGCAAAACTTGCAGGCATCAACTCTTTATTAGTTTTAGTTTTATTAAAAGCATTCATTGAGAACGTTATTTTTGTCGGTAGAAACTTATGCAGTCATTGATGCTGGAAGTCTAAGCAGGAGACGGCGTTGAGGTGTTATGGCCCTCATCTTGACTTTATTGTAGCACAGGTCTGCTTTTCAGTTAGACAGTGCTTCTCTCGAACGAGAAGTTTTACTAAACTGTGGGACAACTGTTATTGTTGTTGTTGTAACCGCAAAATATTATTTATATTTATTATATTGCGGGAGTGACAGTCCTTGTGCGGATTAAAATCCGGGACGTTCTGGTATAAAGACCCTCTGTCGCGGGTACTATTGGATTTTAGTCGCCTCTTACGACAGGCATGCCTTAATACGGGTAAATTCTTGAGCCCCAACCCGCAGGGTGCAACTCTAACTCACCGCTTGTTCATAACAAAGTTGCTCTCATGATCCTGAAGTCACATACCTTTGTCAGGGAAAGGTTGGTTGTAATATCATTGGGGTGCCAAGACGTGAATGATATGACTGCTGGTTTAGTGACAAGTTTTAAAAAAATGATATCAACCGCCGCAGCTGAGAAACTCAATTTTCGGCCACTTTTTGCGACAATTGGGGCCATAGTCAGCAATAATGCGTCGAATATTGTCATCCATGGAGTCAACATCTCGGGTTTATCCGCGTAAACAAGCGACTTCACATATACCCACAAAAGATAGTTCAGTAGGGTTAAATCGCAGAGCATGGCCCATGACATGGCAATAATGCCTTCAATAAAAGTTTCCTTCAATAAATTGATTGTTTCATTGTCTGTTTGACATCTAGCGCCATCTTGTTGGAATCTTCCAAATCAGGCACGAAAAAGTCATTAATCATGGCTCTGTAACGTTCCCCATCGCCTGTAACATTATAGCCAGCTTCATTTTTGAAGAAATATGTACCAATGATTCCTTATATCCATAGAGTACACTTTTGATGGACTCTTTGACGATTTAACGATGTCCCAACAATGAATTGTGGATTATCATCACTCCAAATACGAAAATATTGTTTATTTACGTACCAAACCAACTGAAATTGCGCTTCATCGCAGAACAAAATTAATTTATTGAAAATCTGGGATTCGTTTTGGGCTCATTCACCGAACGTGCGGCGCGCTTAATGTTAGTTCGGCTTCAATTCGAGTTGGTTTTTATAAACCCACAAATCAAGATCCTGCAAAGCAAAGCTTTCATAAAGTGAATGGGCACAGCTCGGTGCGTTCTTTATGGCGTGTGTGAGGAACCGATCCATGGGTGTTTGAAACATCTGTTACATAAAACGTGGAAATTGATTTCATTTTAAATAAACGCTTGTCTCTTGATAGCTACCGGAAAATGTATGAACTAAATATCGATAAACATATAAGGAAATGTATTGCAATGTATCGATAGCAAAAGGATAGCATAGAATTATGCTATGTTTACAATAAAATACTCTTATACCATGTTTACAATATATTTTAAATTTTTATATATGCATATCCTCTCTCTCTCTCTCTATCTCTCTCTGTGGATTTTAGAGGCATATATCATTGTCACAACCAATGTCTTGGTGGCTGCTATAACAGTACAAACACAGGCTGTTATGTGTGTCAAAATATTGAGGATCACGGCGCGTGCGTTAAAGAGTGTCCGCAGGGCAAGTGAGTAAATTTTTAATTCAAAATTAATCTCTTGCCATATTCAAATTACAAATTTTTAGATACTTAATGGAGATTTATCAGCAATGCTACACTGAGGAGGAGTGCAGAAATCAAAATATGACTGTGCATGACAATAAATGTGTGATGGAGTGTCCTGAAAACACCATATTTGATGTAAGGTTAAAAAAGTATTTCTTATTTTCGGAAAACTCATTGCTTCTCCACCGCACAGGTAAATGGACGTGATGTGTTGAGCTGTATACCGTGTGGCTTGGAGCGCAGCAATCATATTTATACTATTTTCAATTTGGGCGATGCTTATCGTCTACGCGGCTGCAAGGTGCTCAATGCGAGCCTTATTATATCGCTGTATACCAGCGTTAATGAGGATGATTTAGTGAGCAGTTTGGCTAATTTAAGTTACATTGGTGGCTTTTTGAAAATAATGGGGTATGTACAGGACGATGCATATTTTTCATATATTTTTTTATATTTTTAACAAATAAATTTTATCTCTTTTCCAGCTGCGTGGGTCTTACGAGTTTAAAGTTTTTAAGTGGCCTACAAAAGATCGCCAACAATCCGGAGTTGTTGGATGCGGGGGTTTATGGTCTGGTCATTTATAATAATGATAATTTGAAAGATTTATGGCAGCCACAGAAAAATTTCGAAATCGTTCATGGCAGTATGTTTGTGCATACGAATAAGAAATTATGTAATCGGAAATTGCGTGAATTTCGGCGTAAGGCTACACACGATGTATTGAAGGATACCCTACAAGTTAACGACCAGGAGGTGTTGTGTGATCCAGCCAAGCTGACGTTGGATATCGAGGTGAGCCTCCTTTAGTACCCATTCCCAGTAGTAACCGGTTAGTTAACTATGCCAGTTACGAGGACTCGAGTCCTGGCTAGAGCAAACTTATAAAAAGTTCTCGTTAAAAAGCAGGGTAACGTAGTTTATATTATCATGGTAATCTAACGAAAGGCTCGGGAAAGGAGCTTTTTTATATCAAGAGCAGAAAAATCAGCTTTAGAGGTCATATAAAGATGTAGTTGGGGTCGTGCGAAGACTAATTGATTGCTGTACATATGTTGCATACAACGGGCTCGGCACTGAATAGGCAGCAGTTAAGTCTTCAACAACAGCCAGACCTTAGTTGCGCCCGGACTATTCGGGTTTTATGAAGCAGAGAGGTGATTAGTGTGATGCTTGGGCTCATTGTATGCTGTACATACATACCTTGGGTATATCGGTCTCAACACTAATAGGTAGGAGTTATGTCTACTACAGTATCCATGTACACCTAGGATATCTATGAGTCAGCTCGAACTTCTTTTCTCCATTAAGTGGATGTCAGGTTCCATTTGCCGTAGGAGACTTAAGGTATTGTAGGTCTTGACTGACTCCCCACGTATAATATTCAAGGACTGCAGGTAGAATGTGTTCGGCCGTATTAAGAGCGGTCCTCAAGGCAGTTTTGACATTTATAGCAACGTGTCGTTAGTCTCCGACGTTAAGCGGTCAGCGCGCAGTAATATCTGATCGGCCGTGCGATAGCCTTCTAACTACAATAAGTGTTAGGGGCCTCGAGCTATGGGCTTAAGTTTCAAACACGTAACGATTTGCGACTCTGTCCCTTAATGACAATCGCGGTCGTATGGGTAGTGAAGTGAGTACAGGCTCTTTAGGATATAATTTGTTGTGATCCTTGCGTTATTCTCAAAAGACACTCTCAATATTTTTTATTTATTTTTCGCTTTCTTTCTCCTTCTTTTCATACTTCTTACAGGTATTGACTCATCACTCCATAAAAATAAGCTGGCCCAAAGATCAAACATCCAGTGAAGTGGAAATAATGTACCGTCCGATCGGTGCGAATGAGGAATTCGTCGAACACAGCGAGCTGGACACACATATCTGCAACAGAGTTAAATGGTCACGTATACTCACATTTCCAAAGGAATTATCAAGCAATGAAACATACTACAGTCACATATTGGTCGATTTAAAGCCGAACACACGTTATGCACTGCTCGTGAAAACCTTCGGACTTGCCGATATATATGACACACGTAGTGACGTGAAGTATATATCAACAAAAGTGGACTTGCCAGCGCCACCAATTGTTAATATCACGCGGAAGACTGACGTCTCGATCTCACTGCATATGCAAACGCCCAGCGAAGAGGAAGTAACGCGCTTCATGATAGAGATATACGAGCATCCGGATAGTGACAATTTATTGCTGCATCGCGATTACTGCGTGGAGCCAAGTTATGTGTATCATGAAGGCGAGACACTCAAAACCGATGAGGATCAGGATACTTGTTGTGCGCGCAAGGAAGAGGAAGCAGACGACTTGCGTTTCTCACAAAATATGCGCAAACTCTTCGAATGTAATTTAGACAACATGAAGAATTGTCCACCCGACACAAATATCGCCGAGACAGTACCTGGCACATCTATGCCATTTCTAGCAATACGTCGTGCAGTTGTGGAGGCTTCGCGTAGCAATATAGCATTTTTGGGACGTTTACAGCGTTTTCGTTTGTATAGCTTACAGGTGCAAGCCTGTAACGAGGCTGGTTGCGGTGCCTACACGTTCCTTTGGACACGCACCAATTTCACCATGGACGGCGATCGTTTGCACACACTCAAAGGTTGTCGGGTTTCGGGCTATAATGAATTCCACATAAGCTTTCCCGAACCGCAGCTTCCGAATGGCTTGATCACTTCGTATGTAGTGCATTTCCGTCTGAAAGTGCCGGGCGCTGAAGAGTTTGAAACACATATCGAGTGCATGTCGCAGAGACAACACGTCTTTAATGAACAACAGATGATAGCGCAATTGAGTAAGCCCTTCAATGAGGTAGCGGTGCGTGTTTACTCTCTGGCCGGCGGTTTCTTCACCGAATGGAAGCCCATCACTATCTGCACATTTAAAGAATCGTTTGTGAAGATCAGCCATATTAGTCACAAGTTGCCGCATCCAAAAGGCCATGCCGGCATGATTGTTGCCATATGCTTCGTCATCATTTTTGCCACTATACTGGCGTGGTCGTGCTGCAAATATGATTGGCGTGAGTGGCGTAATTTCAGATTAGTTCGGCTTGTCCTTGGGCCAGTGCGCGATTGGCAGCCACTGCGTGCCGATAATGCTGAGGAACAAATTGTCGAGTTTCGTAATATAAGAGAAGCGGATGAAGATGGCGAAGAGGGAGAGCACGGAGAGCACGGAGAGCGGGGGGAAGAAGAGCAGTTGGATGTCGCGGCAACTTAGCGCAGCGCAAGATGTGTTGTGGGGGCTTCGAAATTTACAAAAATCTTAAGTGGGATATTAAAGTATTACGAAAATGTTTTAGTTTAATTTAAGCAAGCGTTTACCGTTGCGTCAAGTATGTTACCGTTAGTGTGATATTCTGTGTTTTTGTTTTAATTTATGTAAAATAATTTATTCTGTATAGTTAAAGAGGAAACCAATGTATAGAATGTTCAGTTCATATTTATAAAAAAAAAGTGTATTTAATAATTAAGTTTAAGATTAAGATTAATTAAGATTAAGAAGATTAGTTCGGCTTGTCCTTGGGCCAGTGCGCGATTGGCAGCCACTGCGTGCCGATAATGCTGAGGAACAAATTGTCGAGTTTCGTAATATAAGAGAAGCGGATGAAGATGGCGAAGAGGGAGAGCACGGAGAGCACGGAGAGCGGGGGGAAGAAGAGCAGTTGGATGTCGCGGCAACTTAGCGCAGCGCAAGATGTGTTGTGGGGGCTTCGAAATTTACAAAAATCTTAAGTGGGATATTAAAGTATTACGAAAATGTTTTAGTTTAATTTAAGCAAGCGTTTACCGTTGCGTCAAGTATGTTACCGTTAGTGTGATATTCTGTGTTTTTGTTTTAATTTATGTAAAATAATTTATTCTGTATAGTTAAAGAGGAAACCAATGTATAGAATGTTCAGTTCATATTTATAAAAAAAAAGTGTATTTAATAATTAAGTTTTTTTAAGATTTCTAAAAAGAACACTTTGAGTTTTAATGCAAGGCTTTAAGTTAAAAAATAAATAAGTAAAATAATTATACGTGTAACCCTGCCTTTAACTCAGATCCTGCGGGATCTGTTATGGATTTAGACCTTTGAAAAATAGTATCCTTTTAGAAAAGGGAGAAGTAGTTGGGATTTCTGAGAACTCATCAAGCGTGTGATCCGAGAAAATTCATCTTCAGTCTGTTAAATACTTCTTCTGAATTGGAATAAACACTGGTTATGGAATTATGACTGAGTCCCTGAGTTCCCTCCACCGGAATGGAAGTCCTCCTCTTCCTGAACATCCAAAAGGGCGTACTGCACCAAAAACGTTTCAACGTTGGAGTGTACTCATCCATCCGGATGACATCAACTAGAAAGCTGAGTCACTACCTCTTGATTCTTTGAACTATGACAATGTCCTCACATATCTTTTACAGCTCATCTTTCCATCATTTGCAGTACTCGTCGTCGCTAGTATGTAAAGGTCGGAACTGATGTTAAATGTAGAATTCGTCCCACAAACGCAAACCTACTCCTTTCACAGTAGTGAATAGCGGGCAAAAGGTGGACCCTTCGGAAACAGTCAAGGGATCTAAATGTGACGCAGGCACAGGAACAGGGTGACCAACCTAATAAGCAAGGTAGCTTCAAACGCTGTCATCCAAGTAGAAATTGTGGGCATTAGACAAGCTGCTGCGTTATATGAAAATCTATCAGGTTCTTAGTAGACAATCAAGCGTCAATTAAGTGTGTCAACATAAAGTCCAAATCCGTAAGTACCTCCATAAAACCAATTAACGGACTGTGGCGGGAAAACACTGTGAATATCACTTGGATCCAGGGTCTTACGGGATTTAGAAGGCAATGTAAAGACGGCTGACGTGGCTGGTTTCACCACCGACTGCCTCAGACCTCTCAGCGCCTTCAAATGTTGTCTAAAGCAGTGTTCCATGGAGGAACATTTATGATCCAGGAACACTTTCACCGTAGGACGTACCGACAAATTATTATGTAGGCAGGATAGATTGGAGGCAGATCAAACTGCTCGGGACTTTATGGAAACGAGCATCTAGCATTATTGTGGATGTAATGGTGGGATATCTACCTCTGAGATATCATCTCCATTAGCTAAGTAAAGTTCCATCGGCTGAGTGCAGAGCATTTCCAAAATAGGACGAAATGCTGGAGCGCTACCTTTGCGAGTTTCCGGCCATCAGCCGATTGACACGTCATATAATTCACGATGCCGCCAGATCCATCCTCACAGAGATGAGCACTCATGGTAGGAAGAAATCAAATAAGTTTATTAAAAAGAGAAAAATGTTCGCAAAAATATAGTTAGGTGGAGCACAATGAGCCTACTCTATGGCTTAGGGGTAACCGCTTGCAGTGTAGTCTTCAATCAAACCCTTCAACCAACCAACCAACCACCCCCCTGCGGGTTAGGGGCTCAAGATTTTACCCATGGTAAGGCATGCCTGTCGTTAGAGACGACTAAAATCCAATAGCTTCCGCGACAGCGGAGACTTTATACCGGAACGACTCCGTTTTTTATCCGGCCAAGGACTGTCACTCCCGCAATATTCCCTGTCTCGTCTACCATACTTCGGGAATGGTGATGATGGCAGCCTTAAATTTTTACTAGCTATCTGGCAGCGGCATCTGTGAAAGTAAGGCACCCGATATAACCTTAAAGCGTTTGAAAGCTTTTTGTTTTATTTTTCATGGAGAGGGATCCTAAATCCTAACCAGAACCACAGGTGGTTAACCTTCTTACTGACCTTCAAACGAATATTTGTTGACTACTCAAAGCATACTTGGTTTGAGACCGAAAGTCGTGTGCTGGCACTACAGGTCGGAAGCCTTCTCCACTTATTACTCTTATCCTCACTTTAAGATACTAAAAATAAAAAATCTACTCACGGCTTTCCTTACAATAAATAACGCATCAATTTATACTATATATACATATTTTAAACAATAAATGTATACTTAAAGACATTATTAAATAAAATTTTATAATCCAACTTAACGGTTTACTTATCCCAATCGACACATTGAGCACTGAATATTATATGCAAAAAGTCATTCGCAGCGAGATAACGTGGATCCTGGAAGAGAATAAATAAGATAATAAGAAGTAATTTTATAAATTTATTTACAAGAAGCTTTATAAAGAAGTGTCGATCTTCGCTGGCTGTCCAAAATCGAAGATCGAATTTTAAATTCGTGTTATTCAGCTGTGGTTAGACTATTGAACTGGGCTGAAAATTTCGTTAACTATTGAATATTCAATGTGGCCGCAATAGCCAAGTGGGTAGCATTACTTAGGGCCATTCAGAAGGTCAGAGTTCGAGTTCTGGATGGTCCATTATCCAAAATTATAGAAAATTAAAGAATTTTTTCCATGGATCAGACGACAAAAAGTTGGAAGGAGTAAAGAAGTCAGAATTGACATGCTTGCTTCAATCATTTTATGCCTTCTGAACACTTATATTAAGGTTCGATCTGCTAATAAATCCTGGAAACACAACATTTAATCTTAATATGGCATACTGCGTCTTTTTCGGATCATTAAGCTTCACTATCCATCCAGCAGCAGCTAGACATCGGAACCTAGCTCTGCCCAAGGCAGGACAGTCACGTAGCAGATGAGAGACACATTTCTTGCTCCATATCGTTCTTAGAGCTTCTCCTGTATCTCCTGAAGTGAACTCAGAGCCTTGCCTCATGTCGTCCTTTCAAACAGTGATCTCTTAAAACCTGCCTATCTTAGAGATACCCTCTGATTTGAGAGAATATATTTCGCATTTCGGCCAAGTTTATATAGAAATTCTGAAAACGAGCGAGTGTGATTGTAATTTGTCCTGCTCATAAGTAAAGTCTTTAAGTAGCAGTTTGCATGTAGCAAAAGCCATATCGATGCATTCTTTGTCGGAAAGAATCTGCTGGGTCGGCAAGTTCGTCTGCCTTGCAATTCCTCTCTATTTCCCCGTGAACAGAACTCTAAATAAGAGAAGAGATATTCTGATCTGTTTGGCTTTCTTCTGCAGAGATCAGCGACAGTCCGTCCTTTTAAGTGACCCAAGCGACTTATTCGCTGCCTGACTATTGCTGAAAATAAAGATATCCTTGCTCGTGAGTTCAATTCCAATATATGTACTCGTAGTTTGCAGCCTCCTTACACTGAAATGCACTACAATGATCGAGTAACCTGAAAGAGAGCTTAAAAGGTAGGTATCTTGAGAAGACACCCTCTTCAACTCTTTACTTATGGTGCCAACTTCTGATGCACTACGTCATGAAAATCGAAGAAAACCGTGAACAGAACTCTATAGTTTGATCGAGCTTGTTCAGCTTTTATGAGACTCGGCTCTACGGACCTACTCTATTAGGAAAATTGGACTTTAGTATGGAAGTAAAAACTAACCAACTCGTCACTGGGAATTCCTTATCACTTGCTATAAGTTTCAACTGTGAAGTTAGTGAGAGTGAGTAATAGACCTGTTTTTTGCTCTCCTCCCCGCTAAGCTGATACATTTTAGGCCTTAATGTATTGAGGAGGTCTGTAAAAGCGAATGACTTTGACGAAAAATTGTCTGTAGTTTAGGATTTCTTTGTAGGTATAACAAAGTTTTTCCGAGTAAAGCTATGATTGCGTCAACAAAAAGAGTACTGAGACAATATTTTCAGCATTCTATAAGTGATCTTGTTCTTTTTTCTAGCAAATCGTTGTATTCTTAGATGCATTAGACTCTTTCCGTCTTATTTTCTTTCCAATTGTCACTCACCTTCGTGATGCCACGACGTATACTTGACTTTTGCAAATTCATTACGAAATTCACCTTCACCGGCCGCTTCTCCAAAACCTCAATCAATTCAAAAATGAACGCCTCAGTAATGAAGACTTTAAAGAATAATTGCACAAATTTCAATTTTGCACATTTCTTCAAAAGTGTTAGCACATCCTTTGGCGTCAGCGCATCCAATTTATAAAGATTTATGCAGGTGAGTTTACGTAAATTCTCAAAACCATCAATACAACCGGGTGTGAAATCGAAATCACCATCACAAGCCAATTTTCTCAACTCACGAAACTGGGTAAACATAAATGTGGCATCTATGGGCACCTGTTGCAGTGTCTCCAGGAAAATGACTTGCATATGATGCGCTCGATGATTGCGTAAATCGATAAGAAATCGGCGTACATAACCATACGCGAAAATCTGTGTCAATTTCGGCAAACGTGCAAGCGATTCATAACGACGATGCTCGGGCAATGTTACGCGCAATTTATCCAGATTGCGACAATAACGACCGAGTTCGAGAAATATTGGCACCAAATTGGTATTCGAATATGGTTGTTGTATGTCGAGTATGCAAAGATGTTTGGCGGATTTGAAGACATGCACCAAATTGATGGGATTCAAACTCTTGCAATTAGACAGGTAGAGTGCGCGTAAGTTGATTAAAGAGTTCAAGCTGTTACCTGGCGTGAAAAGGAAGTTAGTTATGAGTTTTTATTAAAAATGTAAATGAATTCGATTTTCAACCTGTAATATCGTTATTCTTCGACAAATCGAGCACCATCAAATTCGATAACATAGCTATCATATCCACATCTTTATCCAACAATCTGCAGTTTTGTAAATACAACTCCGTCAGGTATTTCGCATTCGCAAGCAGCTCGAACAATTGAAATGCAACGCGCACACCCTTAAAGACGACGCGCCGCAAGGGCACACAATTGCCAGTCATGCCTTTCAGAAATTTCTTCGCGCGTATATTACCCACGCATGGCGTATAAGCGCGTAACTCTTGTATTAAAGGACCCACACGTTTGGCGTAACTGTCAATATCCTTAACGGACACCTGCCAAAGCGTCTCCATTTTGAATATCGTATACTGTGCCGTATCGCGTTCCTCGAATATCTTGCGAAAACGTCTGCAGCTGCTCGCCAATTGCACACGATCGATTGGTTGCAATTTATGCCAAACACTCAAAACGGCATCGTCATCCAGACGCAGCAAGTTCGAGTGTTTTATTTTTATGTAAGCCATGCCACTGTGCAGTGTTATTTATTATTAAACATTAACAAATGAGCCGAAATAAATTAAAATAAAGAATAAATGTACAAATGTTTTAAAAATTGCTAAACGAAAATTTTAAATTTTAACGTAACTCGCACATACACACTCGCAAAGCTATTGGAAAATTTAGTATCGTGAATATTTTAAATAAATAATCGTAATTTTGCAATTCTTTTAGAATTTCAAAATACAAACGAACTAATGAATTTTCAAAATAATATTTTTTATTGTTTTCACAAAAAAAAAGAGAAGAATTTATACGTCCACTGTTTTGAATTAACTGAAAATATCGAAATAATGCAAAGAATAGACAATGAAGTAATGTATTCCGGGTTGTGGTGTAATTTACTGAGAGCCGATCTAGGAAAAAAGTTTCATAAGTATCTGAAAACCCTCGGGTAGGTAATGCGCTTGCTATTGTTATTGTTGTTAATCCAACGCATAGTCAAGGAAAAGAGCTGCTCGGAAGGGATAATACTGAAGGGAGGTGAGTATCATTCTAGTAGATAAAGGGGGCTTTGTAATAGAAATTGTTCAAAAACAAAAACAACAACAGAAGGCGGCCGTCAATCTTAAGAAAAAGCCGGAAGAGCAACAAGTCAAAAACTAAAGAACAGAATGAGGATGACAGACGGGCTTAAGCAACAACTTCAACCTAACCTTACCTAGAGGATTCAGCAATTTAAGGAAATTTGATACTTAACATGGATTTATTTCGATAAATCGTCATTTGCCACTTAACTATTTCTTATACGTGTAAATATTTTTAAGTAATTTTCGGAATCTTCAAAAAACAAACAATTATTTTTCTGTTGGCATAAGAAAGAAATAAATATAATTTTACAGTTACAAAATTTTAACTAAATTTTCAGTAACATAAAAAAATTTGTAAACTTCCGCAAAAATCTTTTACAATTGAAATCAGCTGATTGACAGTGACCCTACTCACAAAAGAAGAAGAAGACGCGCAGTGATAAAAGATAATGCATAAATTAAGTAAACAATTCGTGGTAATTAAAATAAACATGTTTTACAAATTATTAAAATTGAATTATGGCGAAATTTTTAGAATACAATACGCTGCAGTTTCTCAAAACAACTCTCCGATTTCCCTCGCTATGACTTAAACGATGTGGTTATTGCATCCGCAGTACGTACGCCAATTACCGGCTTCAGTGGCCATCATCCTGCTCTGCCAGTTACCAAGTTAGGCGCTGTGGCTATTGATGCTGCTCTCAAGCAATCTGCTGTTCCGCCGGAAGCTGTGCAACAAGTATATTTTGGTAATGTTTTGGCGGCTGGTGTAGGGCAAGCGCCTGCACGGCAAGCTACACTTTTAGCCGGCTTATCGAAGCGTGTATGTTGCACAACAGTAAGCGCGTCGAGTGTGACTGGCATTAAAACGATAATGTTTGCGGCACAAGCTGTGAAACTGCGTTTAGCTGATGCCGCAATAGCAGGCGGCATGGAATGTTTATCAAATGTGCCGTATTATATGCCGAGAACAACAGTCAATAGCGGCAATATATCTATGCAGGATGGTTTGGTTGTAGATGGCGTGACGGGTAATCCGATTAAAAACAATTTTGGCATAACCAAAGAAGAATGTATTAACTATACGAAAGAATCTTATAGTCGTATGCGAAAAGCAGCACGGGATGGATTTTTCGACCTAGAGTTAGTGCCGCTGCGTATAATGCTGGCATCTAGAACACCAATTATTGTATCTGAAGATGAACAGCGTCCTTTACCAAGTGCACTGAATGAACTGGAAAACGTTGATGAGTATAGAGAACCAGTTTTGGGCGACGGTGCTGCTGCTTTAGTGCTGACAACAAACGAACTGGCCATGCGTTGGAATTTGAAGCCTTTAGCCAGAATAATAGCCTATAATGAATCGAAAACAAATGAACAGGAATTTTTAAAAGCGCCTACTATAGCTGTTAAGCGGCTTCTCCAGCATACACACTATAACACGGAGGATATTTCATTATGGGAACTTGATGATACAAATTCTGCAGTGCCATTAGCGGTAATTAAAGAGTTGGAATTAAATCCATTGAAGGTTAATGCTCACGGTGGTGCCAAGTGTCTGGGTAATCCTATAGCAATGTCAGGCGCACGTTTGGTTACCCACTTAACACATGCCCTGCAGCCTGATCAAATAGGTTGTGCAGCAATAGCTAATGAAACTGGTAATGCTTCGGCAATATTAATAGAAAAAATGTATGTATGTTTTTTAAATATATAGAAACATATTTTAAGATTTTATATTGCAGAGCATATGACAAGGAGCATGTGAGCAACAAACTGCCACATTTAACATTGTATACTAAGGACGACTGTACACTATGTGACGAGCTACTTAATGAGCTTGAAATTTATTTCAATGGCCAATATACGCTGGAAAAAGTGGATATCACAAAAAAGGAGAATTTGCGATTTTTACGTCTTTATCGTCTCGACATTCCAGTGCTTTTCTTCAATGGACAATTTCTTTGTATGCACAGACTGAATGTAAATTTACTGGGTCGCAAAATGGAAGAGTTGCGAGAAAAAAATTCTTCAAAAAGCTAATTTATGAACAAAATTTGCAAATGTCTAAAATTTATTCAACTTAATAAAAATTTGAATTTGCCTCAGCGGAATTGGGCATGGCTTGAGTAATAACATCTCTGATCAGACTCGCAGTGATATGACAGTATTCGTTTGACACTTGCTATTGAGAATGCCCAACAAAAAGAAGAAGAGATTGCATTTATTTTAGTATATGAAAGGTATAAATTTCACAGGTGGAGCAATTTTCATTAAAATATCACGTTTTAATAAATAAAAATTACTAAAGTCAATAGTAAAAAGGAACAACGAACATAAAATGGCTCAAATGGACATGGAACTGAAAAAGGTGTGTATTTTCAAACTGCTTAAAACTTCAACCTTGCAAAGAACTGCCGCAACTTCAGAACGTGATTCACTAATTTCCATTGATATTTTATTCAGGCATTCACCGAAATGCAAATTAATAAAATTGAGACCACCAAAAAGATGAATATGATCGATATGAAATGCAGTATGGTGAAAAATGGTAAACAAAAATACGAATTGACTGAGAAGGGCACCAGTGATCTCAAAGATGACACCAGGTATGTACCGTATTCTGCATACAATTTCGTTAGGAAATATTAAAAAGAAAAACATTCCTCATCTAATATTGCATTTCTTTCTAGAGTATACCTTTCTGTTGGACGTATGTTTGTCCTAACCGATGTGGACCACATGCGCTCCGACCTTAAAGCTAAACAAGAAAAATGTGATAAAGCTATAGAGCTGCTCAATAAGAAAAAGGAATTCTTAGTCAAGTCCTTAAAGGATCAAGAAGACGGTTTGCGTGAATTAGTGCAACAACGTAAAGAAGCGGATGCGGCGTCAAAATGAAGAGCTCTTTAAATTAAGATGATCTAATTTATTAACAAATTATTGAAAAATATAAACATCTTTCTCACTTTACGAACACCGATATAAGTGCCAGACTCATTCAATTGAAATAGCTTATGAATACGTACATACATATATTATTACATTTAAATTCATTAACAGTAATTTTGTATTAACGCCATCGCAGCAGTACCTTTGTGTATAACTATTATTCACATTCACTTATTCTTATTGGGCCAAACACGTTACGCTAAAAATCGGCAAATAAGTGGCTGCGGTGGTGTTGAAACGTAATAAGGTTATTTCACAAAAATATAGCAATTATTAACTTAAATAAGTGTCCAGATCGAAGTTCGCGTAAGAAACAAATTCATTTCCCAAATTACGCTCATGTGCCGGTTCAAAACAACATTTTTTCAGCTGTAAACATTTCGTAATCCACGGTTCTACAACAGCGCCGGAGCAAAATACAATTTTTGCCTCCAGCTTTTGTAAATTCTTTATGATTTTAGATATTTTAGTTATGCATTCTTCGGACAAAAAGGGTGGATCGGCTATGATGAGATCAAAAGATTCCTTAAAATCTAGCAGGTAATCATTTTCATCAGCTTTGTTGAAATCATAAAATATGAAATCGTCGCCATACGCTGAAAAGCGTTTATCGAACTCGAAGATTTTCACTATTAAACAGAGATTCATATATAAATGAATTGCATGACCACTACTAAAAATGTGGTAATTACCTTTATTGTGGATTTGCTTGACAGTGCCAAACAGCGATGGGCAAGATAGTAGTGCAATGTTGTAGCTGTCCGTATGCACATTCTGCCTTTCAGCTAGTAGTTTGCTCACCAACTTTCCAAGCGCCTCTTTTGTTGATTCACTGTACCAAAATTGGCTCAGTTGCTGGATATATTGAAATGTAATGATTGTGAGTTAATACATAAATTGCACTTTTTCTGTAAGAACTAACCCAATCCTCTTCAAACATGGCATTGGTACCGGCTCGATTTTCTATACGCTCCAGTTCATCACGCTCCCTCTGAGCTTTTTCTTGCATAAATTCATTGAGTATTTCTAGTGTTTCTGCAGATAATCCAATATCCTCATCTTCCATTTTGATTATTTTTTAATATCAAAAACTTTTGTTTATAACAAATCGCTGCGCAAACTGAGATGTCAACCCGTGTGTTAACCTACAAATTTGTGTATTTTGATTTCAATTGGAAATGGTTTATTGTGAATGGATCTTTCCGTTCTTGACAGAACTACAGTTATTTTATTTTTCCATTAGCAATAGTGGATTTAAAAGAATAAATACAAATTATCAAAATCAACACTTTTGTCCACAAAAAATGGAAATTGTCATAATAAATGTAAGTAACGTTACTATGATTGTCGTAATCTTTGTAATCCATAATTTTATGTTTTGAGCATTGGGCCTCGTATCATATATAAATGGGTCTCATATATGTACACATGTATAAATTGAAAAAATTTGAAATGTATTCGGGCCGGTGCTGGAAATTACTTCCGCACGAAATTTTCATTGTTAGCATACCGGAAATCGGAATAGTTAACATTTTCTAATTTTGAAATTGTAAAGTCGTTAGTGCGTGCTATTGATAAAACTTGCAGAAAACACTAGAAATGTGTGTGTTATAAATTTTTACTTACTAAAATATATTAAGTAAGTACATGCTTATTTTCAGGAAAAGTATTGAACACAAAGCGAGAAGGAACATTTTTAACTTTATGGAAAATCAAGGTGATGGGAAAAATTCCACCAAGGCAGAGCTTATCATAGAGTTAAATCAATGTTCTGGCGGCTGTACCATAAGTTAAGCAGCAAAGGCACTAAAAACAAGTAACGGCAATTAAACAGAAATTAAATTATGGAGCTGGCTGTCGTACCACCTGCCCTTAGAATCGTGACAGGAAACCCATCGAAGTCGCCGGAGCATCACATGCTACCAGTTAAGGAGTATAATGCGGCAATCGCTGCTGGGATGCTACCGTAGAGACATTTACTTGAAGCCCACCCACCACGTAGGCGAAGAGAGTACCCGACTATAAGGATTTCATTCATCACCATGTACAAAACCTTCTCATCTAACCCCCTTTCCCTCTGGTCCGAACACGACGGAACAGTTCGTTTCATGCACCTTTGGATGACCTCGAAACTATAATTTTAAAGACGGGAAAATCGAAGGTGAAAAATTTATACACTTCATACACACATGCATATGTATACACAAATTCTGTACTAATTCAAATATAAAAAAAAGGATCTCTTTCCTCACACTAATCCCTAAGGCATTTTTTTTGTTTAAATTGAAAGACATTTATTTTAGTATTTTCTATAATTTTATTAATTTTTTTTTCTTTTTCACAATGTTTAATGTTTTTTTTTTAATACAAGCAGGTTATATTGGTTTGGGGTTTTAAATGTTAATTTTTTTATTTACTTTGATTTTTTTTTATTTCATATTTGCTTAGAAAAGGTTTTAATTGTGAAAAAAATGTAGATAACTTAAAGTAAAACATTAATTACATATACAGTTGTCATAAATAAGAAATACAAGTGTTACGAAAATGTTAATATATACGAGTAAAGTGAAGGCTACCAAGCAATGAGCTGTTTCTATGCATTTTTAAGCGCATTTAATAACGGTAAGAGTGCAATAGCACAAAACGAAAAGGGCATAAATTTCATATATGTATGTAGAAGACGAAACATACATTTTAAATTTCTTTTTAACACTTTGCTGGAAAGCGAAATTGGTTGTATGTATGGTTGTATGGATGTTTTTCTTTTTAGATGCTTTTATGTGCTTTTGAGTTTGAGTTACTTAAAGAGTGGTAGATTTTGTTGTTGATATCAATGCAAATGATAATTTTTGGAAAAGCTTACAATCAAAATTATATTTATGTAACCGTTAAGTTTGAAAAAATAATTTTTAAATACACGTTCTTCATACATACAATCGCTATTTTCTCAACCAAAATTTGAGAATTAATGTTTTTCTTTTACAAATACTATATGTTGTTTTTAGTTTTATTTTTATTTTTCTGCGGTTATTACAAATACAATACATGGCATTACACACAGAGAGACAAATACTATGTAGTGTATGTAGTATGTATATAAGACAAAATGAATTTTGCAGCAAACCCATATACAATATGCGCAAGTTGTTGAAAATCATTTAAACCCCAGTACATATATGTATATGTATTTATTTTCATATTCCTCCTCCATCAAATTCATCGATATCTATTTAGTTACAAAAAATCCCTCCATTGCATCCATTTCGAACGGCATTTTAATATTGTTTTTGTTTTATCTTTGTTGTTTTGTTTGTTTTTGTGTTTTACATTTTCCGCTTTCAATAAATTTTGAATATTTTTTTTTTGTTTTTCTTTTTTTTTTCTTTCTTTACTTATGTATTTAATCTTTTCTTGCTCGTTTTTGTTGCTTTTCTGTTTAGCTGTTGTTTGCTTTTATTGCGATTATATTTATTAAATAGAGAGAGTATTTGTTTGAATATTTGAAAAAAGTGCGCTGGCGCCACTTACATATGTGTATATGTGTGTGTTTGTGTTACAAATAATTTAATTTCATATTTTTTTATACGCATTTTCTTTATTTTGAATAAGAAATATACTTATAAAATGTGACTTAAATTGAGAAACATACATACATTAATCAATTAATAAATCTGTTAATTAATTAAAATTGCAATAATAATAGTAATAAAAATATAATTTTAATTTTAATCTATAATGATAATAATAATAATAATAGTAATAATGATGAGAATAATAATGGGAATATATATTTTTAATGCGTTGAATGCATATGATTTCGCGTTTGCTTCATTTTTCTTCGAATAGTAAAGTGTGTTTCTATGTATGTATGTTTTGCTGCAGACCATTCATTCATTTTTTTTTGTTTTTAATTATATATTATTTATAATATTTATAATTTATAAAGTGTGTTATATTTTTCTGCTGAATTTGCATTTTATCGAGTGTTGATTTACGGTTCTTTGCAGTTTTTTTTCCATTTGCTTTACGGCTTTTGCTTATAATTATTAAATATATTTTTTTATTGGTTTTTTTCTTCTTTCTATATGCAAGAGTGATGTGAAAACGCTTCATTATTTAATAATTTGTATATTTTTTGTTTAAGTTTTTCATTTTTTCAACTGTTGTAGTTATACTCGTTACGTTCTTTATATGTATATAGACTTTTTAAATATCATTTATGTATGTTGTGCAACGTCGCTTTTCAACTCGAACCTTCCTTTTTTGACTGACGCGCCTCGTGGTTTAAGCTGCGCCAAATTCGAAAACACTTCACACAGTTTTTAACGCCTTCATCTATCCTTTTTTCAAGTTGGAATCCCCTTGCATATATGTATGTACGTGTGTACATGCATAGTTGTTTTGTATACACACGGCAAAGCTCCTCGCATTCGTAATCGTCATCCTTCCTTCTTTTACTCCTGTTGTTGCTGGTATATCATTTTATTTAGCGCTTTATCTGGTCGTTTTTGTTGTTGTTTCTATGTATGTGGTGTGCAGTGTTAGTTTTTATAAATATTATTGTTGTTGTGTTGCTATCTCTTTTTTGTTGCTATTATTTGACGCTCTAACCAGATGAGGCGATAGCTGTGTTGTTTTCATCACAAATCGGTTGCTGTGCCGCCTTATTTTGACGCACGACTTCAGCGCGACGTTCCTGCGGGGGAGAAATGAAAAAAGAAAAAGAAAATTTTATGGAATATTATTGGCAATTAATTTATTGAAAATATGAAATTTTCTTTTATACAATATTTTTGCAAAATAATCACTATAAATATTTATGTATATCAATTGTCATTATACGATTTGTCGCTAAAAATAAGCAAATCTAGTATATGTATAAGTTGAACATTTACTAAATTGAAGAATTTAAAATCTACATATGTACCGAATATAAAAATTAAAAAGAAAAAAAAAGAAAATAAAATAAAACAAAGAAAAATAAAATTAAAAAAGAAAAATAGGATATAATAAAACAAATAAAATAAAAAATAAAATAAAGAAGAATTAAATAAAATAAAACATAAAAATTAAAAGAAATAAAATAGAATAAATATATAAATAAAAGAACCTAAAACTAACAATAAACAAAACTAAAAATTAAAATAAAATAAGATAAGATTAAATAAAAAAAAAACAAACAAATGAAAGTAATTAAAATTAAGTAAAATTTAATGAAATAAATAAAATTAAAAATTGAATAAAAACAAAATAAGGAAAAATTTAAATAATATAGATTATAATATTTAAGTCATTAAAATCAAATAAAAAAGGGTAAAAAAGAATATATATAATAAAATAAAATGAAATAAACTAAAAATGAAACAAAATAAATAAAAAAAAATAGACCACATTAAAACAAAGTAAAATCAAAAAACCAAAAAAGTAATTAAATAAAGAAAAAGAAAATAAAACGATTAACGCGAATTAAAATAAAAAAGTTAAAATAAAGTAAAAAAATAAATTAAAAAAAGCAGATTAAAAAACCTAAAATGGAATAAATAAAAATAAATAAATTATAAATGAAATAGAACAAAAATGAATTGAAATAAAATTAAATTTAATTGAAAAATTTTACAAAATAAAATACAAAAAAAAATAGAAATATAATAAATCAAAAGATAATAAAAATAAAACAAAAAGTAAAAAAATATATATAAATAAAATGGTATAAATAAAAATAAATAAATTACAAATGAAAAGAATAAAATTAAATTTAATTGAAAAATTTTACAAAATAAAATAAAAAAAAAGAAATTGAAAAAAAAAATAAAAATAAAACAACAAGTAATAAAATTAGATATAAATAAAATAGAATAAATCAGTGAAATATGTTAAATAAATCAATAAATTGAAATGAAATAAACTACAAATAAAATTAAAATGAATTGAAAAATTAAACAAAATAAAATAAGAATAAAAAAATGGAAAATAAGAAATTGAAACGAATAAAATTAAAAAAAGTATTACAAAAATAACATAAAACAAAAGGTAAATAAATTTGATATAAATAAAATTAAATAAATCGAAATAAAAAACAAATGAAATAAAATAAAATAAGTTTACTAAATAAAAAATTAGAGTAAAATAAAATAATAAAAAATAAAATAAAGTAAAATAAATAAATAAATCAAAAAATTAAATTAAGCTATAAATAATAAAAAAACCGCACTTACGTGTATATAAAAGAATGAAAATAAAATAAAAATAAAA
Source organism: Ceratitis rosa (assembly GCA_037013455.1). NCBI lineage: Eukaryota > Metazoa > Arthropoda > Insecta > Diptera > Tephritidae > Ceratitis > Ceratitis rosa. The sequence goes on from JAWMAG010000069.1 coordinate 2,222,705, forward strand.
CTATTATAAATAAGATAATAAATGATAAATAAAAAAATTAAATTAAATAATGTAGGTATTGTATGTTAATAAAATATTATCAAAAACAAGAAAAATATATATTACAATATATAGTTCATCTGTGCTTGTAACCTACAGATATTGCGAACTTGCATCTTTGACTGTTATTATTAGGTTGAGTACAAACGGCTAAACCCAAGAGGACCTCACATGGACACATAAGACAGTGCACGTGTCACAAAGAGTAAACATTTTATGAACGCCACCTTTCATTTAGTTTGTTTGTTAGTTTAGTTTGTTCACTCCTTCGAGTTGGTATACGTAAGCGTTTCGGGAATTTTCAGTCTCAGACACGCAAAAGCGGAACATTCTACATCTTCTTACAGAGAACTACGTCAGTGGGCAACCAGAAAATCTGTAGTCTTCCACTATGTTTGATAGTTTTGGTTTTGGGATAGAAGGGTGCTTCCCTTTTTGGAAATAAGTCGACGCTAGAGCTCGCAATGAGTGAAGTTAGTTTAAGCGCTTCTTTTCTCCAGAGACTTTGTCTCCTTCAGTCATTCCGTGAAGGGATTGTGGCTGAGAAGAAGTTCTGTTTTACTGGACGTTAGATGAATGTGATGACTTACGACTGATCTAGTCTGCTCCTAAGCGGGGATCCAACAACTACAACCGCTACAACAACAACAACCTACCCTTTATTAAAAAATCAAACTAATAAAAATAACTTATTAAAAAAAATAGAAATAATAGATTAAATTAAGCAATAAAACGAAATTATACTCGCAATAATAAAAAATAGAAGAAACAGTTAATAATAATGTTTATAAATTATGGTAAAATACTTTTTACTTTTACAACTTTGACAAAAAACTGCAGAGCTACATATATTTAAAGCGCTTTATATACAACAAAAACTATAGTAGAAATGCGTAAATAAATTTTAAATATTCACTAAGAGCTAATACAAATATATATAACAGAATAATAATATATGTAAACATATATTTTTATTATATAAGAAATTAATTTATATTTAACAGCTATTAAACAAAGCCATAAAACTAAAGCAAAAAAAAAGAAAAAAAAACATCAAAATTAAAATATTGATTAAATGCACACAAACAAACAAGTTCCGTTAATGATACACGAATTAGTTGTTTAGAAAGAAAATGTATGTGTGTGTGTGATTGTTAAAGACGAGTGGGTGACACCTACAAGTTTTTGAACTTTTTCAATTTTCTTTTGTAACTCCTTCTCGCGATTTTGCTCGGCGGTGTATAATTTATTTTCAATAATGCGGGTCTTCTCCTCAAGTTTTTGTGTTTCCAATTGGTCGATTTGATTTTTCTTATTTGTGTTCTATAAATGAATACATATACAAATGCAGTCAGTAGGTGGTAAAGAAAAATGCATGAAAACGCAATGATATTAATAATGCTTCATTAATTATTTCTTAGAATTTTTGTTTTTAAATAAATTTTTACTTAGCAAAACTTGTGTTAGTAAGTAGTTGCGGGGGGTTTAGAGAAAAAATGTTAGTAGAAAAGAGGGAGGTGGTACATGCCAATTTGTTGTTAGTAGCGCAAAAAAAAAATTTGCAGACTTTTTTGGTGTAAAAATTATATATGGTAATTGAAATAATTCCAAAAAAAAAAAGTTCTTGACGCGTCTTGGCTTTTTCAAAAATTGTTGTTTTTTATTGTTTGTTTTGGCGTTTTTTATTTTTTATATTTTTTTATATTTTAATATTTTTTATATTTTTTATACTTTTTTAAATTTACTTATATATTTTTTATATTTTTCTATATTTATTGTATTTATTTACATTTATTGTATTTATTTACATTTATTATATTTATTTACATTTTTTATTTTTTATATATCTTTTTTTATATTTTTTCTTATATATTTTTTATTTATTTATTTTTTCATTTTTTATATTTATTTTTTTATATTTTTTCTTATATATTTTTTATTTTTTGTTTTTTTTTGGAGATTTTTTCAAAATTGTTTAACATGCCCGTTGTGCTTGGAGTTCAATGTGCAGTTGTAATATTTTCTTTTCTTTTGTTTTTACAAAAATTATTAAAAATATATGTATAAAAACGAACAAAATACAAAAAATGCAATCATTAAATGTAATTTATTTACATATATACTAGGTAAATGTGGTTATTTTTTTATTTAAGTATAGTAAATTAGGTGAACTGAAACTATTTTCAATGCTAAAAACTTGTCTATATATCCTTTAAAAGTAAATTCAGATTTTTTCAAAATTTCAAAAAATAATAATTTCAAAAATTATTTATATACATATACGTATATATATACGTACATGTGTGTAAAAGTGATATATTTAATGGCTTTAATTTTTTTAAATGCATTTATTTGGGTTTTACTTAGTGGGGAGTTTCGTTTTTATAGTGGAGTGTGTTTTATTTTTATTCTTTGGTTAGTATGAAAATGATTTGCGAGTTGAAAAAAACTATAAATTCGATTTTAAATAATAATTTCTTGTAGCACTTACATGCTCCTTAAGACGTTCCAGCATCTTTTTAATATTCTCATCTCGCAAAGTCTGAGCTGTCTTCAATTTCTCCTCAATAGCAACTTTTTCAATCGATTTTTGTTGTTCCAATTGTTCGCGTGTCTTCTCAATTTCTTGTGAGTGAATCTATAAATATGAATAAATTTGTAAAAAAAAAAATCTGGAAATATTTTAAACACACTCTATATATATATACCTTCAATTTCTCTTTCATGTCACTAATAATGGCTTCACGCTTCTCAACATGCTGTTCGATTTTGGTTTCTAACTTTTCCTTAGTCTGATTGATGAATTCATTGGTGATTTCATCCTTTTTGCGTGTGGCTTCTTCAATTTTCGATAGTTTGTAGGATAAATCGGCCATTTTCTTTTGCTCCAAAGACTGTGGGATAAAAATTAATTTATTTATTTTGTAATATTTTTATTTCTATTTGTTTTGAATTTCTATTAATTTTCTATTTATTTTATAGTTTTTAAAAATATTTTTTTTTCATTTTTTAATTATTTGATTTTTATTTTATTTTTTTTAACTCTTTTTGTTTTAATTTTGAATTTTTTTTTAATTTTTTAAATTTAATTTTTTATTTTTTTAATATTTTTCTTCTTATTTTTATTTAGTTTTTTTTAATTTTTTTTTTAATTTTTATTTATTTCTTTTTAATTTTTTATTTATTTATTTTTTTTAATTTTTAATTTATTTTTTTTTATTTTCATTTATTTTTTTTTATTTATTTTTTTATTTATTTTTTTTTATTTTTTTTATTTATTTATTTTTATTTATTTTTTTTAATTTTTTTTAATTTTTTATTTATTTTTTTTTAATTTTTTATTTATTTTTTTTTAATTTTTAATTTATTTTTTTTTTAATTATTTATTTCTTTTTATTATTATTTTTTTTAAATTAAATTAAATTATTTGCACTTACAATGCGTCGCTCTTCAGCTGCTTTCAGCTTTTGCTCGATCTCCTCGGCTGAGACATTTTTACCAGGTGTCACTGGACGCTTGGGCACCACTACATTTGGTGCTGGTTCGGCTAGGATTACTTCATAGCTGAGACCGCCGCGCGATTTCTCCTGGCAGCGAATTTCAGTGGCTGTAAGTATATAAAAAAAATGATTTTTCATTAGTATTTTTTATATTGAATATGTTTTAATATTTATTTGTACAACATAATATTTTTCTATGTATATATTTATTATTTAGAAAAAATTATATTTATTATATATGTATTTTTTTGTACTTTGTAAATAAATCTTTAATATTTTTTAATGCAGTAATTCACAATATAAAAAAATCTTAATTAATACATTTATATACTGCCACTGGTACTGTTCTGCTGCCAAAACGAAAAAGAAAAAACTTGCGATTTATGCGAAAATTCCAATAAACTTATGCTCACTTCCAGGCATATTTTTATGATTAATGTTCTGACTAAAACAAAGAGTAAGCAATATATAAAAAAATGTTGCTTTATGCACTTGATAGGCGGCACAAACCCACATACACACACACACCCACACTGTGCAACGAGTATTTCGCATTTTTTCTGGTACTACCTTTTATTTCAACACCCACCACAAGCAATTATGAAAATAAATGTGTTGGAAAAATATGCTTTTTCATATCCACAAATTATACTTTATATGCAAATATATGTATGTGTATCTATTTTTTATGATTTTTTTTTTGTGAATTCATATATTTAAAATTTTTTATTATCATTTTTGCAAATACTCTGAAATTTTGTATTGCAAAAAACCGACACATTTGTTTATAGTTTACCATTATGGAGGCGTAAGAGTGTAAATAAATTTTTCCACTCTATATATGTTTGCATGTATGTATTTTTATATATTACACCTTTATAATGAATTGCAACACTTAAAATGTATGCAATATTAAAATGGCAGAGCAGGTGTGAAAGCGTTCACATTTCTCAGACTTTTTTGTATTTACATTTTGCATGCATTTGCTTTGCTAACAAGTATGTATGCAGATATCATGTCAGTATGTACACGTATGTATATTTGCAATATGATTTATCGGTACACTTAATATTTTGCAAATTTCCTTCATAAAATACTTAAAAACACTTTATATGTATATGAAATAAATATATAATAATTAAATAAATAAATAATAATTAAATAAATAAATAATAATTAAATAAATAATTAATAATTAAATAAATAAATAATAATTAAGTAAATAAATAATAATTAAATAAATAAATAATAATTAAATAAATAAATAAAAATATAAGTGGATAAAAATAAATAATTAAACAAATAAAAAATAAATCAATAGAAAAAAATATTTTAAGAAAATAAAAAATAATAACAAACAAATAAATAAAAAACTAAATAAAAATAACAAAATAAATTAAGTAAATCATACAAAAATAATGAAATGAAAATAATAATAATAATGAATAATAAAAAAATAAATAAGTAAATAAATAAATAAAATATTATTATTAATGAAATAATTAGAAATAAAATAAAAGATGATAAATAAATAAAAAAAGTAGATAAATAAATATATTAAGTTAATATAAATAAATAAATTAATAAATAAAAAGGTTAATATAAGAGTAAATTAATAAATAAAAAATAAAAAAATTATGAAATGAAAAAAATAATAAATAAATGAAAAATATAAGGAAATAAATAAGTAAATAAATAAATAAATAAATAAATAAATAAATAAATAAATAAATAAATAAATAAATAAATAAATAAATAAATAATGAAATGACAAAAAAGTAAATAAATAAATATATTAAGTATTGTAAATAAAAAAAATAAATCAATAAAAAAGGTATTTACCCATTAAGAATAGAAAGAATAAATTTATAATATATAATAAAAAATAATGAATTAAAGCAAAAAAAAAAAAAACTGAAATAATTTATAATAAAATAGTTAAATAAATAAATAATCACAAATAAATCGCTTAACACAATATGCAATACGATTTTTCGCACATATATATTTTTTTAAATTAATTGAGATGCACTTTTGTTGTACTTTAAATCTTTTTAGATGTTTTATGCAATGTAAACCAGTCTTTTTTTAATATTTTTTAAATTCAAGGACATTTGGTAGATAAATTTTTGTTGAACAAATTTAGCTTACTTTACTCTTATGCCAAAATTTGTGCATACATAAAAAAAATTCCTTGCACATTCTTTTGCATTCAATGTTACCTAAAATGCATCAAAGGCATTTCATTGTTACGCCATATATAGGTATATATGTATGTATGTATTTAGATGTAAAAGTCAACACCAAATGCACACCTATCTATAAACCCTTTAATCATTAGCAAATATGCACATTATCCAAACGAAAATCATGAAAATTTACCTGCCTATTGGGAGTTTTTAATATAAAGTAATAATATTTACTATTTCTAAAAAATATATGGTCTGAAACAGTTCCATAAAAACTAAAACCCAAAAATAATATTTTTAATTTCATTTTATTTCGTATTTTTTATTTTCGCGTTTCTTTTAATTTTAAAGTTTTAAATTTTATTTCTATTACCTATATATAATACAATTATAAAATACTTATTTTTCATTTTGCTTTTGTTTTTATTTCTACTTTTGTTGTTACTATTTTCTTTTAGTATTTGTTTGATTTATTGTTTATTCTTTTTAGTTTTATTTTTTATTTTTTATTTTTTACTTTTTACTTTTATTTTTTATTTTTTATTTTTTACTTTTTACTTTTATTTTTTGTTTGTTATTTTTTATTTTTTATTTTTTTATTTTTTTTTTATATTTTATTTGTTATTTTTTATTTTTTATTTTTTATTTTTTATTTTTTATTTTTTATTTTTTATTTTTTATTTTTTATTTTTTATTTTTTATTTTTTATTTTTTATTTTTTATTTTTTATTTTTTATTTTTTATTTTTTATTTTTTATTTTTTATTTTTTATTTTTTATTTTTTATTTTTTATTTTTTATTTTTTATTTTATATTTTATATTTTATATTTTATATTTTATATTTTATATTTTATATTTTATATTTTATATTTTATATTTTATATTTTATATTTTATATTTTATATTTTTTATTTTTATTTTTATTTTTATTTTTATTTTTAATTCCTATTTATCCTTTATTTTTATCTTTTATTTTTACATGAACCTACTTATTTATATTACTTTTTATTTTACTTTTATTTTTATACTTTTTATATGCATCGTTTTCATTTGAATTTTTTTTATTTTTATTTTTTACTTGTATTTCTACTTTTATTTTTCAATTTTAGTTTTATTTATATTTTTTATCTGTAAATGATTGTTACTTTTATTTTCATTGTTACTTTTAATGTTATTTATTACTTTTATATTAATTTATTGATTAAATTTTCAAAAGTAATTTTCATTTTACATTAATTTTTATTTTCAGATTTATTTTTATTTTTATTTTATTTATTTATGTTTCAATTTACATTCATTTTAAATATTGTTATTTATTTGGATTTCTAATTTTTTTTATTTACATTTTATTACTTTTTTATTTATTTAATTTTAATATTAATTTCTTATTTTGGCTTTACAATTATTATAATTTTTTTCATAATTTGTTTCCTTTAATTTTTTAATATTTTATTTATTTAATTTTAAATTCTTATTTTGGTTTTACGATGATTATAACTTTTTTATTTATTTTTTATTATTGTATTTTGTTTTTCCTTTTTCGTTTTTCATTATTTTAATTTTAATTTTCGTATTAATTTATTTTCATTTTTAATATTAATTTTTTGTTATTTTTATTTATTTTGATTTTAATATAATTTTGTTTTTAATTTTGACTTCAATTTTAATTGTAATTTATATTTATTTTATTTTTTTATTACTATTTTTTATATACCTTTTTTATTATTTATATTTTAATTTTTAGTATTTTCATATTTTATTTATTTTAATTTTTATATTTATTCTTTTGATTTTAATTTTTATTCTTATTTAAATTTGTTTATATTTTTGTTTATCTCTTTTTATTAACTAAATTTTTTTACCATTTATTTTTATTACTAGAGAAGTACAAGTTAGTAACTAATTCAGGCGGTTATTTTAACAAATTATGTCGTTAATCCTTTTCCTACTGGGTGTCCTTTATAAAACCCTATATAAATATGAATATACAAATTCACTTTTCAGGTGTATTCTTTGAAATAAAACAAAAACCTTTACACAAAAGACTGCCTGCCTTTTAATTCTGCTTTGAATTATGGCGCCAGACGAGCGTGTAAGAATGCTTCAAAGCTTCGGCAGTTCTGCATTGTTGGTTGAGAAAAATATTCTATAATAAAAAAGAAAAATAGTGGAAATGGTTATGTTAACCTTGGCCATGTTACAGCGTAGTTTAATGCGCTCCAAAGTACTGCATAACAATTTTTAAGGAAATATTTTGTTTAAGAGAAAATAGTAGTTTATAAAAAAGTACAGAAATGACTTGTAGAAAAACTAATATAAAGGGATATAAGCGATTTAAGACTTTTCCAGAGAAAAAGGATTGAAAATTAAGAAAAAAAGAAATGAGTAAAAGAAAAAAACACGAAAAAAAAAAATAAAAATAGTAAAAGAAAAAAAAACAAAAGAAAAGAAAAAAGTAAAAAAATATGCCCTTATTTATATTACTTTACAGACCAATATATATTAGAATATGCGAATGACCCGCATTCCATTCCAATCACCTTTTTTTTGTTGCCACAAAAACTAATAAAGACATTTTTGCACCTTTTAGCAAAGGATTAGGAAATAAAATGCCACCGCAAGAATGCTTTTGGCTCATTGCCTCATACCCAGATATTTTGTAGTATTTTTTGTGGCCAATGATTTGGCAGAAAGAGCAAGATATGACTTGCCAAAAAATGAGGGATGACTCAGCAGGTGAAAAGCTAGGAAGAATTTAAAAAGGCAGATGAAAAACTGTACACAAAAATATCAAAAAAAGAAGAAGAGAAATTGAGAATTCCCAGAGAAGTGTGTTGTGGAGAGCAGATTGAAGCTGAAGCTGAAACTAAAAAGGAACAAAGTGGTTGGAGACTAAGAGAACATAAGAAGTGGAAGGTGAAAAAGTGCCGTTAATAATTCGACCACTTTCTCCAAGGCTTAAGCTCTACTACTTTCTGTGTGTGATAAATGAAGTGGAAAATTATTTGTTGAGCAGGACAAAGAAAAAATATTGAAGTGGCCGAAAAAGTTAAGCGTTTTTTTGACATGCTCTTAATAAGAGTACTAAATCAAAAGAGGTTTTTAATAAATCAATGAACTTTTTGAATGTTTTCGACTTTATGCTATGTTTGCGGTTTAATATTTATATATATGTACAATACATATATACAACACTCTTTATAGTCCTCCACACATCGCCACAACCGGCTTACTTAGTTATGTGATGCTTGAAAAGTAAATAAGCAATTTCTGTGGCTTATTTGTTGTGTGAAATTGTGTGCTTTAACGGATCTTTGCACAAAATAAATAACATACGAGCACATACATATGTATACGTGCATGTATTTACACTTCATATATGCTTTGTTGTTGGTCGACACTCGTAACATAATTTGTCTGCATTATTTGCTGTCAATCAATTTTTGAGTGTTTTGACACTATTGATAAATAAAATTGATGATGTGTCGATAAATTACTTGCATACCCACAGGCATTTGAGCATTGGCTGGCCGCCTTTGTACTGTCCTTTTGGTTTTGCTTTTCATGTGGGTCGCTTGGTTTGGCAATTGCTTTGTCAGCATTTGTTGGGCATTTTGTAGAGGAATTTATTTGCACACATATGCAGGTATTTTGAGTTCGTTGTGACTTTGATGCTTGAAATGAAATGTTAACCTGGGGGCTTGGCTAGGTTCAATTGAGTTTAAAGTTGAGTAAAACTAGCTGCGAGGAGCTTTTGCTAAAGGCTTTTTGATTCATTTCTTACTACCCATAGGCAAAACTTAATTTTTTGAAGGCGAGGGTTCTCGCTACATAAAGAACTCCTTTCTTAAGTAAGTTGAGGATTTCAGTTTATTTACAAATTGAATGAAAAACTCTTGCCTTAACACAGCTGTAGCTTCAGAACTTTTGTTCAGATATAGTATGCCGTCTAAGTGAGATTTCCTGCCAGAATAATCCAGCATTGAAAGTTCCTGATGGGTACTGCAGGTGGAAGCCGAGGAAGGGGGAGACATGCACTCCGTTGGAAAGGCAGGGTGGAGAGAAGGACTTAGGTGTACTTGGTATTCCCAACTCGGCGCCAAACATCGAAAGTAAGACAGGAATGACGCGCTGTTGTTAACTTGTCTATAATTGCTTAAGCGGTTTTTATGCCAGTAAAGAAAAAGAATATAAAATAAATAAATACAAAAAATAAAATAAATAAATAAAAAATAAAAAAAAATAAATAAATAAAAAATAAAAAAAATAAATAAATAAAAAAAGAAATAAATAAATAAATAAAAAATAAATAAATAAAAAAATAAATAAATAAAAAAATAAATAAATAAAAAAAATAAATAAATAATAAAATAAATAAATAAATAAAAAATAAATAAAAAATAAATAAAATTAAATTAATAAATAAAATAAATAAAAAAATACAAGCTAAAATTAAATGAAATAAAGTAAATAGAAGTAAAATAAAAAATCAATTAAATTGAAATATATAAAAAAGAAATAAATTCAATAAAAAACTTATATAAAATAAAGAAGAAGAATATAAAATAAATAAATATAAAAAAATTATAAATAAAAAATAAATAAAAAAATAAAAGAAAATAAAAAAAAATTTATAAAAAAAATAAATAAAAAAAATATTAGCTAAAATTAAATGAAATAAAGTAAAATAAAAAATAAATTAAATTAAAATATATAAAAAAGAAATAAATTCAATAAAAAAAAACTTATAAAAAATAAAAATGAAGAATATAAAATAAATAAATATAAAAAAATTATAAATAAAAAATAAATAAAAAAATAAAAAATAAAAATAAGAAAAAGAAAATTTATAAAAAATAAAAAATAAAAAAATATAAGCTAAAAGTAAATGAAATAAAGTAAATAGAAGTAAAATAAAAAATAAATAAAATTAAAATATATAAAAAAAACTAAATAAATAAAATAAAGAAGAATATAAAATAAATAAATAAAAAAATAAATAAATTAATTAAAAAAATAAATAAATAAAAAAATAAATAAATTAATTAAAAAAATAAGTAAATAAAACTAAAAAAAAGTTTAAAAAAATAATTAAAAAAATAAAAAGATATAAGTTAAAATTAAATGAAGTAAAGTAAATAGAAGTGAAATAAAATGAGAAATAAAAAATTAAATTGGATAAAACTACATTGAAAAATAAAATGAATGAGATAAAAAAGAAAAAAAATAACAAAAAGGAAAATAATAAAAAAATAAAAGAATTTAAAAAATGAAAATATAAAAAATAAAAAAATTAGAAATTAGAAAATAAAAGAAATATAATACTATTGAATAATTTCAGAGCACAAGTATTTTGCTCATAATTTTTACTGTAGTATCTCAATGAAAGATTTAATAACATCCTTTAACTGAAGGCAGCCATTATTACTTAAACTAAAATACTTATCAACTGTTTTATAAATAAACAATTTGTTAATTAGACTCATGATTGCAATTTTATGTATTACAAAATTCCATTTTCTTGATTTCCTAGCATTGTCCAGCGAATCTTGTAGGAAATTAAAAAAAAAAAAAAATTGCATGCTGCTTCAAGTAAATGACCGGTCATTTACATTCTTTTCCGTTATTCTTTAATCTTTGTTCCATTTATACATAATACACACTCTTCACACCAGTTCTTCATACTCGTATATGTATACAGTTCAACTTAACTCGGTCTGAGCACGCACTCAAGGAGCAGATTGTGTACTAGTATTCTATCTCTCTCCCTCTCGCTCTCGCTCTCGCTTCATACAACAACAGCACATACTCGTATATAAGTAGTAAAATTATCGTAAATATTTACTTAAGCTAAAAATGAGCATTTAACACTATTCGCAATTTAGTTAAGTGGCTTTTAGTCATCATCAGCAGTAGTAGCAAAACAACAACAGCAACAACAAGAACAGGAACAGTAGTCCAACAATCGACTGCCGCCCACAAGTCATACATACAATACCATATACCTGCAATATGACATATGTATGTATGCACTAGTACTACGTGAACCCGCTGCCGGCTTCCTTAAATGGCATACACACATACATACATACATACACTTACATACATATATAACATTATAGTGCGTTTACATTGGTCCTTAATAAACATAAACACCACTAATGCCCGAGCACCTTTTCCTGTACTTTAGTGAACATTTGCCTGCTTCTTCAGCATTTCTACAAAATGTGCGCGCTCTCTCTCTCTGTCTCTCTCTCCTCCCTTTCGTACTCATGCAACAGGCTTATTTTACTCTACGCAATTTAGTAATGAATGAATGAGTGTTGCTTTTAATTCTCTTCTGCCATTTTGCTTTCCTTTCCACTTCATAACCTGCCGTTAACATTGTTCATCCATTAGTGTTGGGTATGTACATACATAAGTACATACGTGTATATAGGTGTATGTATGGTAAATGTTCCGGCATTATTATGCTAACTTAGCTGTAAACCCCATTAAAAGCATTTAAATGTTAATATTGTAACCACTGTTACTATATAGAGTAAACACATAAACACACACACACACATACAACAGTCCATACATTTATCCTTGCAAATAAATAAAAGGCAACGATGAGTGGTTTATGCTAATTGCAGTGTTATTGTAATAAGTAGTGATTAAATAGAGATTTCATGGCATAAGAAATGAAAGTTGGTTGGTTGGCTTAAGTAAACTCATTTATAAAGATAGTTGATAATTTGTGGTGAGCGGATGGCAGAAGCAGGCAGTGCAGGGAGGCCGGCATAAGTCAGACGATGGAGCACCTCCACTGCCCTTTTGTAGATTCTTAGACACATAGAAGCTTCCTTGTTACAAAGATTCGAGAATTCTCAAAACTAGATAACAAGGCCCTCTTAAACTTCCCAAAAAAGGTAGAGGCTCAAATTTTGGAGCAAAGTTAAAACCTAAATGTTGAAAATAAGAGATTGTTTCAAGTAGACCAGAAAAACTGTTTACAGAAAAAGTGTTCTTAGACAACTGTTCCCAGAAAACGTGTTCTTAATAAACTGTTCTCAGAACAAGTGTCCTTAAAAGGCTGTTCTCAGAAAAACTGTTCTTAGAAAACTGTTCTCAGAAAAAGTGTTCTTAGAAAACTGTTCCCAGAAAAAGTGTTCTTAGAAAACTGTTCCCAGAAAAAGTGTTCTTAGAAAACTGTTCCCAGAAAAAGTGTTCTTAGAAAACTGTTTCCAGAAAAAGTGTTCTTAAAAAACTGTTTCCAGAAAAAGTGTTCTTAGAAAACTGTTCTCAGAAAAAGTGTTCTTAGAAAACTGTTCACAGAAAAAGTGTTATTAGAAAGCTGTTCCAGAAACATTTTCAAATTAGTAAAATACGTTTATTGTAGTTATAGAAATCTATTTGTATATTAACACCGTATAGTATTACCAACTATTGGAAACAATAATGTATATAAAATTTTTTAGGTATTCTAATGAATTATGAAACTTTTAAAATAATTTTCATATACTGAGCGGCCGGAGTTGAGTACACATGTATGGTATTTGATTTTGTTGTTGAATTTCTCGTCAACAAAAAATCCATAAAAAAATATTTTAAATTGCAAAAAACAAAACAATTAAAAATAATAATAAAAACTAGAAAATGCAAGTGCAATTAAAACTAATGGTATTTAAATATATTTTTCGTACAATAATTAAAAATAAATATTTTTCGCATTTAATTCAAAAACAAATTCATTTGAAAAACTTTTAACGCAATTTTTCGAAATAACCTGTACATTTTAATTACCTTCATTACACAAATACCACGTACGCCATGCTTTAAGCGCATGTGTGGCTATGCTTTGTATTTATTTTTATCCAAGCTTTTGTTCTAAATAAATAAATAAAAATAATTTTTGCTAAACAAAATATACGTGTTCACGCTCATTTCCCGATTCGGTGCAAAACTAAATCTAGGGAGTGAGACTAAAAAGTACTTCAAGCATTTGCGTCCAGTCCAAATGGCATCTTTTATTTTCCATTTTTTTTTCTTTTTTTTTCTGAACTTTTTTTTTGTATTTTTTTTATGTTCAGCTCAACTCAACTACGACGTACGAGTCGTCCGTCCCTTCTCCTTTAGTGTATGAATTTTTAATTAAAAGTAAAAGCGAGCTTAACGGGCGTTGTGATTTAACATTAATATAAATGGCGCCTTAAACTATGCAAATATATTTATTTATTTATGTTTGTTCAAGCATTAAGCGCCTTTATTTTTGGTGTTCGCACAAACACATACACTAACCGAGCAGCAGTTGAATGCATTTCGCCGCTTTTCCAGTAAATAACACACACAAAAGCAACACTCATTCGCTTGGTTTCACTTCACCATTTTTCAAATGGCATTTTCAATGCAAATATAATAATTTTTAATGGGATTTTAGTGCGATTTTTTTAATAGATGCAGTTATTATGAAATGCAGACATATAAATACATACAAACATATTGCACATATAAAAAAATGAGAATTAAAAAAAAAAATATATATAAAAAAGTGGCATTGCTTTTGAGCGAAAGTCGTGACTTTTTTGCATTATGTTTGAATACATATTTATGCAAGTACTAGGGTGTGTAATTTAAGGCAAATCAAAAAATTTTGCGTGAATTTCGAATTTCTAAGCCTTGTATAAAACCGAATTTTCAGTGAAATAAGTATATTTCCTTTTTAGAGCTGGAAAAGCGAAAATTTGGTTACTAAAAAAACCGGTTTTTTTTAATAAGTTATCGATAACCATTGCGAATTATTATCAAATTAAATTTCGAAGTCATATGCATAAATATTTAAAACATTTTACTATCTGTTATTATTATAAAATAGATCATCGGGTTGATTATTTTTCAAACAAAAATAAAATATAAAAATTAAAAAATTTTAGCTTTTCTAAAACCGATTTTTTTACAACAACAATTTTGTGTTTCCTTATTTTTTATGTAAATTTTCGTATATGCTTATGGAAATGTAAATGATAAAAAAATCGGTTTTACAAAAACCGGTTTTCGAAATAAGTAAACAGTAACCGGCTCGAAAATGACATTATATTATAATAAAAATTAAAAAATTGTATCTTTTCTAAAACCGATTTTTTTACAACAACAATTTTGTTTTTTCTTATTTTTTTATGTAAATACTCGTATATGCTTATGGAAATGTAAATGATAAAAAAATCGGTTTTACAAAAACCGGTTTTCGAAATAAGTAATCAGTAACCGGTTCGAAAATATAATAATATTAGGAATTTTTTTAAAATCAATTTAAAAAAAATTTGATATGACAGTGTCTTGAGCTAAATATTGAATATAAAAATCGTTACATGGTTATTTAAAATTCTTTTTATGATTCCGATACTTTTTCCCAGATACTAATATTTTAGTCATACTTTAAATTGAATTTTTTAACATTACCAATTTAAATATTATGAAAAAAGCGAAGAGATTTCAAAAAAGCACGATTTTTTTAATAAATAACCGGTTCAGAAAAGATTATGCAGTTCAGTGTAACTTTAAAATCAATTTGAACTTATTTTTTAGGCACGATAATTAATCCTCGACGTTTCGCGTTAGACAAATTTAATCTTTTAGCAATGTCCAACGACTTTATTTATTCCAAATCGGCTTCAAGAGGCCTTGCAGGACGTGGAACACCAGCATGATCGAAATTGTCGGAACGAAATTTTGCAAACCAATTTTGCATCGGCGTTCGGCCAACACATCTTCCCCATACATATTACAGAATTTTTGCGTTGCTTGAAGTGCATTTTTAACTTTTCGATAAGGCACCAAACAAAAACTATTCCAAATAATTTAACAATTTTTTTTTTTTGCAAACAAGCCTTACTATATCAGTTGTTCAAATATATAACGGTAAAACGATTAAGTGCGAAGTTGATTGCGAAAGAGTTCTATAAGATCAGCTGTTGTCATCAAGTGAAGTTAATTAGTGAACGACCCAATATTTAATTTAATTTATTATATTTATTGTAAATTTTTACATTTAATTTTTTTTTAATTAATTTAATTCTTTTTTTTATTTATTTATTTTTATTTTTATTTTCAATTTTACAAAAATAAAACTAGTTCTTAAAAACATTTTCCTCCGCGTTGCTTGAACTACAGTGCGTATACGCAACATTACTGATTACACTTGTTAAATTAAATGAGATTTCAACATTAAATAAATGTGATTTTTTTACAGCTCCAGAGAAACAATATTAAGTTTAATTTATTAATATAATTTTTTTTAGCTTTAATTAGCATATCACGGACACCCTTTATGGGTGTGTATAAATTTATATCAGTGTAAGCCGTAACATGATGATGGCGTTAATGTGCACTTTATATCATTTAATATACGAGTAGATGGTGACCCACTTGCAAATGCGCACAAAGACAAGCCATAAATACAAACACAACCACTACAGCAAAAAAAACAAAAATCATTATTTTGCTGCAAGCACGATATTATGCTGGACATTTATGTTGCCTCACAAATTTATCACTTCCTGCTGTGCTGTGCTCTGCTAAAGTGTGCCATTCAAACTGTATATTGGACGATATTCCTGTTAACTGCAGTCTTTCACTAGAAATCAACAAAAACTATGTCACCAGCACAAACAGCCATACTATATACACGTATGTATATATGTAAATGAATAGTTCTAAGTCAAGCTTTTTGGTCTGCCAATGTGAAAGGATTAAAAATGTGGTTTGAGTGGTTTTAAATTGGTCTTCTTAAACCTTACACACATACATATTTACATTCAAAGATATTCCTTCACCACATGTATTTCCTCTAATGCTGCTTTTGCTTTCGCTTTGCGTCATTTATAACTGTAAGTGTGTTTTTTTTTATCTTCGTATAATTGTGGAAATTGCCCGTACAAAATTATCCGGTTAAATGTGATGTTTATGGACAATTTACAAGCAATTTCGCTTTTCCTAAAGTGTTTACAAGAAATTTTATTTGAATTTAATTTAAATGTTCTTTTAATGGCATCGCTCAGTTTTAAACAGAAATCGAGTGGTTAAATGCCAGTATGAAGTGGAGCATATAAAGTTTTAAGTTAATAGTGAAGGGCGATAAGAAGGTGAATGTATTGGGGGTATAAAGATAAAGGGTAATGACAATAAAAATAACTTTATTTATTTCAATTTCTTAAATTCAATCTAATTTTTTTATGTTGTGCTTATTATTTATTAATTTTAATCTTATATTCATTTTTTATTTTAATTTTTTTCTTTTTAAAACATTTCACTTCACTTATTTTACTTTATTACTTTATTTTATTTTGTTTATTTTTTTCGTTTAAATTAATTTTATTTTATTTCGTTTTATTTTATTTTATTTTTTTTAATTTTATTTTATTACATTTTACGTATTTTTTTAATTTTTTTGTATTATTTTAATTAATTATAATTTAGTTTTATTTAATTTTATTTTTATTTAATTTAATTTTATTTCATTTTATTTTAATTTAATTTTTTTCAATTCACTTAAGTTTATTTTATTTCATTCTTTAATCTATTTTATTTTAGTTCATTACATTTTATTATATTGTTTTATTTAATTTTTTTGTTTAATTTCAATTAATTGTAATTTAGTTTTATTTCATTTTAATTTATTATACTTTATTTTATTTTGTTTATTTTTTCATTCAATTTAATTTAATTTTATTTCATTTTATTTCAATTTAATTTTTTGCATTTCGCTTAATTTTATTTTATTTCATTTTATTTTATTTTTTTACATTTTATATTTTTTTAATATTTTTTTGTTTTATTTGAATTAATTGTAATTTAGTTTTATTTTATTTTGATTTATTTTTTATTATTTTAATTTATTTTATATTATTTTAATTTATATTATATTTCAATCATCATAACGCTTTTTATCATATATCAAAAATTACTGAGGTTACGTATACGCCCAGGTACACTAATTGGGTACAATTTAAAATGCTTTATATTGTACTCACTATGATTTTCCTTTTAGAATAATAAATATGCTGTTATCAATTAGTATTTTGAATTTATGGTTTTGAAAAACGTACTCAAAAACAACTAACATCAATTGAAAATATATTTGCTAATATTATTTTGTATAAAAAGCACTATATTCATAGTAGAATAGAAAATTTTATACAACATAATCTTAATCATCAAAGAATTCCACGAAAAAATATTTAACCGAATAGTAAATGAAGTACTTATTGAACGGCGTATGTATGTATGTATATCCAAGCCCATTTCACTTCACTAAAATTTAAGTTATGCATACTTTCGGGCGTCTTATTGCACGTGTTCACTTTTAACTACTTGAATAATGTGAACATGAAACTTTCCTGTGTTTTCTAGTAAGCTTATCGGAAATTGCCGAAGATTAAATAGCTATAAGTCGCCAAACTGAAGACATTTGAAACGAAAATTTAACGTTAAGTGTTGGCTGCGATTTTTTTTATTTATAACACGACGAAATGTGGACGAAATTGAAATCACACTCATCCGTTTATATATTTTTTTTTTACTATTTTATTACTTAAGTATTTTACAGCTTTTAGTGTCACCTGAGTAGAAAAGCTTGATATTGATATTGCAGTAATTTCGATGATTTCGTATATGTCGATTTTCCGAATTGTCAAGTATCAACAGAGCTATATTTATTAAAAGAGATTATTTTATCATTCCATAGCACTTGAAATCTAGAATTTTGCTCTGTAAACTTTTTTTTAATTGTAAAATAAAAATAAAAAAAAAAATAATTTAATTTAAAATAAAATTATTTAGAATATTTAAATTAAAATAAAATATAGTAAAGTAAAATACGGTAAAATAAAATAAAATAATAAATGGTAAAATAAAATAAGGAGAAAAGTGAAGTAAATTAGAAAATTAAATAAAATAAAATAAAGAAATAATAACTATAAAATAAAATAAAATAAAATAAAATAAAATAAAATAAAATAAAATAAAATAAAATAAAATAAAATGAAATGTAATGTAAATGAAATGTAACTAAATTAAAATCAAATGAAATAAAATACAGTAAATGAAAATAAAATAAAATAAAATAAGAATTATTGGGAAGTAAATTAGATAATTAAATAAAATAAAATAAAAATATAAAAAAAATAAAGTAAAATAAAATAAAAAAATAAAATTAAATAAAATAGAAAAATAAAATTAAATAAAAATTAAACATATAAATAAATTTTGTTTAATTAAAAAATAAATATTTATACATATATGTGTATATTAAAAAATATATTAAAACTTTAAAAAATATAATTTTAAGATTTAAATTGTTTACTTAAGAAAAAACAAATATCTGTATATATTTAAATATATATTAAAAATGTTAAAAAATTAAAAATTAATTTAATTGTAAAAAAAATATAATAATAAAAAAAATTAAAATAAATTAAATAAAAACTATACATTAGTTAGTTTAGTCGAGCGTTAATCAGAAGTTTAAAAAATATAAAAAAAAATTCCAGTAAAACAAAAAAATTATTAAAAAACAGCAAACAAATGTTTAAAAATAATAAAAAAATAAATAAAAATATTAAAAATTAAATTTGTAATTATTTTTCACAATCACAATCTAAAATAAAAGTTTTTAGAATATTTAAATTAAAATAAAATGAAATAAAATACCGTAAAGTAAAATGGGGCGATGTAAAATAAAATAAAATAATAAAATAAAAAAATAAAATGAAAAAATTAAATTAAATACAAATTAAACATATAAATAAATTTTGTTTAATTAAAAGATAAATATATATATATGTACATACATATATGTATATATTTAAATTTATATTAATAATGTTAAAAAACATAATTTTAAAATTTAAATTGTTTAAGATATGAATATATATAGCTGTATATATTTAAATATTTATTAAAAATGTTTAAAAAAGCTAAATTTAATTTAAAATAAATTTAATTGGTAAAATATAATAACAAAAAAAAATAAAAATTTAAATAAAAACTATACATTAGGTAGTTTAGTGAAAAGTTAATCAGAAAATTAAAAAATATTAAAAAAATGTCCAATAAAACAAAAAAATTATTAAAAAACAACAAAGAAATGTTTAAAAATAATAAAAAAATAATGAGCTAAATAAAATTATTAAAAAAAAAATAAAAAATTAAACAAAAATATTAAAAATAAAATTTGTAATTATTTTTTCAAAAATTACTTTTAAATTATAAAAGCAAAAAGTTTTCAAAATCTACATTTAATTATATTTAGTTTTAAAATTACTTTTGCTTTGACAAACCAATTGAAAAATCAAAGTTTTTATTTAATTTTAAAAATACTTCATTAAGTTGGAAAAATTAATGGCTTAAATTTAAATAAACATTTTGAGCATTTTCTTTTAAAGTACATATACTGCTGTGCTTGTATGTATATAAGTATAAAAAATTAAAAAAACAAAGCTTTAAAATCATGCAAATTAAAAAAAAAGCTTATATTTCTATGCGAAAATTTTTATTGTAAATCCACACAACATATTAAAAGACAAACCAACAATACATACATACAAACAAATAACCCTGCACTCGAGTTAACCAGAGTTTAATATGCATAAAATGTCTGCAATCGAAATCATTTATCATTTTCCATATGATCACCATCATCATCATCGTCATCATCATCTTCATCTCACTGTCTCTTGACAATTTGGCATTACACAGATTTATTGCATTAATCTTTGCAGCTTCATTTGAACAAACGCATGCATATAAGTGTAAGTGTACATGTACATACACGTACATATGGGTGCTGACATGAAACAGCAGCCAAAACATACATATATGTAGTATGTACGAGTATATACATGTGTGTGCTTGTTTAAAGCCACTCAAAACTCCACTGTCAGCTATAAATGACAGCAGCAGAAGCTGCTATAAATGCATTACTCAACTGTTTGTCAGGCACAACACCAAAACAAATTCATACACGAAATTCACATAAATATATATATTTGAGTGTAGATTTGTACAGCTACAAAGGCATATGTCAAATGTTAATACTCTGTTACAAGAGAGTGTCCAAAAAAAAAGAACACAAAAAAAAAAACTGCCTGACAAGC
The DNA here is from genome assembly GCA_037013455.1 of Ceratitis rosa. NCBI lineage: Eukaryota > Metazoa > Arthropoda > Insecta > Diptera > Tephritidae > Ceratitis > Ceratitis rosa. Next base: position 2,243,567 of record JAWMAG010000069.1, read on the forward strand.
CTTCAACAAATGAGAGATAGGAAACAACATGGCGTACAACAGCGAATTCCAACAATAAACACACATACGTAGCTGCTGCGAAAACAGCGTTGCCTTTATTTGGGCTTAACAACGTTGACATCAATCTCTTCAAATGTGGGCGTATGAATGAGTGTGCAGCGTGGAGTAGCGCGTGCGAGCGAATTACTTCATGTTTTCTGTGATTTTTTTATGACTTTTTAATTATGACACTCAACAAACAGCGTTCGGCGTACATATCAGCAGCGTGTTATGAGCTTTAAAGTCAGAATCAAAGTGAACTCCATCGGCAGCAATGGGTGGTTGTGTGGCTGTGTGTTGCAACAATTTTTACAACCATTTAATTGCTATGCTCTTAAGTACACATGCATGTATGTATTTATATGTGTGTCTTAAATGGCTGTTGCCACCTACAACAACAAAAGGTTTCACATATCTTAAATGTCATTTAATAATCGATTTATCATTTTTTTTACACATTTCAACAGTTACGAGTCATTTTTTGTACTCTCTCTCTCTCTCTCTGGGGAGGGATAAAATGTGGGCGTTGAAATTTATTATTACTTCGTTGTCCCATGAAAGGCGAACTGTTTAAAAGTGCGCACAACATAATTAATAAATTTTTAAGATAACTTTTTCAAAGTCCCATAGAAAACGGGACTATTCACTATCCGTTTTTATAGTAAAAATTATTTTCTACAGCTTACTTTGAATATAGTGGAGATGGCTAAAATGGGGTCATTTTAAATTTACTAATACCACAGTGTCCCACGGAAAACGAGACTCGGCAGAAACATAAAACAATCCTTCATTGAAAAGCCAAAGTAGTATGAAATAATTCTTAATTCTAATACTAGCATTTTAAAGTTAGATTCATACCAGTATCATATCATACCGGACGCTGTGATGCATGAGATTCACAGTTCAAAATTGGCTGCAGTGACTTTTTGAAACTCAACAGGCATAAATGAACTGGTATTTAACTAGTATGCAGGTGATGCATAAACGAATTATGGATATTCGTCTTGCTAAAAATACCAATTAGTGGCATGTAAAAATGGACTAATGGTTGGTTGGTTGTTTAGTCGGCAAGCGACCGCTCTTAAGCCGTGTTTCCACAGTCAGCTAGTTTCTGAATCTTATTAGACAATTAGAAGTCATATAAGGCAGTCAGGAGCGAGTGGTTGATAGTAAAAGTTGGCTCCTTCCTAAAATGTAACGTAAATGATTGACAAACGTCTACTAGTTTCAACAAGATAGCGGCAGTTTCTGCAATGAAGGTTTTTTTGATGTCTGATGACAAAAAAAAAGGTGACTGGCTAACCAGATCTCCCGATGTAACTCCCACCAACTTCCTTTTGTGGTGTTATTTGAGTGATTATCAGGTTATTGACTATCTCGAGTCGAAAATTCATGCCAAAATCGTAGCTATACCGCCCGAGATTCTCGAAAAGGTCATAGAAAATGCGCCTTCTTTGGGAATTTTGCATTATTGATAGAAAAAATCATGATTGATATTTTGAGAGCATTTTTTTTTGCTTGGTAGCTCATCTTGATGGGAAGCACGGTACTCTGACGCTTGATTTCAGTGTCAAATTGAGTCACTTAATGCTGTCCTTACAAAACTGAATTCCCACTTAAATCAAGTTAAGCTCAAGTCAGTTCTTATATTCTTAAAGCCCTCTAATTTAGTCATAGATGAAACATTATACGTTTGGTTGCCTAAAAACCTGTGCTATTGTTCCAATAATCCGTACTTTGTCATTCGGTATTCTGAATAGCTTACGTTCTGTCAAGGTGTTGCAAAACTTTAAGCAATGCTTTAGGCTCATCGTTTTAAAAAATACTTAAAGACGCTGAATAATGTGACAATTAACGGGGAGTCGAGTCTCTGAGGGCCTTAGTACGGTTAACATCAGAAGAAGGTATCAAAAATTGGCTTGATTCATTCCTCTAATTAATACAAACAATAATCCTTAAATCTTTCCAAAAACTCATAAAAAATTTAACGTCACACACAAAAACACAAAGTGCCATGTATCACCCATCAAACGAGCTTCCACATACATACATGCCGTCAGTCAGTCAAGTCAGGCAGTCACTCAGTCATGCAATTAAATTCCTTAATAATCATAAAAGGATTTTAATTTGAATTTAATTAAATTAAGACTTGTTCTATGGAATGGCAATAAAACGCTGACATTATGCGAGGCATACAATACATAAGCAATGGTGTATATATGTATGTAAAGGTGTGTGTATTCACGCGTATTTTTTGCATGAGAGAAATTTTGTAACTTCGTAAATATTGCCCACGCAGAGAGGAGGGAGGTAATGAAAGCAGCAATAATGAAAATGCTACATGCTTAAAATATATATACTTATACACGTATGTATGTATGTATGTATGCATATATGATTGTAAATTTAACTTGGTTATGAGTGAAACTGCCACGCGTAAGCTTATGCATATCTATATGTATGATTGCGAGGCCGTAAGTGAAGTCGACAGGAGCGATGTAGATGCTCTGGGGTATACTTTAGGCAAATACATACATATTATGTATGTGAGTAGTATCAAAAAGGCATGTGCTGACATGTTTGCAGTGTGTGCGCCGAAATGTATGCTACATACTCGTACATACACAGCTATAAAGTAAGTAGCCGAAGCATGCAAACACTTGACTTCCGTGCCCGCTGTGTGTCTTTATATAAATATGTACAGGGATATATGTACTCTTATGTAGATACATACAATTTTCAAAATTTGCAGATATACAAAAGTTTCCATTTTTGTCAATTAGCAAATGTATGAGATACATATATAACCATACATACACGTACATAATAACTGTTTGAGTGCTGGCCAAAAACGGCCAAGCAAGCATTTTACTATGTACTGTGTAACCCCTCAGTCTCAACAAGCAGACGTTGCAAATTTATTATGCGAAAATTAAATTAAGCTCATCAACAATCTTCGCAAAGTCAAAGCGTGAGTCATTAGAAAATCGCCCCTTAACTGTAAAGTAGCGTTATGAGTCACTGATGCGGCGGTGCCCTTCAGTTTAAGCCGTTGGCATGCCTAAAAGTATGCTGCAGGAAATTGTATTAATTAGGAAATCAATCTGAATAAAGGGAAGCAATCTAAGGATTATTTATATTTGTATGTATATTTATGTACTTACGTAGTGTGTGTAAAAATTAAAAATGGCAACTCCCAAAACAATAAAAATAAAAATAATAAAATAAAGTAAAATATAATAAAAATAATAAAATAAACTAAAATAAAATAAAATAAAAATAACAAAATAAAGTAAAATAAAATAAAAATAATAAAAAATAAAATTAAAAAAAAAATAATGAAATTTAAGAAAATTAATAAAACTAAATAAAATATAAAATTAAATTAAATTATATAATGAAATGAAATAAAATAATCAAAAATAAAATAAATAAAATTAAATCAATAAAAATTAACTAATTTTTATATAAAATTAAATAAAAAAATAAATTAAATTAAATGAAATTGAAAAGAAATAATAAAAATAAAATAATATAAAATTAAATTAAATTATATAATGAAATGAAATAAAATAATCTAAAATAAAATAAATAAAAATAAAATAATATTTATATTGTATAAAATGAAAAGAATAAATAAATAAAAATAAATAAAAATTAAATTATTCAAATAAATAAAGTAAAATAATCTCAAAAACTTTAAATTTAAAAAAATATCCCCGAATAAATGAATTAATTTAATAACTAAATAAAATTAAATTAAACTAAATTACTAGAGGCTTTTTCAGGTCGTTGTACTGTCGAATTGTTGTTGTTGTTGTTTTAGTTTTTGTGGAACTGTTTCAGACCATGTATTTTTTTTGGAAATAGTGAAAAAATTACAACAATAGTTTTACTAACTAGTTTTACTAAATTACATTGCATAAAATAAATAAAAATAAAATAAAATAAATTTAAAATATATAAAATAAAATTAAATTAAACGAAATTAAATTGAATAAAATAAAATAAAATTAAATTAAATTAAATAAAAAAATTAAATAAAATAAAAAATAAAATAAACTAAATTAAAGAAATTAAACTAAATTATTGAAATAATAAAATAAAAGATCGCCAAAAGCTTAAAAATAATAAAAAAACTAATAAGAAATACAAATTCATAAATATATTAAATAAAATAAAATTAAATTAAAAAATATATAAATGAAAAATAAATAAATAAAATAAAATGAGAGCAGGCAAAATAAATAAAACAAAATTAAACTAAATATAAATTAATTTTAATTAAAATAAATTAAATATAATGAAAAAAAAGAAAAAGAAATAAAAATAAAATAGTTCCAGAAACTTTAAATTAAAAATAATACCACAAAATAAATAATTTAAATAAAATGAGTGAAGATTTTTTAAAATTAAATTAAATTAAACTTAAATTAAAATTAGGATGAAATAATTAATTCGTTCGGTTCTCAAAAGGTGGTTCTATCTGCAAATTGTGGCCAATCTTGGAAACGATTACCTATTGAAAACTACCTGAAAACGCTGAAATGGAAGATCAATGATTGGGATCGTTTGAAGAAATCGAAGAAGGGCTTTCATTGATTGGAACGAGGACAGAGAGTAGTAATTTTTTAATGAAGGGTATTCGAAAATTATCAGAGAAATGGGAGATATATGATATATTTTCTTTACTTTTTCCAATACAAAACTCTTTTTTAACACAAAATAAAACAAGGACCATATAAAACAAAATGACAATATATGTATGAAATAAAAATGAAATAAATTAAATTGAAATTCATATTTAAATTCTCGTAAAATGTATTGTATTTTGAGTTTCAATTTCTAATCCCTACACTCTCGTTTATCGCTTTAACTTTTTTCTATGAATTTTTCATTTAACAGCCACCACTAATTGCTGGCGAGTTTTAGCGTCCATTTACCATATTTCATTTCATTTATATGAACGATTAGCTGTAAAGAGCAACAACTGCAACACTCTCTGGGGTGTTAAGAGAACATAAATGTCAACGCTGTGGTGGCAGTAATTGTGCGAAATGGGTGTGGAAATGCCAATACTGGTGTGTAATGTATACATATGCTATGAATTTATTAATTTTTTTCTCCATATATTAATAGAGTGTGTAGTTAACACACATACCTATGGGTGGTTTTTATTTATATATTTATTTGTAATTTTTTTAATTTAACTACATTGACACAGCGCATATGAAAAAAGTGAAATAAAATAAATAAATCTATATATAATTTCATAAATGGTTGGTAAAATATTTTAATAAGGATAAATGACCCAGTGTGCGTACTGAAAAGATAATAAATTTTGTTGTTGTTGTTGGTGTCGAATTTTTATTTCATGCTATATAATTTCAATTATGCCTATGACGTATAGGTTAAAGGTGAATGCTCGAATGGTTTTTTTTGAGTGTGTTTTAGGGTTGCCAAGTAAATTAATTTATGTAACCACGAAGAGCTATATGTATATCTCTTATACCGATGTTGCTCTTACTTCAAAAATATTGTTCGAGATTGATGGTTATGAGCAATATAAATTCCAGATCCTCTAACACTTAATCTATTGTTTTGCTATAAAGTTCGAAAAAGCTTTCTGGAGAGCTTTCTTGTCACATTTTTATCCGCTAGATGGCGCTAAGTGATATTATCACTGTATTTGTAAAAAGTTACTTCACTTACAGGTGGTCTCCAATTCGAATAATTTTCTTTCGGAGCAAGTGAAAAGCATGCTTCGGCACAGTTTAGGGAATTTCTTTATTCGAATTTGAGGTTAATTGTTGAATAATTATTGAAATACAACCTTATTTGAGTTGAGTCTAAGATGAAACTGAGCGTGAATCTTAATATTAGCAGTTCATTAAATTTCAATAGCATTATTAGGTTCCAGAGTTCTCAGTAAAGCCCTGCAGGTAAAAACTAAATCCTTTAAGAAGCTTATAAGTTATAAGAACGAGATAAATTGAATGAAAGAGCACTCTGTCAAGGATGGCCGAGCCTCAGAACACGCAACGGATCAATATATGTGGAAAAATATAAATTTTCACAAGGCAAACGTAGCTTGATACCATCATACACACAATTTGAAAGTCACATGGCGATTTAAATCGAGTAAAAAAAAGCTCCGGAAGACAATCAAAGTCCTGGAAGGCAGTGAAAGCTCTGAAAGGCAGTTATAGCTCTGGAAATTACTTTAAAGCCTGAAAGACAATTTAAATTATTATGTAAGGAACAGAATTACTTAAGGGAAATGATAATGCAAGTTCAATTTAAATTCAATCAATTAAAAAATATTAAAATTTCAAACATTTTGCTTTGATCGACCCTAAGAATGGCAGAGCCTACGGGCAAACAAAGGGGTTATTGCATGAGAATTACAATTTGTATAAGTAAAACGTAGGTTCGTTACCATAGATATAATTTGTAAGTCACATTTTATTTAAAATTCAACCTCAATAGAAAAAAAGCTCTGTAAGACAGCTAAAGCTCTGGAGGAGAATTAAGTTTTGAAAATTACTGTGGAAAGCGGTAAGGGAAATATGTATGTATAATAGCTTCACTACCATAGATACAATTTGTAAGTCACATTTCGTTTTAAATCAAAGCTTAACTAACTTCAGAAAGCTCTAGAAGGCAATTGAAGCTCTGAAAAACATTTAAGTTAATGTAGAAATTATATTTTATATAAAGAAAAAGATAATAAAAGCTGAGTTCACTTCGATACAAAAATATATATAAATTTTAAGCTTTTGCAAAACTTTAGTTGGCAACTCTGGTGGCAAATATTATTACTTTTTTTAAATATTGAAATTCAGTACTGCAAAAAAGTTAGCTTTGCAAATTTTACCCTCCTTTGCAATTTAATTTCAATTAATTGGAGTTAATAAATATATTTTTTTAAATTTATTCAAAAGCTCGAAAGTTCGAAAGCTCAGAGCTTGCGTAATTATCTCAAAACTCATTAAATTTAATTTTTAAGATTTTCGCCAGCACATTTATTTTCATTGTAAAACCTAATGAAGGCATTACGCAAGAAAAAAATAATTTTTTTTTTAGAAATTTCCTCAAAATATATTTACGAAATCTACTTACACGTGGAGTGGATGGCCACCATTATTTATATGTGGTTCCTTGTGGGCAGTGTAGTAAACAGGCAGGACGGTTCGGAAATGCAGCACGCCGGATTGCGTTTCGATTTTGTATGAATTTAGCTTTACTTAGCTAATTTTTTTTTTATAAAATTTTAGTTAAAATTCTCTTCTTTAAAATCACACAAGCCAATTAATTATGGACTTTTGGAATTTTGTGCACGACACACACTGCAGTTAGCAAGAGATCACAACGGAATGTTAGAGCAGACTGCTAACTGACTGAAATGAATACAATCATCGAGCCAACACGTCTAATGCGCTTGCAACGGAGAACTGCGGCCGGCAACGTTGACAGAAAATGTGGCAACAAATAACAAAACGACGATGACGCGAGACGGTAACGGTAATAGCGAGGCGACGCGACGCGACACTGGCAGACACACACACACACGAACAAGGATATATAGAGAGAACATACAAACGCAGCACATACATATATGCAACAACAATCCAAAGAAAAAAGAGGACATTGGACGAAGAAGGACATGGCAAATGTGTGAAAACAAAAACAAAAACAAAAAACAGTGAAAAATGTGAAACCTTCAATGTTGAGTTGTGCGCTGAAAAGGCTTATAGAAACGTGCTGCAAAAAGGATAGACGAGAGTGCTGGTTTTGTAGCATACTTTTAGGCGTGCATGCCAAGTATTATACTTTACTAACACATACACCGTAAGAGCACTTAGCCCACACACACGCTTGTTTGTTGTTGCGCGCGTATTGTAATGGAATTTTCGTTTCTGGTCTACAAGGATTTTGGGGCCTTCTTGTTGTTGTTGTTATACATCGGGGCGATGGCAGCACAAATAGCAAATTTGTTATTGTAAATGTTTGTTAGTACCATATTTCAGTGTGAAATGCATACAATCAATACCAATAACAATAACAAGGCAAACGCAAACATCGAAAGGCAAGTTAAATATATATAACGGTGTATACATATACAACTACATATGGCAAAATCAAATACGAATGCAAGTAAGGCATAAATACATACATAAATATGTACATATTCATGAGCAACGGCACAGAATTGTGCAATGTTGATGTATAAATTGAGTTGTTGCTGTGCTTTGGCGCGCATAGTGTACCGTTATTGGCTAATTCATAGCTAAATATATGATTTTGACATAGAGTAAGCTAAAGTTATAGCAAATTATATTTCTTGCAAAAGTTGTGCCACAATTTCATATTTTTTAACAATAAGTTGTATGAAAGCTAATTCTTATAACGTTATGAAACTGAAAATTAATGCTAATATGTTTTTTAAATACGTGGAATAGTCATATTAGAAAGTTTTATATCGCTAGCCATTTATTAGCGCGTTTTATGAAGAAAAATCGCGTTTTTGAAAAGCCGCTTATATGGCAGGTACCTGTTATACTCAACGAATTTTAATGATTTTCACTGACAGCTCTCTAATTGCAATAAATAAAGCGTTTATCAAGTTTTATGTTCCTAGTTTTTTAATTGTAAAAGTTATAGCCAAAAATGTTGTTTTTGAACAATCAGTTGTATGGGAGCTTATAAATGTAGTGAGTCAATGTTGTTGATTTTCGCTGTCAACATTTCATATATAATCAGCAAGCAGTATACTAAATTTTATGTTCCGAGCTGCTTCATTTTAGGAGATATGACCAAAAATATAGTTTTTGAACCATCAATTGTATGAGAGCTTATACTTGCAGTCGACCGATTTTGCTGGTTTTCACTGTGCACCTTCTTTATATGATCAGCAAGTAGTTCACCAAATTGTATGTATATGGCTACTTTATTTCAGGATATAAGTATGAACAAAAATGTAGTGTTTGAGCTTTGTATGGGAGCTAGTAGATTTTGTAAGCAACTAATTTTGTTTATTTTCACTGTCAATTTTCTACTGATGAGTTACAAATAATATACTCATTTTCATGAAGAGATCATAATAGAAAATCTTACTTTTCAACCAATGTTGCCTACATTTAGGCGCCTTATTATTTAATTGGGAAAACTTTAAGCAATAAACAATACCGCAAAACACTGTGCTACTACACATTTTGACATCAATTTCCCTGCTTTCTGTTGCTAACGGCTGCTCTTGCCACCATTGAGTATCTAATCTATTCTCTCTACATCTTCATCCACAATCAACGCCACATGAGAGTTTAAAGCATACTTGAAAATGTATGTATATATGTATGCATGTTTGTGTGGTGCGGTGTAGACGGTAGCCGACAAAATGTGGAATTAATAGCAAGAAAACCGAATTATTAGACGCCTAAAAGGCAGCTACAAAAGTCAACAAATACATAGATTTATTATGTATGGTACATATGTACATACATTTATACTTGTATATGTATTTATGAAACACTGAAGTGTTACAGAGCAATGTGCAAAGTGGAGAACCAAATGCATTTAAAGGATAATAAGTGGACAAAATGGAATAGAATAGCGCAACGGAAGTGGCGAATATTCTAGAGTGTGTCAAAGAAAGCACGAAAGAGACAAGCAAATAAAATTAAAAATGTGGTGAACTGTTGGGAGGTCGTTTCGAAACAGCACTGAGAAAAATTTTAGGGTAAAAAATATCAAACTAACAAAAAAACATTAAAAAATTAAATAAAATTAAAATGACAATACAATAAAACAGCATAAAAACAAAAGCAATCAAAATTAAAAAAAAAAATAAATAAATAAAAAATAAAATAAAAATAAATAAATAAAAAATAAAATAAAAATAAATAATTAAAAAATAAAATAAAACAAAAACAAAAAAATAATAATAATAAAACAAATTGAAACCAACCAAAATAAACAAAAAATAAAATATAACATAATATAAAAAAGCAAAATCAAATATAATACAAGAAAAGAAATTAAATTAAAGTACAATAAAGTAAAAAAAAAAACAAAATTTAGTTAAATAAAATATATAATATAAAAAAGGTAAAAAAATAAATAAAAAATATGACAAATAACGTAAAATAAAATAAAAATTTAATTAAAAATAATTTATGGCAAAATAAAAATACAAGAGAGTAAAATAAGATTCAATAAGATAAATAATAGGTATATCTAAAATAAGATAAGATTAAATAAAATGTATAATAAATTAAAAACTTTAATAAAATAAAAAATTAATTTAAATAATTAAAAGTTAAAAAAGTTTTAGTAGAGTAGATAATAAAGTAAAATTTCAATATATATATAAAATTAAAAAAAAAATTTAATTTAATAAAATAAAAAATTAATTTAATTAATTAAAAATTTAAATAAAATTAAATAGAGTAGATGATAAAATAAAATTTCGAAATAAATATAAAATAGAAAAAAAATAAAAAAATTAAAAGAAAAAATTAAGCAAAAAAAAATAAAAATACGAAATAGAATAAATAAAATAAGCTGAAAAAAAAATAAAATAAAATCAGCGACATACATATGTTTATAAGGTGTTAAAATCAGACAATTTTATATCAGCTATATTTCATAGCTACAGCCTTCTAATACGAGCGCCCTCTGTCGAACGAAAAAGAGACTCAAAAGCCCTGCTTTTATAAAAACCTCAATTCCACACCCTAAAACTTCAATTTTTCAATTCCCATCCAATTTATATTGCAACTCTGTAGCTCTGCAAATCGGCTTAAAAGAAAATCTCAAAAATGCTCAAGTGCCCTAACAATTGCCAGCGCCTACAAATCAAGCATACTTTAAGGCACAAAAAGCTTTTTAGCTTTTACAATGCACAAAGCTTTTCAAGCACTAGCGCCAATAAGCACAAGCAATTCTGCATACGTATGTATGTAAATCGCTACAAATCGACCGCACTTCAAAGTGCATATAGCATAGAAGATTATTGAGTAGCTGCCGCACCGCCCACCGCCCACCAATAGCACGCTTTAAATTGTCTTTGAAGTTGAAAACAGGCGTATAGTAGCCAAATGCATGACTGGCGTTGCCAACCACATTTTCTATTTACCATAGATATCTACGTAGAAACAGTGAAAAAGAGAAATTCATTTGACGCATTGGTAACGTAGCGCTGTCTGCGCATCTTAGCTGAAGGACATAGGTCAAAGAGGTAACACTGATAACTAACTAAAAAAACAAAGAAATAACGGTGAATATTGTAAAATGCCACTGTAGGCAAATAGCAGACGGAAAAGTCAACAAATGTTGCCGCAGACGAGTTGAGCGAGCGCAATGAGTCAGCAGAAAAGAGATTTCAGGGAAAAGTGGAAATGCCAAAGAAAATTAAAAAAAAAAAAAGAAAACACCAAATTACACATACAGACAGTAACTATTTGTTGTTGGTTTAAAAAAAAAAAAACAAAAAAAAAAACAAAAAAAAAAAAAACAATTTTGTTAGCTCGTTGCCAGGTCGCCACTGAAGCACGCTTAGCTAACCTAACCTCGCCTGCATGTCTGGCACACGAGCCAGTTATGCCGGATGAACCCAACAAAGTCGTGCCATGCCAACGAACCAACAAGCGTTGCGCTTGTCTCGATTCACGTCATGCTGCCGGTTAAAAAATATGTATATATTTCTTGCATGTTGCATGCAACATACTAACTATAGTTGTGGCAGAAATACAAATATACATTATATAAAATATGCTATTATGTAAAGCTACATATTATATATCGGAGTAATGTTACATAGTACTAGAATACTAAAATTGTATTTTATTTTATTTTTTTTTTTTGCTTTTTTCTTATTTGCTTTGCTTGTCGCTACCGTCAGCGGCGGCCTGCTGATGATTCATCAACAGCGGTCGCGTGTGTTTGTTTGTTTATTTGTAGTTTTCAATTTTTTATTTCCTTTTGACTTGCTGCTTCTCAAATGTTTGCGGAATTTCGCCTTTTTTTCGCCGTCATTTTCACACGCACGTGCTTTTTTCTTCCGCTCCTTCGCCGGTTGTTTGTTTGCATATATTTGCTTTTCTGCTCTTTATATGAAACAATTTCGCCGCAAAAAATTGTTTGCATGGGAAGTACAACCAGTGAGTCACTCACAACAATATAAAATACAGATGTTATTGGCAATATGGAGGTGCACACCAATACGTTATGTAACTAACATGTAAGAAAAGTCACTAGTTGTTAACTAGTGGGGTACTAGTTCGCATTTTAGCACTAACTAGTTAATTTTTTAACAATTCACCGCATAAAAAGCAATTATTTTTAACACGGCGTTAAAATAATAATTGTCCAATTATGCATCAGCTGCATACTAGTTAAATACCAGTTCATTTATGCATATTGAATTTCTACTTCGAAAAAAATGTAAATAAAATATAATTGCCTATAGCGAATTTCGTACTATGAAACCTATTTAAAGCAGGGCAATGCCAATCACGCGGCTGTTTAAACGAAAAGAAACGAACATTAGTCTAGCTTATCAGAAAATGAAAATTCCCTATGGTATCTATGCCAAAAATCAACACATATACTTTTGGCTTGATGGCGAAAATTGAACCCTTAAAATACTAGACCAATAAATCATGCAGGCACTGATTTCGACGATTCAAAAGTAATGATTTTACTGGATCAATATCCGTACCAACCAGGTGAATCTATTGATGCGTAGCCCTATCGACTGCAACTAATACGATTGAACCGTAGGTGGCTTGAAAAACGGCCTGAAACAATCACAACATGACTGTAACAGTATAAAACTACCTACTGAAAGCTGAAATGAGAGGTCTTACCCCATCCGCCGTAATATCCAAATCTTGCTCCTACTGACCACTGGCTTTGTCGATGGATGGGAAACGATTTTGGGGGGTCACCGATTCGGGTGTTTAGAAGAAGAATCGAAGAATAGCTCAACGATTGGATCGAGGACAGAGGGGACACATTTCTTAGAAATGGAATTCAAAAAATACCAGAAAGATGTGCAATACTTTGAAACGGACTGACTTAATTTTTACCACGGCCACAGTAATATACTAAGAATGTTTCGTCTGCTCAAACGAACTCTTTGTCAGATTTAAAAGTAGTTATTCCGAATATAAACTAATGACCTAGAGGGTATTGACAACAAATCCAGGCTCGATTAATTCCTATGGGGATGGGTTAAAATTAAATAACAGGCTTTTGGTGGTGGAGTCGGCTCAATACCAAATCCTTTTGTTTCAGGATCACTACAGGGGGTTTTTCGGGCGGAACTAGCGGCTATATATGGGGAGGTCCCATTTGTATAGGCTTAATGGTACACTCAGTAAACTGCATTTAAATTGTTTCGGCTAGTCAGGCCGCTTTAGGAGCCCTGGAATCTGTAACAATCGGTAACAGATCACTTTAAGTGTTGACAAAGCAGCGCTTTCTGAAACTAGTATGGGTGCGTGGACATAGTGACTTACTGGGTAATAAGTCGGAGGACGAACTTGCTAGGAAAGGCCCTACCCCTACATTTTTGACATTATAAGTTGTAGAGAGGAGAAATAAACTGAAGCCTTAAGGTACTTATTTTGCGAAGGCGATTAAAGCCTCGAAACGAGATTGGCAATCTTTAGAGACATGCACGAAATAGTGGACGCAAAGGTACGTGGATTGCGTCGTTCTGTAAACTCCAGACATTATTTTGATTAACCAGTGGGGATATTAGGAACGTTAGTAGTATCACAGTGGACCCGTAAGTTGTGGGCAACATTTATGTTCCTCTAGGGGAAAAATTCCCAGGGTTACCATTGGATTTCAGTGGTTTTCAACAGATGCTAAAGTAAGAGGGGCTTTGAACCACTAGAGTCATATTCCGATATACTGTGGTTTTAAAATGAAATGACTGTCTAAGAGAAATAAAAAATAAGCCGGAGTCAAATGTTTGTCGACGGTTCAATGAAGTGCACAGATAAGAAGTTAAACATCTAACTTTTGGCGAATGCCGCCGAATTTACTACAATTTCTAAAGTATTTGTAATGATAGCTGAGGAATTTATGTCAAGAGTAGAGGTAAAGAAGAGAATTCTCAAACTCAAATGTCCAATCAAATTTATTAAAATATTCAAAGTTATATTATTAGCTTTACACTGTCCAGATTGGAGATAAATCACGAAATTTACAACTTTTGCTCACATAAAATTTTATAATAATTAATGAACATAATAAAATTCTCAATAACTCATTAGTCATTCTCTCATTTAATTACAATATCTCAATTAGTTTGTGCAGCAATCGATTGTTGTTAAATTTACAACAAATTGTTTGCGAATAATTATGATTACAAAACATTGATTACATAACAAGTTGTTATTGTTGCTATTTTCGAGCAAACCAAATTGTGTGCATTTACCTGAGCTTGTAGTGAAATTATGTAATAATGTAATTTGCAACAATACCCAACATGGACGCAGGGAAATATCACTTTACTACTAGAGTCTCTTGATCGAAATCTCCTAGGTCGGAAAGGTATTAAACTGACACTAGGTGCAATACTACTGATTAATGATTCGTACTATTTTGTGTTTAATAAATCTTACTTATTGAAATATGCATTATTTTAAAATTAAAAACTTAAACAAAAATTTACAAAATTAAATTAAAATTTAGTTTATTGTATATGTATACACTTTCATTATTTTATATATTATTTAACCTTTTTTTTAATAAAAAAGCACACACAACATACGAGTATATTCAATAATAACTAGTTATATTTCGGCGAACTAGTATAAGACTAGTAAATATCTGTACACAAACTGACAACTGACAACTTTCAATTAGTAGAACAGCTTCGTAATCGAATATCAAATGCTTTTGTAAAAAAGTGACTAGTTAAAAAGTAACTAGTTCATTTGGTACTACGTTTATTTTATTTTCCTTAAATACTTTTCTAATAAACAATAACACTATTTGAGTTAAAGAATAAACCAGTTATATTTTTGTCCATCTTGCAATGGTATGGTTCTAGTTTATAACTAGTATATTTGCCTGCTGAGTACTGATTGGTATATACTCGTACGTGTTTGTACTTATGTAAATTTGACAGAACAATTCATCATTTTTATTATTAATGGTAATTTTGATTCGTTTCTGTTTTTGTTTATTTGTTTATTTGTTTGTGCAGTTCTTGTTGATAATGCCGTACACACAAATTTCCAATTATGATTATAAGTTTTACTTACTGCCATTAATTTTATGATATTTTCTGATATATGATAGACAGTTATAGTGCAATTTGGGGAGGCAAACCGTAATTGAACTTACCTAAAATGAGAAGAGAAAAACAGGAAATTAATGTTTTGTATTTTTATGCAAAGAAAAAAAGTTAAAAATCAATAAAATAGTATATAAAATATTATATGGCTAACACTATTTTTCACTTATTTTTATTTTCCTTATTTTTTATATTGGTTGTATTTTTTTGATTTAATTAAATTTCATTTTTTATTAAATATTTAATCTAAATTTTTTATCTTGTTTTTTTACTTTTTTTTTACAAATTTTTTTAATTAGTAATATTAATTTTTTACTTTATTTTATAGATGTTTTTCTCTTTTTCATATATTAAATCACCTTTAGCTTTTATTTATTTTTACTATTTTAGGTTTTGTAAGTATCTTTTATTTTTTTTTGTTCTATTTTTTTTGTTCAATTTTTATTTTATTTTTTATTTTTGTTTCCTGTTTTATACGTAAATTTTCATTTGAACTATATTTTTATACTTTTATTTATTTTTTTTTAATTTTTGTACTTTTTTATTTATTTGTATTTTCTATATTTTACTTATTAATTAAAATTTTTCTTACATATATACTTTATTTCTCTATTTTTAACAATTTTTTTAATTTAATATTTCATTTAGTACTACTTGCTTATCTTTAGTTTTTTTGCTTATTATTTTTTTATTTTTGTATTATTTTATAATTTTTGCTATTTATTTTCTCTTTACTTTTTACTTTTATTTTATGGTTAATTAAATTTTTATTTCTTTTATTTTTAATTTTTTTTATTGTTTTATTAATTTTTTTCTTTATTTATTTATTTTTAATAATTTTTTTGATTTTTAATTTTTTTTATATTATTTTTTGCCTTTTTGTTTATTTTTATTTTTTCCGATAAATTTTTTCGTTAGGTAAGTGTTGTTTTATTGCTTTATTTTTTATTTTTTTATTTGTTTTATGTTCTTCAATTTATATTTGTACAGTCTGTTTTATTTTTCTCAATTTTTTTTTATAGTTATATAATATTTTATTTTTTGTTGTGTTTTTATTATATATTATTTTTTGTTATGTTTCATTATCTTTTATTTTATTTTTTTATATTTTTCATATTTTTTATAATTTTTTTAAATTTTAATATATTTTTAATTAAGTTTTTATTTATTTTTTTTTTTTTTAATATATTAATTCTTAATTATTTTTTATATCTTATATATCTTGTATCATATTATATATCTTGTATTATATTTTATTTTAATTTTAATTTTTTTAAATTAATCCTTTTTTTATTTTTTTGTCACATTCTTGCCCTTTTTATTTTCATTTTTTTCGATAAACATCAATAACTTTTGCATGTTGTTATTCGCCCTTTCCTGTGTTATTATACATACCATATACATTTACGTACATATGTACGGATGTACACGTAAAAGCCATATATGTGCATGCAGTCAGTGGCAGTTTATTTTCAATACGAGTGTAAAACCCAATCAAACGGAAGTAAGGTTGAACTATTTAAAAAAAATCAATAATGCAGGTAAATTACCTTTATAAATGCAGTAAAAGCAGAAAAGAAGAAGAAGAAGAAATACACAAACTTGCAGCGCATTGAAACCACCTTGTGCTACATTGAATGAGCTCTACTCATATGTAAAGAGCAAACCAGAATGCATGAGTGGAAATACATTTATACATAGTTGCATATTTACATACCTATGTACATTCATGTGTATATAATTTGTTGTCATGAAGTTGTGTAAGAGTTGGGCAGCAGTATGAAAACCATATGCTCTTATGTAAACCAATCTCGTTGCATTCGATTATGAAAAAATTTGAAAATTTCTTAATATTCCATATGTATGTATATATAATTTTTCAATAATCAAACTTGATCTCAAAAATTTCGACATAAATATTACGCAATTATTCCAATGTCGGATAAAAATTCGGATCCATATAAAACCATGGATATATTTTATCATTAATCAATGAAATTCTGAGGTTGTTGGAGGATTAAAATTATGAAGATATTCTCAGAATGAAACTCAAAACGTCTATATGAAGGGTATATCCAGTCACTAACCTTAAATACAGAGAGAGCTCTGGAGCATAAAGAATACGCTCCGGGTCTCTGGCATGATTGTCCGGATGGAGGTCTTTACGGTAAAGGGAGATACAAGCAATGCAGGGAACACGTCGAAAATATCAATATACTATAAGTTCGTATTACGACAGAAAATATCTTTCGAAGTAGTTAGGTAGTAGAGCTGCATATATGGTATACTGGGCTCCGAAGCACAAGGGCTTTGTGAGAAACGATTAATGAGATTGGAATGGAATTTCCGTAAGGCCTGGAAGACGGTTTAAGGTGAGATGGAGTGTTTTAACGCCATGAAATGCCGCCAAGATCATGTTCAATGGCAGCAAAGAAAGGTTAATTTCTAACACGGTCTCAAAAGTACTGCAGAGCAGCTGAAGAAAGCCTGAAAGGAACATTGGATCACCTCTTCTGCTTCTGTGCATCTCATCTAAACATCTGAAAGCTTCGCAGTTCAAAGGTCTAGTGGTAGTGTCGATATTAAATATCAAGGCTCTCTTTACTTTATGGCACTACAAACGACATCTTTGTAAGCTGGTCAGTATTACCTACCCTAATCTAAAATTTATTAACATCTTATTGATGTTGGAGCTAGATAATCTCATTAAGAAGCAGAAAAAGCTGGCTAATGTTGTCGAGGCCGTCAAATAAAAAGTTATTACACAGAAGGCCCAACGAGCTAATCAATAGCCCCCTTTAGACCAGGAGATAAAGCTTTATTATACATAGGAGATTTCGTTGTTGGAGAACGTTATCGCTGTAGCTTTTAGCGGTTCAATAAAGTTTCGAAACCTTTAAAAAGTTCAATATATAGTGTTACGAAATTACGAGTGAGTGCATTCATTTTGGACGAGCTTAGACTGTTGGATTGAGACTGGTAATCAACAGCCCTTTAAAACACCCATTAAATATAAGCTGAGCTCACCAGAAGGGTTTGTTGTAAAAAGGTCTCAAGGTTTCAGAAAAAAAAAATTTTTTATAATATTTTACACTATTGTAAAGTTTATTTCAAAGTTTGTTTTCCTACTCCATCACATAACTCTTTTTTATAGAAAAAGCAAAAAATAAATTATGGTAATTACATTCTTTAAAAACTCGTTTCTCTCGCACAATTCGTATTTTTCTTGTAAACATATTTCAAAGTGTATGAAAAATGCAAATAATTACACATATATAAACGTGATTTCGTTTGTTGTTTCAATTGCCTGTATTTGCAAAGGACGAAGGATCGTTGAAATGCACACTTTAACGCCCTACAACTATAGACAAACATGCTCACATACATACCTGTATTTACTGCAGTCAAGTATTTTTTATTTGTTTCCAATTGCCTTTATACACACATTTTATTAACAACAATAATTTTTATTCGCACAAAAAACAACACTTCAATTACATACACACTTCATCGATTGAATAGTAAAAGTGAAGGAACAAAAAAAAATAAAAAAAAAATAAAATAAAAAAAAAAATAAAAAATTACATGTCAAAGGTACGTTTACGTAAAGGAAGGATGAAAGGTTCAATTGGCAATTTGGTAGTGTGCAGGGGATTATTTTCAAGTGAATCGACGTGCAATAATTTTTATGCTTATTAGAAGGTTATTTTAAACAAATTTATTTAAAATTAAATAATAAAAATATATTTTATAAAAATTACTATAAATAACAATAAAATTATTATAAATGAAATTAAATAATAAAAAATGGTGTAATTTTTTACACTTACTAGCAGAAGCAGAGTAAAAAGAAAAACCCCTTCTTATAATTCCTTCACATTTTTTTTCGAAATTGTTTTTTTTTTACCCTTTTTGTTTTATGCCAGCTGTCGCCTTACACATGTACTAAAACAAAGAAGAAAAACGGTATTGTCAAAATTTTATTGTCATGGCAGCGATGAGTACAAGGCGTGGACAACATGTCGGCTTGAGTTGTTATTTTATTGACGTGCCATTAAAGGCAAGTAAAATCTTGGGTGGACGACATTAGAAGAGCTAGCGGTATATCTATTACATGAAAATATACATATGTGAACACCCTACATATATATAATATATTTATTTAAACAAAAAAGTATTTTCAGTATCAGAGGCGGTATTACGATTGCTTCCTTCAAAATAAAAAAAACCTGAAAGTACGATGTATTGTAATAAAATAATACGACGCCACAAAATAAAATATAAATACAAACTTTTTTATAAATACACGTATATAGTTTAATTTATTTAATTTAAGTTAATTTATTTTATTTTTTAATTTTATTTAATTTTTTTTGACTAAAATTTTATATTATTTTATTTTATTTCATTTTATTTTATTTCATTTTATTTTATTTTACTTTATTTGATTTTATTTTATTTAATTTTAATATATTTAATTTATTTTAGTTTAATTTAATCTTAATTTTATATTTTATTGTACTATAGTTTTTTATTTTAATTAATTTTATTGTTATTTCAATTATGTTATTCAAATTAATTTATTTTCATTTTATTTTATTGAGTTTATTTTACTTTAATTAGTTTTATTTTATATTATTATTATTATTTTACTTTCTTTTATATTAATTTTTTTCATTTTTAATTTATTTTATTGTAATTTATTTCAATTTAATTTATATTTATATTTATATTTACATTTACATTTATATTTATATTTATATTTATATTTATATTTATATTTATATTTATATTTATATTTATATTTATATTTATATTTATATTTATATTTATATTTATATTTATATTTATATTTATATTTATATTTATATTTATATTTATATTTATATTTATATTTATATTTATATTTATATTTATATTTATATTTATATTTATATTTATATTTATATTTATATTTATATTTATATTTATATTTATATTTATATTTATATTTATATTTATATTTATATTTATATTTATATTTATATTTATATTTATATTTATATTTATATTTATATTTATATTTATATTTATATTTATATTTATATTTATATTTATATTTATATTTATATTTATATTTATATTTATATTTATATTTATATTTATATTTATATTTATATTTATATTTATATTTATATTTATATTTATATTTATATTTATATTTATATTTATATTTATATTTATATTTATATTTATATTTATATTTATATTTATATTTATATTTATATTTATATTTATATTTATATTTATATTTATATTTATATTTATATTTATTTTAATATTTATATTTATATTTATATTTATATTTATTTTAATATTTATATTTATATTTATATTTATATTTATATTTATATTTATATTTATATTTATATTTGTATTTATATTTATATTTATATTTATATTTATATTTATATTTATATTTATATTTATATTTATATTTATATTTATATTTATATTTATATTTATATTTATATTTATATTTATATTTATATTTATATTTATATTTATATTTATATTTATATTTATATTTATATTTATATTTATATTTATATTTATATTTATATTTATATTTATATTTATATTTATATTTATATTTATATTTATATTTATATTTATATTTATATTTATATTTATATTTATATTTATATTTATATTTATATTTATATTTATATTTATATTTATATTTATATTTATATTTATATTTATATTTATATTTATATTTATATTTATATTTATATTTATATTTATATTTATATTTATATTTATATTTAATATTTGTGATAAGTTTCTTCCATATATGTTAATTTTAATACATAAAATCATTGGAAATCTCTAGATATTTTTTTTTTTTGTTTTATAGCATTTTATTTTATCAAAAAAATGTTTAGTTTATTTTACATTATTTTGTCGTTTTTTTCGTTATTTAATCTAATTTAATTTAATTTTTTTTAATTTATGTAATATTATTTTTTGATTTAATATTTATTTTATTTTACACTTTTGCGTGATTTAGTTTTTTATATTAATTTAATCTAATTGGATTTAATTTAATTTATTATAATTTAACTATATTTTATATTATTTTATATTGCTATAAGTTAATATTTTTTACTTTATTTCCTTATGTATTTTTTTAATTTATTTTATTTTATTTTCTTTTATCTTATTTTAATAATTTTATTTTTTTATTTCTCTTTATTTTATTTTATGTGTATTTGTATTTATTTTAACTTAATTTATTTTATTTTATTTACCTTTTAAATTTAATTTATTTTACTTTAATTTAATTTTTTAATTTTATTTTATCTCTTATTTTCTAGTTTTTTATTTTATTTTATTTTTGTAATTTTATTTTAGTTTACAAGCAGGAAACCTTATTTAAGAGTATTTTATACTATTAATATAAGTATGAAGAACCCAATAACAAAACATTAAAGAGTAAATTATAGCACGTAATCCATAAAATTTACCAATTTATAATTAATACCACGTGCACACATACGAAATAACAAATAAAGCATACAAATTAAACCAAAGGAGACTAAATAAATATTGATTGCTGAGTGCAAGAACAAGAACAAGAGTATATGGTATGTATGTGAGTACAAGCGCTCTCTGGTCTTCTTTATACGAAAATTGTGATCAACCTCCACGAAGAGCGTAATTTTCTTTGCTTTGAACATACATGAGGCGTAATTTAACAATAGAGATGAGTGAGTTGCTTCTGGATGGGATTTCGAGAAACTAAATAAATATACGATATATTGTGTATGTATGTGTATATTGTACTTAGTAATCAACTAAGGTGGGCTGATTGTACATTATAAACAAAGAAAATGTTGATTAGTTCTTGTATTTATATATGTATGTGTGTGTTTGCGTTCGTGACGCCATATTAGTGTAGGGTGTATTAAATTAGCTTGACTCAAGTTGGTCGATTGACCCTCGTCCACAATAATATTTCTTTACACCCTTCTCTTTGCTTTGCTAACGGCTAGTGCTGGTCATTAGTGGACGAGGCGCGTTTATTTATCAAAGGCGGAGAACGCAATTGACCAAAGTTGGTAACGACGCAGCGGAGGAGGATTGAATGAACGAATGAATGAATGATTCGTCATCAATATAGTGGTAGAGGGAGTGTAGGTATTTATTTAAGGGTGAACAGTCCCGTTGGCGTGGTTCAAAAGGTAATTAAATCGTGCATAAGTTATGTGTGTAGAATAAAACAACAATACATATATATGTATATATATACATATATGTCTATACAAGTAAACATTACATCTTCTTAGAAAGTTTTTAACCCCACTTAGATTAGCTGAAGGGTGAACAAGTAATTGGAAAACGTAGTATGTTTTCCTTCTAAAGTTTACTCAATTTCTTGACATAAACAAACGTACAAATTCTAAGCAATTTATTTATAATAGAAAAAATTAAAAAAAAAAATAATAAAAAAAAATAATAAAAAATATTATAAAAAACGAAATGAAAAAAATAATATAAAAAATAATATAAAAAAAAAATAAAAAATATAATAAAAAATTTAAGGAGTTCAATTAAAATCAAATAAAATAATATTAAGCAAACTAGTATAAAACTAGACAGATCTGCATCTGTTCTCCTAGCAGGAGCTCGCACAGAAACTCTCAAAAATCTTGAAAACTCTACTCAATTTCCTTTCTTTAGACATGTACCCGAAATCACTCTACCTCCAGTAGCTGATTTGATAATCTCGTTTGCCCAAGAATACCAATCAGAAACGAATGGGGGAAACCCAAACGCCCTGCATTAGAAAGTAATTTTAAGAAACGTCCCAAAACTCGATGATGAAATGGGTCTCCGATGACCTCAATTAAGAGAGAAAAAGACTACCAGATAAGACCACAGTTGGATGTAAATAAATCAAGGTCTAGCACTGACTATGTTTTATGTGGCTTCCCGTGAAGAGAATGGGTTACTCTAATAATTTTTGCCTACTAAACACTTCCTCCATCATTGTTGAGCCGTAATAACTATGCAACAAAAGTTCCTCGAGACCTTGAGCGAGCTTGAGAAGTTGGCCGACAAGGGTGATATTCGAAGGACCTACGAAAAAATATATATACTTACGGAAGGTTTCAAGACCGGAGCAAACTCATGTTGAACACAGAGTGGTGATCTCAGATGCTGCCCTGCCCTGAGTATATAGAATTTATAGAGGGAACACTTCTACAGCCTGCTGAATGGCAATAAAAATGGGACATCCGGCGATGGTGAACCCGAAACCCCAATGCATGACGATGGAAAAGTTGTTCCGTTACCCAACTATGAAGAAGTTCGAATAGTAATCGCCCGCTTGAAAACCAAGAAAGCGGTGGTGGTCAATGGATTGTCGTCCGGACTATTCAAATACGGCGGTGAAGAACTGATCAGGTGCATGCATCAGCTACTTTGCAGAATTTGGTCGGACGAAAGCATCATGCTCGACGATTGGAACCTAAGTGTGCTCTACAAAAAGGGCGATCCCACAGTCCACAGGGATAAGTCTCCTTAATATCGCATATAAGCTCAAATCGACAGAAGCCCACCATCAACCATTGACCAGATATTAACCATACGCCAAAACTTGGAAAAGACCCGTGAAAAGAGTATCGCCACACACCACCTTTTCGTTGATTTTAAAGCAGCCTTCGATAGCACGAAAAAGAGCTGCCTCTACGCCGCTATGTCTGAAGAATTCGGTATCCCCTGTGTGGCTGCTTTAATTTGTTGCTGGAAAAAGTAATTCGAGCTGCAGAGCTAAACAGAGACGGTACAATTTTCTATAAGAGTGTACAGCTGCTGGCGGTCCCCGATGATATTGACATTATTGGCCTCAACAACCGCGCCGTGAGTTTTGCTTTCTCCAGACTGGATAAGGAAGCGAAGGTTATGGGTCTGATAGTGAACGAGGGCAAGACGAAATATCTCCTGTCATCACATAAACAGTCATTGCATTCGCGACTCGGCTCCCAGTCATAAAATTGAATTCGTAGATAACTTCGTCTATCTTGGAACCAGTATTAACAAAAAAAAATAATGTCGGCCTGGATATCCTGCGCAGAATCACGCTTGCCAACAGCTGCTACTTTGAACTGAGTAGGCAATTGAAAATTAAAGTCCTCTCTCGACGAACGAAAACCCAACTCTACAAGTCGCCAAACGTTCCCGTCCTGTTGTATGGTCTGGAGGCATGGACGATAACACTATCTGATGAGTCGGCGTTAGGAGTTTTCGTGAGAAAGGTTTTGCGTATGATATATGGTACACTGCGAGAGCGGCGATGAGTTCAGCGAATTAAGATAGAGTGGGTATGCTGCCTAGATCATGTGATCTGCATGGATAAGAACGCTCCAGCTTTGAAAGGTTTTGATGTAGTATCCATCGGTAGAAGCAGAGGAAGAAGAAGACCTACTAAGAACTGTTTGTAGAATAAAGGAACAGTAAATTTAAGTTCTTAAACTCGAAACTCTTTAAGGACTCATAATGATTTTAAGCTCTAAATGAAAACTTCAACCTTCCTTGGGAGAAAACTCTTTACTTCAAATTTAATTAAAAAAGTTCTCAACACGTACATATATGTAGCTTCTTAAAGCCACTTAAGGCTCCTTAACAATTACACCACTTCCTTATTCACAAGCTGCTGCCTGCCTCTTTTTCCGTGCGACTAGTTCACTGGGTTGAATACCAAAGCCATTGAGGAAGCTACATGTTCATTACCTGCATTGAAAAAAAACGCCTAAAGCAGCGAGTACCAGGAATACATATGTGTGAGTGTGTGTGTGTGGCTTAGAACACGTGACGCAAGGCAAATAACCTCAAACATATGAGATTTTTTCTACTTTGAAGTTTTTTTTTTGTTTTTAAATTTTCACAATTTCTTGTTTTCGTCTTTGTTTTTTAATTAAAACCTGCTTTTCTTGCGAGCATAGCAAAGGAGGTAACAAAAAAAAATAAAGTAATACTAACACAAATACGAAATGAGACTACAAATGGATCTAGTGCTAATAGAGTAGGGGAGTTGGAGAGTTGGAAGGATGGTGGAAACCTTTGCGGGTGAGGAGAGGCAGGGTTGTATTGTACTAAATGTAACTGTACACTTTTTGTTACTACATAATTCACTTCGACACATATGTATATACATGCTTTTATGTTTGTGTATTATTGTTGTTTGTTGCTTTCCGTGCCGAGCTTGTTCACTTTACCAACTCGCGCGACTTGGATCTTCGCGTGTCCCTGTACACTTGACTAACATTTAACTTTGTTGTTGTTTTTTAATAAAAAAAACTGCGCTTATTTCGTGCTTTGTTCAGCGCATTAGTGTGTTTGTTTCTGTTACAATTTGAATTTTTCCTTACTATCTTGTTGACTACACCAACGAGCTGAGCTCTTCATTACTTTGTTGCCAGTCAAGGTATTTTTCCTCTTTAGATTTTTTTTTCCTATTCAAACTTTTATTCAAACTGCCAGAGGCGCTAAGTAACGGTAAATACAGAAGAAAAAGTTATTACTAAAACAATGGTAAAAATAACGGTATGTCGTCGTCGACATTACCTTCATTTCTGCAGTGACTAACTTTGTTGTCGTAAGAATGGTCGTCTCTTTGTGAGGGAAATAAAAGGATTAGACCAGTTTTTGTAGGTTAGGGTGAAATGCAATGCAATGTAGCTCAATTCGATAGTACTACTGTACACTTTATGACCGGTTTTGAATGAAAAGTTAGCAAAATCTTTAATTTTCAAGCTAACTTCGACTAACCAACCCATCTGAAGACGAATTAAGGTGAGACGGCGAATCCTCTGCAATTATGCGCTGGGTTTGGGACCACATAATAAAATATACTCCAATAAAAAAAATAACAAATGAGAGACCCTACTTCCGATGACGACCCCCGCAAATGTTCTAAGGATCACTATTTAAGGCCAAGCACCTCTTACTTGGGAGGTTGTAGCTGCCCAGCTGGTCCTTGGAAGATTAAAAGGCTGCAAGAATTGCGGTGGGCGGGACAAAAACATATTGTATGACAATGTCCATACAGAGGAGTCTCAACTTGCTGTCGGATACCTGGTGGGGGATAAACCTAATCGCCGTCATTCAACCCGGTGATTGAAAAATTTGTGTACACAACCAGCCGGATGAGAAGGACGGTGTGACAGCTTTCATGAGCATCTGGAACATATTTATAAGCGTTACCTTCGCTACGATATGAAAATTCAGCCTCCATGACGAAGCATGCCCAAAAGGGTTGAGATTGTGCGAATTCGCTGAGGAAACTAGATCGAAAACTGGAAACTAGATCGATTATTCTGTTGTAGTTGGCTGACGCGTTCCAGTTTTGTAGATGTGCTTACGTTCAGAGGATCTTACATCGACTCCGATTGCATTCTTGCTAGAGCGAAGATACACACTCGTCTCTGTGTCAAGAACGAACTTTCGAAAAGCAGTTTTCTATTCGACTTGTACTTCTGTTCTATGAGAGCATTCAGAGACAACTCGATTTAAGATACTTTTGGCATTTCAAGCTCCTTACTTACAGCTGCGGACGGAATGTTGGTTTTCGAAAAGGTCAAAAAGTTTAGCCAATACGTTGAGGATTGCTGGACTGAGTTTATGGAGGGAACACATATCCAGACTGAAGAAAGGCTGGAACAAAGGTTCCATGCTCCAATTGCTTGCCTGAGGAAGAACAAAGCGGTGGGAGCAAATGTCATACCGGCTGAGCTGTTCATATATCAGATTCTTTGTGGAATATGAGGGCACGAAGTCCGAAGTTTAGAAAATTCGTGTGTTTTGCCCAATCCATAAAAGTGGAACTCACCCCACAATAACTCAGCCAACTACCATGGGATAAGCCTCCTCGTCAATAAACTGATTGGACTTTAGCAGTGTGGCTTCAGACTTAGTAAACCGTTAGTTATACTTTTCCAAGAACGGATAAGGAAATGAGGTTAATGGGACTTGTAGTGGTTCAGACATAACATCAAAGATGTAGACAATTTCTCCTATCTGGGAACCAAATCAACAAGCAACAAGACCTCTTTTGATGAACCAAAATCAAACTCTACAAGTCGCTTATCATTCCCGTTCTGCTATATGGTGCAGAAGCACGGACGATAACGGCAGAGGTCGGACTTCTTTTTTGGACGACGACGCAAACAATGGAACGATGAGTTGTACGAGATAGACGACTACAGTGACTACACTGGTTGGGTAATATCGGCCGTATGAAAGATCAAGTGAGAAAGTATTTCTGATTCGTGTCGAACGGCGAGGGGAAGAAACGACTGCCGCTCTATTGAAGAGAAAGAAGAAGTGTAGATTATCTCCTAAGCATGATGTGAGAGACTTTTAATAATCATTTCAATAGTGATCATAAGCCACAATAATTCAACTTAATTGTATAAATTTTCCAATTTAAAGTGACAATGAAATGTGCTAAATAAAAAAGGAAAAATTAAAAAATTTCTGAAAATATGTCAACGGAAGAAATCCTCCACAGAAATGACTTCTTTTGTGCCGAAGTGTGAATGAAAGTGATAAAATAGCACTTTTGTCTTTAGATCTCACTACGAGTATTCATACATATGTACACATGTATGGAGAATAGTATGAGAAAAGTAAACTTTTCACATATACACACATACATACATACATACAGACGTAGCTTTTCTTTATCCTGCCTTAGTACTCGTGTGGGTTAAAGGCGAATTGAAGCAAAGTGCTGTATGACCGCAAATAAATTTACAAATATACATATATGTAAATGAGAAAATTTTTATGACACTTAAAACTGTTATTCACAAAGTCATATGTGCTGCGTATGTATGTATGTATGTATGTGCATATGCTTTTAGCGCATAGTCAGCCATTATCTGAAATAAAATTGTATTCATTGTTGCTGCTGCTGGCGTGGCAAGCATTATGCTTCTGTCATTTTAAACTATTAGCGATAACCTTACACACCAGCTGCATATATGTACATACATATATTCGTACATATATTTTTTTTTATTACTGCTGTTATTGTAGTTGTTGCCACTATAGTAATAGTGTTGAACTTTATCTGTTTGTGACACATAAAACACTCTTCACCACAAAGTTTAATATTCTTGGCAACGATTGGAGTGGAGAGCGTGTGTGAGCTCAACAATGAATGAATGAGTGAGATTATGGAAACCCAACAAACAACGGTAACAAATATTTCCTAACATTAATTGGGAGCAAATTTGAATGAAAAACGATACTATTCTGAAAGTTCATTAAAATTCGTGACATACTCTCCAAATTTGTGGAGAGATTTTCAAATTTACGGAATTTGAATTTCATAAATATTTGTTGCAATCGATTTTTAATATTGAAAGACATTATTGGTCTTCAAATTACGAAATTTTTAAAAACTCTCCAAATTTTGGAGAAATTTTCGAAAAAGTACGCAGTGAACTTTAATACTATAACAATTTGTTGCAATCGATTTTTGATATTGGCGGATAATTCTGGTCTTCGATTTAGAAAATTTGTATAAAATAATTTAATTAATAAAATAAAAATAAAAAAATAAAAAAAATAAAAAAAAATAAAAATAAAAAAAAAATTTAAATAACTTTTGGGAAATCATGTTTGTAATTTCAATTCATGTTTGCAATCGATTTTTCTATTGGCTGAAATTTTGGTCTTCGATTTAAGCAAACGGTACACTTTCCAAATTTTTAGAAGACCCGCTTTGAATTTATTCGAATCGACTTCTAATATTGGGAAAAAGTTTTAGTGTTCGGTTTTAGATATTTGACAATATTCATAAGCTTTTTTGAAATTGAAAAAATTTTGAAACTCTCCAAATTTTGGAGAGATTTTGGAAATATAATATAATTTGAATTTGTTGGTACCGAAAAACACCTTTCTGTTTGTAGCGTATTTTTGCCAACATTTTATAGAGAAGTAAATTTTTTTTTTTTTTTTTTTTTTTTGTTTTTTTTTTTTTTTTGGAAAGTAACTATAGTCTACTTGGCAACTAGTTTTAAAATTTGACTGATTTACAATAGAAAATTTGGTGAAAATATTGTATTATAGCTATCAATGTTTCCTTGCTGTTTGTAGTTTTTTTTTTTTTTTAATTAAATATATTTGGAAAATTTGAGAGATTTTTGTTCAAATACATTTTAAGAAAGTTTGGAAAAAATTAAATTTAAAAATTTTAAATTAAATATATTGCAGTTATTTCGAAAAATTGGAATTTTTTTTCTCAAACTTATAATTTTTGAGGAAACATACTTGGTGACTTTATTTAAATATAATGCGTTTGGAGAAATTTCGAAAAAAAATAATACAGTTATCAAGAAAATTTATCTGGAGTAAGCTCAAAAATCTTTAGCCATCAAATTCGAAATAGTTCTCAAGTATATTTGGAGAAATTCTAAGAAGTTTACGAAACTTAGGCAGGGAAATTTGTTGAGAAATAAATAAATTTGGAGAAATTTCGAAAAACAACTATATATTATTATAATCAAAGTCAACGGGTTTGAACAAAATTCGAATAGAAAACCACTATAGACACACGTCGAACTTATGCCAAAACGTTTATGGGTTTCGAACGTAAATCCCTTTAAGCTTTTAAATTTTATGTGGAGAAAAATACATACGTGAATACATATGTATGCGTGTATACTAGCATTCAATAAGAATGCAAGCGCACAGATATGCAAAGCCACAAAGCAGGTCAACAACAACAATGCAGATAATAAAATAAAGAAAAATAAAGTGTCCAAAAAGCAAAAAAAAAAACAAAAAATACTCGAAAGTGGGATGCGCTCGAAGTGCACTCAGTTGAACAAACCGATCTTTTTGTCAGCAACAAAGCCACAGTAATCGACCACCGACCGCCGTCGACATCCAACACGCCGACGCCGACGCACGCACTGCACTGACCACCTACTAACGCATGAATTCCTCCTCTTTGGTGGGACCAACAATCGACCGCAGGATTTTGGTATGTTGAATGCTTGTGCATACATACACATGTATATGTAAACATACATATATGGAAGGAAGCACAGTTTGAGGTCAAGCGAAAAGAAATTTATTACTTCAAGTGTACGGCAGTCTAAAGCAAGTAAAATTGAAAGCAAAACACATTTCTCAGTTATAATTCAATGAATTGAGCATTCTGGCATCTATTTGTATTCAAACTAGCAAAAACTTAAATCTCCAGTAACACAAACTACATATATTAGGAAAAAAGCTGACTTGGCTGTTTTAAAATTTACATAAACTCAAAAAAAAAAAAAAAAAAAACAAAAAACAAGGAAAAATGTGTCAAATGTCAAACATATATTTTGTAAACGAAAATTCTGAATATGTGTCTGATTCGTTTACTTTAAAGCATATCTTCCATACAAGTCCAACTTCAAAAACGCTTAAAAGTGGCATAAAAAGTACAACGATGAATCTATGTTTGTAAAATTTTATCTATATATCTGTAATAATATTATAAGTAAATATTCTGGAAACGAGCCTGATTCGTTTACTTTAAAGCATACCTTCCATGCAAGTCGAACTTCAAAAACGCTTAAAAGTGGCATAAAAAGTACAACGATGAATCTATGTTTGTAAAATTTTGTCAATATATTTATAATAAGATTATTAGTGCAAACTATGAAAATGGTTTTGATCGTACCATTTTAAAGCATATCTCTCATAGAAGCCTAACTTCAAAAACGCTTAAAAAAGGCATAAAACGCGAATAAATGAATATATGAATACAAAAATTCGTCAGCAATAATATTACAAGTGAACGTTTAGAAAATGAATTTGATTGATTCAGTTTAAAGTATCGCTCTCGTACAAATCTAACTTCAAAAACGCTTAAAACTGCGATAAAATGCTGAAGAATGGATATATTATTTTGAAACTTGCTCCATGTGTTTAAAATAGTATTGTAATTGAACAATCCAAAAATGGTTTTGATTGGTTTATTTTGAACTATACCTCTCATATAAACTGAACTTCAAAAACGCTTAAAAATGCCATAAAACGCTCAAAAATGCATATATTCTTTTGAAATTTTCTCTATATGTTTGTTATAATATTATAAGTAAACATATTAAAAATAAGTACGTTCGATTTATTTTCAAGTCTACCTACCATACAAGCTGAACTTCAAAAACGCTTAAAAATATCGTAAAAAGCTCTAACATGAATATATTCCTTTAATACTTGCTCTATATGTTTATAATAGCATTCAAATTGAACGATAGAAAAATGATTCCATTCGCTTCGTTTTTAAGCATACCTCTTATGAAAAACTAACCTCAAAAAGGCATGAAAATTTAATTCGTTTTTCTTGCAAAGCCAATTCCAGTGCAGTAAACAAAATCCCCACAGCGAAAGTGCGCAATAAATAATTCTAAAAAAAAAATAAAATAAAAAATAAAAATAAATGAGCTGTCACGTTGTCAACACGCTTAGCGACCACCATTAGCTTGCAACGCAACTGTATGCAACATTTTATAAAATGTCAACCACTCACTAACTAGACTAAACAACCAGCTGCTACCAGACGAGACCGTAAATCCGACCAACTGATGCATTGTTGCCATTTTTCCGGCATTTCCGCTTTTCGCTGTGATAAACATTAAAATGGCGGCATTAAAGTGACATCCGGAAGAAGAACAAGCAACAAATGATGTGAAACACTTCTACATATTTACAACAGAAGCTTTGCTACCAACCATCATCAGTAGACAGTCACTGTAGTAGCCTTCGGCCAGCAACTATAAGCAGCGAACAGCGAACAGCTGGCAGCAGTGACAGCGTATCCGCTTCCGGTTTTGAAGATATACTCATACTCATATCCAAGCACGCACATAAAAACAACAAATTGCAACATTGTTGCTCTGCGTTGAGTACTTATCGTCGTTGTTGTTGTTGTACGCTACACCAACAATTTATGACGAATACACGGTTTGCTGTTGTGATAATTTTTTGTTGTTGTTTGTATTTAACGCGCGCATACATTGTCGTTTTAATGATGTTTCTTGTTTCTGTTATACTGCTGATACTGTATATTTACTTCTTGTTGTTGTTTGTCGTTGGTTGCATTTGCCTTGCATCGCCTCGTATTGTGACTTGAAACGGAAATATTTATGCAGTTATGCCATTCTATGTACCGGCGGCAATCATGAATATGCACAATGTAGTCTTCCTTACATACCGGACTCCATGCAGTGAGTGGAGTTGAGAAAGGGTGAGAGTAGGAAGGTTGAGTATAGAAAACCTTAGGATCTACTTTCGCTGGATTGTAGAGACTACACCTAGATTTCGAAAATTTCGTTGCCTCGA
The DNA here is from genome assembly GCA_037013455.1 of Ceratitis rosa. NCBI lineage: Eukaryota > Metazoa > Arthropoda > Insecta > Diptera > Tephritidae > Ceratitis > Ceratitis rosa. The sequence continues at coordinate 2,276,313 of JAWMAG010000069.1, forward strand.
CTGAGAGTCCACGAAATGAGCTCTCTCTCGTCGGGTCGGCGCGAGGGGTCTTAGAAGAGTACTGCTAAAAGCCCTGCGGGGAGTGTGAATAAATCTAAGTTAAATTGGCTACAGTTTTCAACCTTTCTCGACCTATACAGACAAATTAGTTGACAGCTTGAACGGAATTTCAATACAATACAATGATTTCAGTGACGGATCGCTTAAGAATTACCAACCAGAATAGGGCGAAATTATAAAAACTGGAAAGGAGACACAGAGTTTCTAACCTCCTCTACAATACGAGAAAGGATAGTTCCCTGCATCGGAAACCGGGACAGTTTTCCAATCACGCTAGAGTAAATGCCAAATATCGAAGGACTTATCCACAGCGGCACTTAGCTTACCGAACAACAATGAATTAAGCTACCAGACCTCGTCAGCTATCGACTCCAATTTCGAAGTGATGAAATGGGCGCTAGATCTGAAACCAGGGAGGCTTTTGTAAAACTCCCAACGAAGGTACGAGGAAAGAAGGAAAGTAGGCCTTGAAACTAGACCTTTTCAAACATTCCGAGGATCGAAGAAAATCAAGCGAGCTGATGGCGTTACTCATCTCAAGACAATGACAACGGCCTGGCAACTGAGCCTCATTAGGTACTAACGCCAATTTCGAAAGGGACGACTAAGGTGGATACCAGGCCTCCTCCATCGCGTTTCTAATTACATTGTACTCAAAAGAATATACTGGCGACTGCTCCTGATTAGGTACCAACGAAAATTTCGAAACGCCCAACTGGACGATTAACACTGGTGGGTTGACTACCTCAGTTAACACCTTTGGAGGCAGTGAAAGTGGGATCCCTCCAGTAATTTTGTGTCATATTGGACGTGTAAGTGTCAGAAACGCTGGGATCCACCACTGAGATTATGCAGGAGTTACCATTACCTGAGATACCTTCAGATGGGTTGTTGGCTTTGCGGTTGCGGTGAACTATTTACGTGATGTCACCTCCAATACCCGACTTATTGATATCCTGTGGTCCGTTCATCGCCAGAGCACGATTTTCGGAAGGTATCTCACAAGAAGTTTAGCGTGAGAAGAGAGCAAAGTGTAAAGAGTGCTGACAATTAATTGTTTGATCTCTTGTCAAGGAGGTTATTTCCAAAGCTCGGCGGTTTTGCCTAAAACCTGCTTGAAACTAAGGTTTCCAAAGTTAACTCTTGCCTCTAAAGTGTTTGCCTATGAAGGTTCTGGATGTAGGACGTCCCAAAAATAATAGTAAAATTTGCGTTCCAACGTCACCCAGTGACATTATTTAGACATATGGTTCTACTTAGAAGCCAATCTTTGCATCTTAGAACTCTTTTGATCTTACCACGGGATGGTCGCATTTAGAAAAATATTTTAGATAACAATTTGGAAGTGGAATATAGAGCGGAAACGTGAAGTGACACTAAACAAGGTTCTGGCTCTGATATTTTAGTAGTGAGAGCTTTCCGAATGAGCTCTCTATGCCTTAACTTCCTCCACTACAGTGAATTGACTTCTCGGGATATTACCCTCACTCATTGGTTATGTATTATACCGTAACATGAAGCCTTCAACTTACAGCTTATCTAGTACTTGCTGTAGACTGCTCGTCGCACTTGTCCTTGAAAGAAGCAGATCTCAATTTTCTATTCTTCTATTGCACAAATCCCCAATCCATGGCTAGATAACAGAAGCAATTTCCCATCACCTTTGTTCAGCGCGCGGCAAATTATTTCCTTTGTCAGCATGGTTCTGACAACTTCTTTATGGCGCGGCATCACTCTGTGCTGTTGTTGTTTCCATAAACATGTCCTGTCGACTCCTGTTTTCTCGCTAATAATTTCCCTACAAATGACCATAACAAGCCGCTGTGGTGTTTCATGTTCCAGCTGCTGCTGCTCTTGTTGCTGAACGATTCTACCATATTTGCTCTTGTCGGAAATATGCAAATGAGCATAACATAACGGTGCTTTGTGTATGTAACTCGGGTCGATGTGTTGTTTAATTTCGGAACATTGGTTAGTCGTCGTTCGTTACTCGGCTGTTTGCGATTAGTTTACCTTCATGGATTGTTTGTCCGTAGCCGTGTGTGGGGGTTGGGGACGGGACATACTCTATTAATGCGCTAATAATGTTGCAGCAACAATGCCATCAGAAGAGCACACATGCTCATACACGATTACCGCTAAAATGGAAATTCACTGGCGAGAATTGACGCTGAAATTGCGTTCACTTTGCTGTTGACTTTCCACGGCCGTTGAAAATGTCTTCTGTTTTTTGAGTGTCCTTGCTTCTCTCGCTGGTTTTTGGCTCTGATGTGCTTTTGAAGTGGCTCTTGTGTGGTCATTTATGCGGAGCATTTCTTTGTAAGACATTGAAACTGATTTGCCTTTAACTTGGAAACTATTTGGTGCTGGTAAAATACTCTTCTGTAACTAGTTTGGATTAATAACCAATTGCTTTGTAATTACTTTGGGACCATGTTTTTCGTATTGGAGAAGAGAAAAGAACTATTGTGGAACTAGTTTGGACTGGTATTAATTCACAGCTATACATTTCGGAATATTTTTGGCTCAATATTAATGAGAAAAAATATCATTCTCAGTTTGGACTAGTTCCCATCTATTTTGGCCAGTTCGTGATACTCGCAATTTTGAATAATTTTGAAACTGTGCGGGCAGATGCTGAGACCAGTACAGTATATTTAATACATTTCCGAATAATACGGAGCTTTTTGCGAAGAAAAGAGGGAATTCTGGAACTAGTTTAGAGTACTCTACTTTTTCTTCGGAATCAGCATGGTATAGTGTATTGTAATCATTCCGGAAATGTCATTGATGAGAAAAATTCCTTACTGAAACGAGTTTGGACTAGTTCCATTTTTATGGGATCAGTTCGGGACAATATCTCCTATTTTTAAATAATTTCGGAGACATTCAGGAGAAAAAAAGATAGTTTTGCAACGAATTTGAACTAGTTTCTTTCATCTTACCTTCGGACCAATTCGGAACTATATATTTCTATAATATGCATATATATTAGTATGTTTCCGTATCATTTTGGAATGGGATTGTCACTGTTTCGAATCATTTCTGAGGTTTTATTGGTGATAAAAAAAAATTCATACGAGTTTACTAGCTCTCATTTACTTTCGTACTTATTCCGAACGACTATATATGTAGATATGTATTTCTGAATCAGTTTATAACTTTCTCAATTAAAAAATAGCATTCGGAAGCCAGTTTGTTCTAGTTCCCAACTTTTTTTTTTAATATTCTTGTATTTATGAATAATTTCGCAACCTTTGGCGTAATGGTCACTCTAGTAAGAATTCGGACTAGTTTTTTTACCTTCGGACCAATACGGAACTTTATATTTTTGGATAATTTTGGAACTATTTCCTGTCCGTTTCGAGAGTATTTTTCATCTAGTTATGGTCCGATCATTGTTCAGGGATGACATTGATATTACTTCAGCTGCCTTCGGCACAAGTTCAGATTTATTTCGATATGATGAGAGAGAAATTTTGAAATCAGTACAACTTTTTCAACGCTCAGATCAGGATTGCTTCGGTGGTTTCAGAATTATAAAACAAATTTAACAAATTGAGGCATAAGCTAGAATATATTTTAACAGCATTTCGGTAATGATTCGAGGCAATTTCGCAATGAGGGTAAGTTTCTTCGACTGATTTAGACTCTCCAAAGGAGAATATTGTGGAATTCTTTGAGGTATTTCACAGCCTTTTTTTCGACATGTTCACAAAAAGGTTCATAAAAGCTTCACATCTGATAGCCTGAAAATTTTCGGAATAATTTTGAAAGAAAACAAGTGATATGGTCGACTTGTTGACGCAGTGGTTTAGAGTTGTTTTCTCCTAACTCATAAAATCACTGAATATTTCCGAAATAATTCTGAAGTATACAAGAGATAGGTCCGACTCAATAACAAAGTAATTTTTCTAAATCTTTAGTTTTGAGAAAATCTTACATTTTTTCCTACCAATATCTGAAGTCCATGCAAAGTAGCTTCGAATTAGTCTCTAAAATTTGTAATACTTACACCGGACAGTATCTCACGCCGTTAGCACTGCACTATAAATGAGTAACAACCCCGAGATAATTTCTTCTCTAGTGGTTTGGGCATACTTTTTAGAATTATTTTGGCTTGAATTTGAGCTTAGCTCAGGAATAAACCAAAATTATTTCAGTATGATTAAGAGTACTAAATGGAGTAAGACCTTTACCATGCTCAAATCGGCTCAAGCTCTGGTCTGTTTAAGAATAATGACAGAAATAAACTAGCATCAGTTTCATGATCTTTCGAAAAGCACAATTAGCTTTGAACTATTTTGCTTTTTTAAGTTGGATTTTCAGAATAATGTTGGGACACATTTAAGCAACAATTTGGTGCATTTTGAATACAGTTTGCCAGATTAAAGAAGAAAATACCATTTTGAATATTATGTAATATATCAGAGGTGCTTTAAAATTCATCGCTTAGAATACTTAAGAAGAAAATTGTATTTAAAAATAAGACAACTGATTATACTTCTTGGAGTAAAGAGTACAGGGTAAATATTTTTAAAAATCCAAGAAACAATAAAACAAGTCTACAAGTGCTCAAATTAGAGTGCTAACGCACAAAAGTTAATTAACTTTGTATTTTTAATATTCAAATATAAACATATTTTAACTAACTTAATGCTTTTATAAAATGAAATCAGTGAAAATCGTGCAAAGCATTTTTATTTTTTATTTTTTTTTTTGTCAAAAATGAGAACTCTCCAATTTTATTCAGAAACTTCTTGGTAAATGGAAAGTAATTGTGATTTCAATTTTATTTCATTTGCCAGCAGCAGCAGAAAGCACTATTGTATAATTTCAACTCGCAGTTTCTTTTTCGACTTTATTTTCCGCATTTTCTGCACTCGAAGCCATTTAAATACGCCACTTCGCTCCCGCTGCGTTATCCCCTGCGTGGCAATGCCATTTTTAGTGACTACGTAAGTCTATTAAGTGTAAAATTAAATTCATTAGTTGCCTTTTTGCTTCACTTGTATATAGTTTTTCTCTTCTACTTTTTGCGCATTATTGCAAACAAGTATTCATTAAAATATTCTTCAGAATTCTACAGATTATATTAAATACAATTTCACAAAAAAATTTTTTTTTTATTTAAATTAATTTCAATACGGAGCACAAAAAAGGTTGAAGCCGGTTTTTGTACACTTGTTAACTTAATAATTTATTTTCTATTATTTTTTTTGTTAAGCAAATAAAATATATATAATTTCGTTGCTAGCGGAAAATGTCATAGAAAGGGTGCCAGTTGTATCAAGTTAAGTGTTTCAAAAACTTTTATGACCTTTTTTACTTATTTTTGTTTATTTTTTATTTAAGCAAAATATTTAATTTTTTTGGTGGGTATTCATTAAAATTTTTTTTGGTGCATAAATTAATGGAAAAAAGTGAAAGAGTAGTTTGAAACTAATGATGAAATGTCACAAATTTCCATGTTACAAATTAAAAGTGCTCTTGTTCTTCATGCATGTCGCCACATACGAGTATATACATATGTATGCGCCTTAATGTAGTATGTATTTAAACTCATTTAAATAAAATGTAGAGTTAGTAAACTACACTTTCGTACCAACTAAGCTTTGAAACTTTGTTGTTTAGCATGAGTGAGAACAAAAGTGGTGTAAAATTAGGTTAGCGGTAAAATATGTGTTGCTACTTAAATTTTATTATTTTTATTAAATAAAAAACATATTTTTTATTGTGAAAACGAGTTTCAAATAACACAAAAATAATACTTATAAAATTAAAATTAATTTCATTTAAAAAATTTTAATTTTTTTCTTGATTTTTTGTATCAAAATTCTTTATTAAATACTTTATTAAATACTTTAATTCATTTATGTTTTTAGTTAATTTTAAATTTTCTGAACTCATATTGTTTTATTTCATTTTATTTCTCCCTATTATTTATTTTCTAAGTTTTTTTTTCCATATAATTAAAATAAACATATTACATCTAGTGAAAAATAATTCATAATTTTTGCATTAAATTGAAAGTTATATTTACCAAAGCTAGTATTATCCGATTTATGTCAAATATGCAACATTTTGCTCGATAACTTTTTTTGAAATTAAAGTAACTTTCGTCTCTTAGACAAACTCTTATCCCTATTGGCAAAAAGTTCAAATATCACAGACTTCTCATGCGGCCAATCTTACATCAGCCATAGATAGGAATCGAAACTGATAGTAATCACAGACGGTCCAATTGTTGACAGTACAGGTCCGAAGAATTAAGAGTTTTACCGAAGGGGAATAGATGATAGTGGATGATTCCTTGCCAATCCCATCAAACAAACAACAAAACCTTCCTGACCGTACAGTACTGACTTGGATAACTTTTGTGCCGGCTCACTGCTCTTCGAACACGACCGTCTTCGTTTGATGTTGCTGTAAGTGATAATCACCAGTCAGAAATGTTTCGATTTTGCTACTATTCAGTAGCGATTCGCAGATGGAAATTCGGTCCATGAGGTTTTGTTCTTTTTTTTTTTTTGCCTTTCCACATCGTGGAGCATTTTTTACATCAAAATTACCGCTTAATTCGATGTGTAAAAATTGTGCATGATTGACTGTTACAGTATCAGGACCATAGACATTATTCACATTTTCAACTGCCTGACTTGCTTTGCGCCTTTATTGAAGAAAAATTGTAGAACATAACGTATTTTCTCTTTGCTGGTGTCCATCTTGACCTGCGCTCAAAGACTACAGAGTTAAGTGATCCACACTTCCCACGTCCTCTCTTTCTTAGTACAAAATATGATCTTTCTAACGTCATCCAGCGCAATCGAATCGTACTTATGAAGAAATAGATCATGAAGTAATGGATTACTTTTTATTCCACCTAATATTTTGCTTACCTAACCTTTTATTATAATATACATGCATACTTTTACATTTTAGTTTATATTATTTTTTTATTTTTAATTATTATATGTATATATATTCGCGTGTATAGTGTATTTTGATCCTTTTTACTTTTTACTTTTTAGTTTTTAATTTTTTTTATTTTATTTTTATTTTTTGATTTTTATTTTTTTTTTTAATTTTTTATTTTTTTTATTTTTTATGTTTTGTTTTTTATTTTTTTATTTATTTTATATTTTAATTTTTTATTTTTTTTTTATTATTTAGTTTTTTTATTTGTTTAAATTTTTTAATTTTTTATTTTTTTTTTAATTTCTTATTTTTCTTTATTTTTTATTTGTTTTATTTTTTATTTGTTTTATTTTTTATTTTTTTTATTTTATAATTTTTATTTTTTATTTTATTTTTTAATATTTTTTATTTAATTTTTTTTAATTTTTTCATTTTTGTTTTTTTTATTTATTATTTGTTTTATTTATTATTTGTTTTATTTTTTATTTGTTTTATTTTCTATTTTTTTATTTTATGATTTTTATTTTTTATTTTTTTTTTATTTTTAATATTTTTTATTTATTTTATATTTTTTATTTGTTTTATTTTTTATTTATATTCTTTAATTTGTTTTCTTTTATATTTTTTATTTTTTTTATTTTTTATTTTTATTTTTTATTTTTATTTTTTATATTTTTTTTTATTTTTTTATATTTCTTTTATTTTTTTTATTTTTTATATTTTTTTTTTATTTTTTTATTTTTTTTATATTTTTTTTTTTTTATTTTTTATATTTTTTTATTTTTAATTTTTGTTATTTTTAATTTTATTTTTTTTATTTTTTATTTTTTTTTTATTTTTAATTTTTTTATATTTTGTTTATTTTATTTTTTTTATTTTTAAGTTTTTTTTTATTTTTTTTTTATTTTTTCATTATTTATTTAGTTATTATTATTTATTTATTTTATTATTTATTTATTTACTTTTTTATTATTTATTTATTTTTTTTTATTAATTATTTATTTTTTTTATTATTTATTTATTTTTTTTATTATTTATTTATTTATGTCATTTCTTTGTTAATCCTTTTTATTTATATATTTTAATTTAATTAATTTTTAGTCTCTTATTAAATGCTATTTTATCTTATTTATCGTATTAATTTCATTTATACGGAGTACTTAAGATATTTGTTTTATTTTTGTTTTTAAGTTCATGTATTTATTTTTTTGCTGTTTATTTTTGTGTTTTTTTTTAATATTTTAATAATTTTTATTTTTATACATGTTAACTTTTTTATTTCGTTCATAATTTATTCTTTTGTTTTATTTTATTTTTTGTATGATTTTTTTTTTTTGGAAGTTTTTTGTCTTATTTATTTATTTTTCGTTAGTATATTTTATTTTTATATTTTTAATTTAATTTCATATTTTCTGATAATAATTTTTGCCAACAGAATTTCTCTAGCAATCATTTATCTTAATAAGCCATTTAAGGCATATAAAAATCAACTACACTCCACAACTAGCGAAAATACTTTACATACATACGAGTATATGTATGTAAGTTTGTATACTTGCTAATATAAATGTTGTAACTCCTTTCACCACAGTCACTTGGGAAGGAAGACAATTTTGCTGACTAAAAGCACAACTTTGCAGTTGAAAGTACTAAGATTCTCAAGTGCTAGTAGATTTTTATGTATATATGTATGTATGCATATGCACATGCATAAGTTAAGTAAGCACTTCAAAAAGTAATTTTGCACTGCATCATCATACTCAACATGAAATGGGGAAAAATGCGGCATAACAACAAAGACGTTAGTCATCGCTCTTGAAGGAGATTAATGCGTTTTCTTCTTTTTTTTGGAGGGGAAATTACAAATATACACACTTCTATGTACATATGTAGATACATAAGTTTATAGAGAAAAATGCCTTTCTAACAATTTTTCACTCCACTTACCCAGTCACTCACTCACTCGCTCGCTCACTCACTTAGAGAGTAGTTTAACACTCGAAATGTCTGTTCATTTGTTAGCCTGTTTAACCTCGTCTTTGCCTAACCGTATTGTAGTTCTATAGTGTTGAGTGGCTAGAGTATGCTTCAGATGCTTGCCTATCCACGCTGCAAGCACTCATTCCCTGACAGCTCACGCTAACGAGTATCTCGCCTCCGCCTCCCCCTTACACTTAACAAATGACTAAACACTATTAAAATATACTAGTTGTGTCCAGTCTCGTAGTTATTTTCGTAGTTCCAGACGTCGGTGGTGATGTCTGTTGGCGCGACGGCGGCATCACTTTGTCATTCATTTAGTTAGTTCAGCCATTTTGGCCATTAGTTTAGTTATGCAACAACAATTCGCGCTTGGCAAGCTGTTGGCTTTATTTATAACTATTTTTTATTTATTTATTTTTCTATTTTTTGTTTTTTTTTTTTTTTAATTTTTTATTTATTCGTGGAGAAAGAAAAATGTCATTTAAATTGTTGGCAATTTGTCATTTTTGCTCGCGTTCAGGCTTTCCGCTAACTTTTGAAGTATATTTACAACTGTTGTTTATATGTATGTATGTATGTATGTATGTATGTAAATCGCCAGTTTTTCTCGTCGGCGGCGATTAGTGCAGTACTTCAACTAACTGTTGTTATAATGGTCAACTAAAGTTGAGCTACTACTATCCGCACTCACTACTACTGCTATAAACTACTAATAGTAGTTTTTAATACTTTTTCTATATTTACTAACTATTTCCGGCACCGGCACTTTTATTTCAATTACTAGACTCTTCTCGCATTTCCTCTTATTCTTTGAGTATTTAAGTTTAATTTGTTAGGAAATAAGTGAGTGCAGCGAGTTTGTTAATATTGAGTACTTTCCATTTAACGCCTTTTAAAGGAGAAACATTGTGAAAAATTATAAAAAAGTCTAAGTTTATTATAATGGCTTTGGAATACGTAAAGGCAAGTATTTCTCATTCATGAAGCAAAGAGAAATGGAAAGAGGCATAAAAATATCTTAAAAAGAGAGAGCTCAGATTTTCAAAAGAAACCTACTTCTACGAGATTTCAAGCAAAACATTAAAAAGTCTAACTAAGAAGTTTCAAGTTCTTTAAATTGTCATATTATCTATTTGCAATGCAAAAAACCATCGAGCTCATAGGCAAACTAATAATTAACAGCTGTAAAGACTGCTCAGCCGATCGAACTTTTAGCGTTGCTTTGTCAGTGACAATTTTGGGTAGTGTTTTCTATTCAATATACAGCGATTCCCGTCACTACGCCCTACCACACTCTAGCTGATCATCCACTACTGGTCCGGGACTGCTTACTTGTGTACCAGGCCGCTCAATGTCGGCAACCTGTCACTCGTCTGGCGGCTTCTAACCCCACAGAACTACCATAAATTCCGCGATATCGTCCTAAACAACAATGACAATTGCCAATTGGAGTTACTACTATGGATTAATTCTCGATCGATAAAACTAGCGCTGTACAAGAGCTTTACGACGTCTGCGCTGCTCGCGCATTATTTTTTTATTATATTTTTTAAATTTAATTTGATTTTATTTTATTTTCATTTCAAATTTTTTTTATTTCTTTATTTTCTTCTTTTTTAGTATATTTTTATAATTTTTCTATTATTTTTATTATTATTTTTTTTAATTAATTTATTTTTTTAATTTATTTATACTTTTTTATTTTATTTATATTTTTTATTTTATTTATATTTTTTTATTTTATTTATATTTTTTTATTTTATTTTATTTTTTTAATTAATTTAATTTTTCTATTTCATTTTTTTCTTTCTTTTTTTATTTTTTTTTATATTTTTTTTAATTTAATTTAATTTTATTTCTTTATTTAATGTAATTTTATTTAATTTTATGTTAATTTAATTTAATTTAATTTTATTTTTATTTTATTTTATTTTATCTTTTTTATTTTTTTATTTTATTTTATTTTATTTTTCTTATAATTTATTTTTTTTTTTTATTTTTCTTATAATTTATTTTATTTTATTTTTCTTATAATTTATTTTATTTTATTTTTCTTATAATTTATTTTTTTTTATTTTTCTTATAATTTATTTTATTTCATTTTATTTTTTTATAATTTTTTTTAATTTATTTTGTTTTATTTTTCTTATAATTTATTTTTTTTTTATTTTTCTTATAATTTATTTTTTTTTTTATTTTTCTTATAATTTATTTGTTTTTATATTTTTCTTATAAATTATTTGACTTTATTTTATTTTATTTGTCTTATAATTTATTTTATTTTATTTTTCTTATACTTTATTTTATTTTATTTTATTTTTCTTATAATATATTTTATTTTATTTTATTTTTCTTATAATTTATTTTATTTTGTTTCTCTTATAATTTATTTTTTATTTATTTTACTTTTTTTTTAATTAGTAATTTTAACTTAAATTAGTTTTAAATACTTTAGTATTAAGTTTTTAAATTTATTTTTTCCATTTTCCTCAACTTATTTAATTTTGGTATAGTTTTAATTTTATTTTTATTTCTCTCCTTTTTGTTTATGTATAAGGGAGTTTGCATGTTCAGCAGAAAAGTAATTTTCAATTTTATTACATAATAATGTTGTAATAATGTTACTATTTAATAAACCGATTTACATATTTTACATGAGTAATTTATTTATTTATTAACATTTTCACATTAAACTCGTTGCAAAAAGTAAATCGTCTAAAAAAAACATTAATTTCAATCAAATTGTATTAAATTTTCAATTTGTCACTTCATAATCATCACCCCGTGTGTCTTGCTCACCTTTTCAGAGGCAAGTGATTGCTGTTATTTAAAATATAAATAAAAAAAAAGAATTAAATTGAATATTACTTATGTCAACACAATTGATATTTTTTTTATTAATTTTTCCCTGCAGTAAATAATGCGTATTACAATGTTTTTGTTGTTGTTTTAACATACTTTATTAAAAATATAATTGAATTGTTGCTTTTTGTGGTTAAAAATCTTAATTAACTGCAAAATTTACATTTGCACACACTTGAAATACGTGACTATTTGTGTTTATGTGTTTGTACGGCACAGATTTTAATTGTAATTTCGATGTTTTCATTGTTATTTTAGTGTTTTTTTTGCGCGTTTTCTGTGGAGTTTTCAAATAGTTTAAATACACTTACACACACACATACATAGTTATCAAAAAATTTCAATTTGCAAATATGTATTTTTTCTTTGAAAATTTCATTGTAATTGCAAATTATGTGTTCAGCTGTTTGATGGCAAATAAAAAAAGGAAATAAAAGAATATAATCATAATTGTTTTGCCGCAGGACTCGTAAAAAGTTTAAACGCTAAATGCAATTTCACTAATGTCTTTTCGGTCTAATTGATGGTTTGTCTCATTGGGAGTGTATGTTTGTATCCACTGTGACTGGAAAAAGTTTTATCTTTAGTTTTCATCTCTCAAATATAGTTAGTTTTACATGCAATGTATACATATGTGTGTATATGTTTGTATGTTGAAAAGAGCGTAATAACGGTAAAGTACGAAGCTCAGTAGAAACTTTAGAGAAACTTTAAAGTTTGTTACATAAAAGTTTATTAAAGAAATTTTTAATGATGAAGCCTTTTTGCCGCTGCTACCTCTGGCTTTACTGCCTCAATGTCCTTTTGCAGGGACACAGACTCAAATTTATGCTTATCTTCAAGACTTCGGTAATTAAATTACCAAACCAACTCAGTTCTATACAATCAATAAGACAAGATAGGAGTCACAAAATCAATACCCGTTAAAATCTAGTATTAATCACAATAGGTTGTTTTAAAATTAAATGACTTCTTCTTTGTGATGTCCCGTGCAACAGTTCACGAATGACCGACAGTTATGCAAGTACATCCTAGGCCGAGAAGAATCTTACAACCGTGATATTACTCTGCCGTTCGACGAGCTGACTTGAGCTCTACCTATCAAATAGAAGATCGTAGCTGGTTTGAAGCAGTTTTAGGAGTTCCGTGCTCGACGAATCCATGCTACGCTTTGCTCACAAGGTAATTCATTTTTGCGGTTACCAGTGATTTATCAGTGATGTGGCCCCCAAAACAGTCGTCCGAGAAGCAACAAAGTGCTAAAGAAAGTAAGATCAAACACTCTTTAACTAAACTTCCTATTGACTGTGAGAATAAACGCTGACGTCCGTGACCGATCATCATCAGTGATGAGGCACATTTTCACCTCAGTGGATTCGTCAATAAACAGAATTGCCGCATTTGGGCGAATGAGAATCCAAGAGTGATTGTCGAAAAACCAATGCACCCACAAAGAGTGACTGTTTGGTGCGGTTTATGGGCTGGCGGCATTATCGGGCCGTATTTTTTCCAAAATGAGGCCGGTCAGGCAGTTACTGTGAATGGTGTTCGCTATCGTGAGATGATAACGAATTTTTTATGGCCACAATTGGAAGATATGGATGTGGACGATATGTGGTTTCAGCAGGACGGTGCCACTTGCCACACAGCTAACGAAACAATGGCTCTTTTGCGCAACAAATTCAATGGCCGTGTTATCTCACGTAATGGCGATGTCAATTGGCCCCCAAGATCATGTGATTTGACACCGTTGGACTTTTTTCTCTGGGGTTATTTGAAAGAAAAGGTGTACGTCGATAAGCCAGCAACAATTCAAGAGCTAAAGGATGAGATAATTCGGCACATTAACGGCATAGAAACTCCATTATGCCTCAGCGTCATCGAAAATTTGGACCATCGTATGGAGGTGTGCCGCCGAGGTCGCGGCGCTCATTTGGCCGATATTTTGTTACATACATAATTGATTAATACCAATATATCATAATAAAATAAAATTTCAATAATTTCCTAAATAGTTTGTGTTTCATTCAAAATCAACATCGGCCCTTGAAAATTTAACCACCCTTTACGTCTTACATTGCTAGGGAAACTCCGCAAAACCAAAAAGCTCTAACTACAATTATGCAGATCCAGTGTACTGCTAAGATAGTGCCGCCTAGCAATATATGGTCGCCGAAACTTCTTTCAATCTCACATAGATGTTTGTCTTCCACAGAAATCGTTCTACTTATATACCAGTCGATCGAACAGCCTTTTCAGAGTAGTATTAAAGAAGAGGTTAGAAGGAGGAAGATCCAAAGCGTTTTGGAGGGACATGAGAGCTTCTCCCTACCTTCGAAATGAACACCACTTTGACTTTTCTCCAAGACCTGTGTATGCACACGAGCTTCACAGAGCTTAAAAAGACTGTGCCATCCGCGTCTTACTTCCTGTATTGAAAATGTTCCAGAACCTGAAGTTTTCCTCTATAGCAGCTTAATAATAGCCACTTCACATGTTCTCAAACATTTGGACTTTGTGTTAACCCATTTAATTGTCGCTTGGTTGTCTTTCCAAAGGAACCTAATACATATTCCAGGCATTGGTTCAGTGAAGTGTCCACAATCTCTGCTTGACCACATTTTTAGCTATCTTGGTTTTTGGGGCGGTCATCCGAAGCACGACTTCTGTTATAACTTTATGTATGCTGCTGCCATGTGCTTCACAATAAGAGGGCTTGCTCAATTGGTTGATGGGACTTCAGTTGCCTTTTAAAAGTATCATACCGACCAATTTTGGCTGAGCTCTGTTGATTAATGGCTTCAATAATCCTCAAATAAGCAAATTGGGTTCAAAGTAGCAAGTCGTTTATATGGGATACTTGTTCATATGGACTCACAGATGGGTAGACGGACAGAAAGACATGACTAAATTGATTCGTCTCGACATTCCATGAAGTTTGATATGCATATGTCCATATCTATCTCAATAAATTTATGTTACCAGAAACAACCGTTAGCAGAACTAACCTAAAATGCTCTGTGCAGACGGAACAACCGAGTATAGAGTAAATAAGTAAGTGCACGATTACTAAAAGGACTCCCCACATTTAGTAGCGCAAATAAAGGAAGAAAGGAAGGACTAATGTATTGTTGTTTGAAGTTTTAACTGTACCTCTGTATGTATGTATGTATGTATCTACGTTTTCTTTACAGTTAGTGTAATGCAATGCGGCAAGCTATTCATTATTTTCCTGGCGCCAACCAGACGCTTTGGACGGTTGTTAAATTCAACTACTCACATTCAGACATACGTACATATGTATATCCGACACATAACACATAAATATATATGTATAATGGGTGCTAACACTACAAAGGTAAGAGCATGGTAAATAAAATTACCCAACAATAAGAATGACTCATATTTGTATTAAAGTTGGCTACCTGTCCAAAAAAAAAAAAAAAACAAAAAAGTACAAATGAACTCTTCCCACCCTCGACACTGGACCCTCAGTTTTTAGCCAGCCAAAAAAGAGTATAAAAAACATTCCACCTCCACTTTCCGAACTTCCACGGCTCAACGCTTTACTTTTTAATAACACAATTGCCGCGCTGTTACCACCTCTCACCGGCTCCCAACAACACCCCAACCGTCGGCTACACCGTTCGTAACCACAACAGAGAATAAACAACACCCTGGGGCATAATAATAAGCCAACTTTACTTTTGTGTGTTTACACTTTTTTCGCTTCTCCTTTCTTTATTACAGGCACAGGATGACGACGATGACGACTTCCTTGTTTTTCTTGTTGTCTCCGTTGCGATTGTTGTCGAGTTTTTTCTTTCTCTCAACCGTCTTCTTTTAGTGTAATAATGTTGCTGAATTGTTGCTATTGTTGTATGAAAGCGTACGCCATTTTATGATAGCAGAGGCAGTGAGGAAAATTTCGATGCGAAGAAAGGTAGAAGAAAGTAGCTAAAGACGTCATGTCGTTAAGTTTTGACGACTGGATTGAATGGCCGGCAGACATAATCAACATAAAAGTAAATATTACCACTACCATGTCTCAACTTCCAACATGTTTATACCCAGAAAGCACTTGGGTTGAGGTTGGGTTGAAAACTGTTGTACTTTTTTTAGTTTCAAACGACTTTTCATAACAGGCTTTCAAGTGCGTGGACGATTCCTAATCTGTACTACCTCTATGTGTGAGAGTCTTGAAAGAACGAAGAGCGGCCCAAACGACCTTACACAACCGGCTCACAGCGATCCGGCGTTAACCCAAACCCTACTGCGTGCACGATTCCTAGAATGAAAGTTCGAGTCGACCAAGAACTCAGACTCTTTTTGTCTAATCATCACCCTAACATTAAGGGTAAATACAATAAGCGCCAGGCGGTAGTGGCCCGTTTGATAATTTTCAGCTTCCTAGTTAAAGATACTCCTTCTGGTGACTTGCACCAAACAAAAAACCCCGTAAAACAAAATGGGTTTAACTATGCTTAAGTAGATCCAGTGCACTACTTTAGGGGAGAGGTACCTGTGCATTAAATCTCACTTTCCGATAGCGTTACTTTCTTAATTCTTTCCTATAGGTTTGTCTCTGAGAACAG
Source organism: Ceratitis rosa (assembly GCA_037013455.1). NCBI lineage: Eukaryota > Metazoa > Arthropoda > Insecta > Diptera > Tephritidae > Ceratitis > Ceratitis rosa. The sequence continues at coordinate 2,292,731 of JAWMAG010000069.1, forward strand.
CTTTCTGTCTAAGACTGTTGATGGAAGAAGTCCGTACAGGATTTCGGACATCTTGGCGAATAAGACAAGTTTCGTTGTAATTGGAATTATGGCAAGATCAATTATATTTCTCTATGTGAGACTCTCTACAGAGTTAATCAGTTAAATATAACCTAACTTAATCCCTGAATCCGAGCTCTACAAGAGGGAGAGGATCCCACTTTGCGGGGTCAGGTTGAGCTGACTGATCCATCGGGTCTCACATAGACGATAATACATCCATAGTGTGGCTAGACAAACTACATGCTACAAAGCTGCACTGCTATACTCCACTTTGCGGGGTACTGTTGCACATTGCTTCTTAACTGTCGACAAAACGCTCTATAGCATGTAGAGAAGGACTTCCTCTCCATTCTCGTTAGAATAGTATGTAGATAAATGAGCTTTTAAAAGACAAACACGAGGCTACGTGCTCCAAAAATTAGAGAAAGCAGGTATTAAACTCTTAAGAGGCATGTGCGAGCTTCTCCCGACCTTCGGAATGAACACTATTTTGCGCTGCCAGCTGCCGTTTCTTCTGTCCCCTCAAATGGTACATAAAAACCGTGCAGTCCATATTCAACTCTCCATTAAAAATTTCTGTTACCCGACTTGAGAGAGATTCCAATGCAATACTGATACTCTACTATTACGGAACCATGCTAAAATATGTTAAGACAGCAATTTGAGAACAGAATGTTCTAAGGCTAAATGTTCACTGGCGTACATTTCAGTTATTAAATTGTGAACTCTTGTGAGTTCTTCAAACAGAACTTTATTTGTTTGTTGGGTTCACGCAGGACTACAACACTCTGGTTACAGTAATTGTCGTACAATAGCCATTTGACGCTTCGTTCGCCATTAACGACGCCCCATCGCCAAAGCAAATTAATCGACACCATAGAGGCAGCTTACAACTACAATATAACTAAATTACGCTCCGCTCACTACTCGCTCTCTCTTCATGGTGCACGATGGAAATTTAGTCTCAGGGGGTAACAGGGTTACCCCTAACTTTACATTATTTACTTTTTTGTTTTTATTTTTTTTTCCACTAATTTGTCTGCAATGTGACGCAAATTCTAAGCTCACTTTTTCAAAGCGATTTATTTAATGATTTTTTAATACATATAATTTATCATAAATATCTTTTAGTTCAAAGTAGAGAAGAAAAATAATAGAAATATGGAAAACATTCCATGAATTTTCGAGCTATTTGAACAATAAAAAAATTACTTGATAATCTTTGTACAGCGAATGAGTGAAAAGAGCGCTGAATTCTTTTGTTTGTTGAGAAATATTTGTATAAATTTATGAGAGAAGGTCACGCGATGCACATAATCGCGATAATTTCCTTCTTTATTTCGTTACTAATATAAATATTATTTGACGTCAGTCAACATTTGTGCAAGATTTTATATATATTTCTGAAAAATTTTAGGATATTTCGGTTTATGAAAAAAAAACTGAGCACAATTGACCACAGCAGAAGGGATGGGGGTAAAAGGAGAGAGATTTTTAGGAAAAATAAAAGTATAAAAGTATTAAAAACTAAGAGCAAAAGCGATTAAATAAACAAAATATATTCAGAATTAATTTAAAATAAAATGAAAACAAGGAATTTTAAGAAAAAGAACATCGAAAAAATTTAAAAAAATAAAAAAAATGTAAATTAAAAAATAAACAAAAAAAAAATTTGGAAAATTTTAAATTTGAGAAAAAAATATTTGAAAAAACTAAAATATATAGAGAAAAAACAATAAATAAATAAACTAAAAACCAACAAAAAAATAAATAGATTAATCAAATACAAACAGACAAAAAATTAAAATCAAACGAAAAATAAAAATTAAAGAGCAAAACAAAACTAAAAAAAAAAATCGAAAAAAATAAAAATCAAGCCTAAAAATTAATTTTTTTTAATAAACAAAAAACCTTTGGAAAAATTTAAATTTAAAAGAAAAAATATTTGAAAAAAATATATAGAGAAAACAAAATATATATAAACTAAACACCAAAAAAACTAAATTAATCAAATACAAACAAACAAAAAAATTAAAATGAAACGAAATACAAACAAAAATTAAGGAGAGAAAAAACTTAAAAAAAAATGTAAACAAAAAAAATAAATAAAATATTAAGATATATTAATAAATAATATAAATAAAAAACAAAAAAAAAATAAAAAAAATCTAAAAGCATAAAAATAAACACAAAATATTTAGAAACAATTTAAATTTAAAAGGAAAAAATAGAAGCAAAGAAGATATAAATTAAAACATTACTAAAATAAAATAAAACAAATAAATAATAAATACAACTTAGAAAAACACCAAAACCATAAAACATACTTAAATAAATTCCAAGAACTAAAAATAAACATAAGAAAATAATTTAAATCTAGAAAGAATACACAAAAAATATTGAAATAATATAAAACAAAATAAATAAATAAAAAATTAAAAAAAAATTAATAAAAACAAAACCATAAAACATACTTAAATATATTCCAAAAACTAAAAATAAACATAAGAAAACAATTTAAATATAGAAAGAAAATATAAAAAATAGAAATAATATAAAATAAAATAAATAAGTAAAAAATTACAAAAATTTTAATAAAAACAAAATGGAATTAAAACAAACAAAACATTACAAAAGAAAAATGAATTAAAAATATTTGGAAATAATCTACTTCTACTGGCTTATGTAAGCTCTAATGTACTTAATTACTAGTTTTTCTTTAGTTATATTGTTATATTATGTTTATATGTATATTGAGATAATTTCATAAAACTGCTGAGAATTGAAACGAGAGTGTTTAAGGTATGTTCAACGAATAGATTCTTAGAAAATTTTTAGGGAAAAAACTCACATACATATTTACATATATATTTTCGAAGTAAGAAATCTAGACTAAACTATTTTAAAAAATTCTATAATCTATATACATGTGTATAAAATTCCATTTTATTTTTATTTTATATTTTAATGAAGATTTAATTTTTTATTTTATATTAAAAATAAACATATGGGAATCAACGATTTTCAACGTTAAATTCTATCTTTGTTTTTATTTTGCACCAAAAAAATGCAAACTATGTAAACTGTGTGAAAAACTATGATTAATGCTATGTTATATTAAAAGTAAAAAAAAGAAAAAATAATAATACATATATATTTATATTAAGTTTTTTTCTTTATTAAATAATATATTTTTTCATTAGAGTATGCAAAATAGTTATATTATTTTCATTTGTACTTACTGATAAATTTCACTTTCTTGGAAAGACGCGGCTGTTTTGAGCGAATTTTATTATTCTTCTTAATTGGTGCTGATCTCCGCGATACTGTTTCAATTTAAATTAATAATTTTTTATTATTATTTTTTTTTTGTTTTTTTTTTTCAGGAACAATATTACAATCCAGGTGGTAAGCATTTTTTTGTGAGAAAAAAAGTACAACAAGAGAGAGAGAGAATGTGATGGGAAATATTATTTATTAATGGTAACATTACAAATAATTTATATACTTTAATAAGTTCGCAGTTAAGCAGAACTTATAATTTTTTTTTGCAAAAAACCATTCGTCGAGAAAAAAAGAAAAATTAAATTCTAGATTAATATAGATAAATATATATTTTTTTACTTTTATTTTATTGTACAACATGATATATTGTTAATTATTTATATTACAAATTAATTATTTATTTTTATATTATATATTATTTACTTATTTTGATGTTATATACTGTTTATTTATTTTATTATTATTAATTTTTATTTTATGTGAATTATTTTTTGCACTAATTTATTTTTCTAATATGTGTTTAATAAAATTCCAGCAAAATAATATGACTTAATTTGCTTTTCCTATGAATCAATTCCTTAATTTTAATCCTAAATGTAGGCAACAAGTTAAATGTGACCATTATTTAAGCAGCCTTTAAATTTAGAGGTTTTTCATTTTTAAATATCATTCATCCAAAAAGTAGGCAATACATTAAATGTGGCCTACATTTAGACAGCCTTTCAGTAGAGTACTTTATTATTTTTTAAAGTTTTAGCTACTTGAAAAAATTAAAAAAAGTGTATAAATTAAAGCTGCAATTTTAACATTTGATTTCTTTGTTTTTTGTAAATAAAACACATTGCTGAAAATATACTGCTCAAAGCAAAATGATATTAATGAAAAATAGTGAATAAATCAACTTGACAAATTTAAACCTTTGACAAGTTCATTCATCAATAAAATATTGTAATCGAAAACTATATTTCATGTTTTATTTCGTTGACCTGAATTTATTTTAAACACATACAGCATACGACCAAAGATTTTCCCCACTTGTTTATTCAACAAATCGACCTAAATCTCTAGTTTGCAGTACATAAAAATATATTTTATATATGTATGTACATATGTATAACCAATTTGACTTTCATTAACATCAATAAACTAAGTTAAAGTATATTAATTAGAAAGAAAAGTAGTATACATTTGAAAACTTTCACCAACTAACAACAACAACAACAACATAAATGAAAAATAAATAGAAAAAAGTCAATTATCTGCAAACATCAAATAAAGTTCAAACCAACAGCATATGCAAAAGAAGAAGAAGAAGCGCCATAGAAATAAATGAAACAAACTGCAGCACACACTCTACGCCATACGCCATTGCAGGCAAAGCCAAGTAGTGACTTCCTGACATGGAGATGGTGCTGAAAAGTAATGAAAGGAAATGAAGAAAGAGTAAAATCGAAAAATGGCTTTTATCACTTAACAGCAAAATAGCAACAATTTTTTTGCCAATGCCAATTAAAAATAGATTTTTCGATTTGCAACAAAAAAATTAATGTGTTTAAGTAGAAAATGGTATATTAGTTATTAATTTTTATTTTTAAATATGGAAATTGTGTTAACTGTAAAGCTGGAGAAAAAAAATAGTTGTACTTTGTCACACTTAATTCAGGTTCTTTAGCCAAGCTACATATAAATTATATTTTATAAGCCCTCTGAGAATTACATACACATCCTTGGCGAATCAAAAAATCCATATAAAGCAGCCAAAATTTAGTGTTGGACTTGTGCTGAGAGGGTGCCTCCGTTCCCAAACGTGTAGAGATTTCTGCAGTGACTTGAAATATCATTACCTGTCGTAACAGATTCCAGCACAAGAGTTTTAAATCACCAGTTCAAAAATTCCACAACTAAATCGATGATGTGCGCATGTTTTTAAAGATCTAACTAACGACTGAGAGCACTATCTTGTCGCAGCAATCAAAACAGACAGCACCAAACATTTTTGTAGTCGTCTTGAACTCTTGCTCACGGAGAGCATTCGTCAATAACGAGATATCGAGAGTTGAAAAGGGAAGCGAGACGCATTTACAGATGAGAAAAGAAGGGACCGAAATAAGTGAGGAGATATTGAGGAAAATTGCATGAGAGATATGATGATTTACAGAAGGTTTCCGGAGCACCTTCATGTCCTTCTAAAAAGCTAATTTGGTGACCGATGTGCAGATTATACAAGGTCAACAAACTGTATGTACCTTATCAGTATGGCTTTAAACCTGGTAAATCAACTAAAGACCAGATATGAGAAAAGGGTCACTTGTCCGTTTTAAAGCGATTTTCGAGAGGACTTAAAGGAGCTGCCGCTACACCGGTATATCTGAATGTGATATTTATATATAATTGGCGCTTTGTAACTGCTGAAGCGATTTTCGGCCGAGCTCCTCCTCCAATTTGTCGTTTTGCATCTTGATGTTTTTCCAACAAATGGAGGGACCTACAGTGAATGTGATATCTCCGCAAAATTTATATAGCTGCCACTGAGCAGGATCAAAATCTCTGCCGGAATCGGAAATAGCTTCTCTAAGTCGTTCGTTATCAAATGAGCCTTCAGACAGAGTGACTTTTTATGTTGTGAGTTATTCAACTTAATGCTCCGACAACAACCGGCTGGATGATATATGATGATATCATTGGTCTCAACAACCGCGCCACTGGATAAGGATGTGATGTTTTTGGGCTTATGGACAAGACGAAATATCTCCTGTCACGGCCGCCATGTCACTGTTGACAGTCAAAACTGTTAAGTCCTAGATAATTTCATTTATTTTGGAACCAGCCATAACACCATCAACCATGTCGGGCTTGAAATCCAACTCAGAATAACTCTTGCCAACTGGTGCTGCTTTGGTCCGAGTGCACCACTGATAAGTAAAGTCCTCTCTCGACGCACAAAAAACAAGCGGCACAAGTCGTTCGTCGCTCTCTTCCTGCAGTGTGTTGCAGAATAATGCAGATTGACGACATCTGTTGACTCGGCATTAGGAGTTTTCGAGAAAAATGTTTTGTGGAAAACTTATAATACACTAAAGGATGAAACGGAATGAGATATACGACAATATGGAGTAACTTTTCCAAACACTCAGTGCGCGCATAAATTCCTCTTCATCTCTTTACTCTCCCCGTACGAGTATGTCTGTCTGTTTGTGCACATAAATGAAAGAGTATACTCTAGCAATTTGTTTATCAGGATTAAAACTTCCACTGAGCCACCGGCATGTGGATGTGGCAACAGGAGAAAAATGAACTGTACATACAATAACTCAGCTGAGCGCCCAAATACCGAGAAAAAAAGGACTTTTGTGTGTATAAACCAACAACGTCAAGCAATCAACAGCTGCATGAACACATTTCAATCGTATCAACGGCATGACAGACAGACAGACAGAAAGAAAGACAGCCTCACATACAGGTATGCTTTTGTTTATGTGCTGGCATTTTTCTTTTTCACTTATTTGCATTTACCCGTTGTATTTCTTCTGTATTTACGCTGTGCCATGAAGCGACAACAGCAACAGCAACAGCAACAACAGGAGAAACGAGCATTAATTGTTTTTGCTGCGGGAGCTATTAGCAGTGAAAAAAAAAATTGAAGAAAAATCTGTTTTCTCTTTTGTTTGGTTTTGAGTGGGTAAAGTTGGGAAAGTAAGTAGAATAAAGAAACTGGGTTTCCACTTTTCTGAGCGTAAACAATAAGCGGAAATATGACTGTTTTTTTTTGGGGGGGGAAATGGGTAAACAGGAAGGCTACTGATGACGAGGATTTCGGTTAACAAACAAATGAATGAAAACATCAACTATAGAGTACTTGAAAACAACAACAACAATGAAACAATAATTTTTCTTGGAAGCAATGAGGAAATTTTGTTAATACTAGCATGCTTTTAGGCGCGTTGCTTTTTTATGTAGCATACTTCACGGCAGTGTTGATATTTAATTAAAAATACAAATATAACTGTTGCTATTTTTGATTAAATACTATGCTGTAGGTGATTTAAAAAATTTTGTAGGAGGGTGTTTTTATTATGAATTATTTGTAGCATAATTTTGGGCCAAAACTTAATGAGAATTTTTAAAACTTAATAAAAATGCAAGGAAGCTGTTTTTTTCTATGTTGCTAAGTTTAGTGTGTCACAAACTGCCAAGCGATTTTTCGGAGAAATCATTGCCTACATTTAGGCGCTGACATAAAAAATTCTGAAATTAGAGCAAATTTTTAAAATTACGCATGCTTCTTCATCTCTAGATACTTTTGAATATTGCTTGCTGATATAAAAATTGAGATAAAAATTAAAAATTAATTAAAAATTGAGCTTCTTTAATTTAGACACTTTCGAATACATTTAAAAAAAATCATTGCCTACATTTGGGAGCTAAGCAATATAATTTCTTAGAACTTTACAGCATGTTTTTTACTTCCCACGTACCTTTGAATATTGCTTGTAGTAAATCGTTGTCTATATTTGGGCGCTGAGTTAAATAATGTCTTAGCAACTCTCAGAAAAAAGGTAAACATTATTGAATATAAATCTTACATTTCATACACAATATGAAAAGGCAACGCACCTCTTCGTAGAAAGCTTATTACAAATTTGTGCACTTTTGTATACAAGAAAGAGTTTGTAGCATACTTTTGGGCACTTCTTAAGCTTGCTATGGCCAAAACATTTTACAGAAAAATATTTAATTAAAAAAAAACAACACTCAAGGTCAAATATTTCCATTTTCATCTCATCTCTTACTTCGTTATGAATTTGACATTTTAGTTTAAAAACTTTTTAGCTAATTTGTACGAAGCTGTATAAAGGTACAATTTATAAATAGAAAGTTTAGTAGGAGGAGTATCACGAGGTGTTGTGTGACTTGAAAACTCGTTTCGTAGAAAAGTTGCCTGCAATTTGTGTTATGAGTTATAAGGTGATGCCAAAATTTCTAATTAAACATTTTAATTTTGTATTGGTAGCAAAAAAACGTGAATTTGTAGCAATGCTTGGGATGTTTAGAAAAGGGAACTTTCTTAAAATTCGAATAATTTAAAGTGAAAGACTACAAAATAAAAGATAAATAATAAGCATTCTGAGAATACAAAGACAAAAGCATTCTCACTCTTACTTTCCAAAAGTTAGTGGAATTTGTAATTTGCACTTGCTATCTATCGGAGGTATACTTTTCGGCACGTAAAATATTCCCACAATTAATTAACAAATTTAAAGACAAAATGTAAATGAGAGAATGTACATATGTTCTTTTAATTGGAAAACATTTATAATTTAAAAATATTTGCAGACGAAATTGTTATATTTTTTAAGTTTTTACTTATTTTTAGTATTTATTTTAATTCAAATAGTTTTATTGTTGTTAATTTCATTGTATTTAATTTATTAATTTATTATTATATATTTACTTGTTTTTAATTCTAATATTTATATTTATTTTTTTTTTAATTTATTTTATTTCAATTTATTCTATTTTCTTTTAATTTTTCGTTCTTACTTTCTCCTTATTGCACTTTATCTTATTTTCTTGCCCTTTATATTATTTTATTTTTAATTTTTTTTATTTAATTTAACATTTCCTAACTTAATTTGAATTTAATTTTATTTAAATTAATTAAAATTAATTTAATTCAATTTTGTTTAATTTAATTCTTAACTACAATATATATTTTTATATCCTTATTAACTTTATTTTTAAAGCTTTTCATTTTAGTAACTTACTTTATTTTATTTACTACTTTAGCTTTTTTTATTTAATTTTTTACTTTGTATTTTATTTATTTTACTTTTATATTATTTTATCTTAATTTAACTTAATGAAACTTTTTTTTAATATAATTTTAGTTTATTTTTGTTTTTACTTTTTTTTACTTTTCTATTTTAATTTTTTTTCACTCTTTCACGTTTTTATATATATTTATTTAAAATTTTTTCTACTTTTAAGTTTTTTAATTTTTAATTTTATATTAATTTGGGCTTAATATTGTAATTTAAGTTAATTTTAACTTTCTTATTTTATTATATTTTAATTTTTTTTTTTCCTTAACTTTAAATTTTATTTTCTTTTAATTTAATTTTATTTTTAACTTTCTTATTTTATTATATAATATTTTTTTAATTTTTATTTTATTTCTTTATTTTTTTATTTTATTTTTTTTTTAATCGTTATTTTGTTTTAATTTCTTAAATTTTTTGGTGTGATTTCGTATTTATTTTTTTATATTTTTTGGATTGTTTAAATTTTTATTTCAATTTATATATTAACTTTTTATTATATTTTTGTTTGGTTTCTTTTCGTTGCTTTTAATTAAAGTTAATATAGTTTTATTACTTTTTAGTTTTTTATTTTGTTGTTTTATATTTTATTTTATTTAAGTTTTTTTATTTTTTTTATTTTATTTATTTTTTATTATTTTTTTATTATTTCTTTTTTATTATTTTTTTTTTAATTTTTTTTTTTTATTATTATTTTTTAATATTTTTTTTTAATACTTTTTTTATTTTTTTTTATTATTTTTTTTTTATTATTTTTTTTTATTTTTTTTTATTACATTTTTTTATTATTATTTTTTTATTACTTTTTTTATTATTTTTTTTTGTATTCTTTTTCATTATTTTTTTTATTCTTTTTTATTATTTTTTTTTATTATTTTTTTTATTATTTTTTTTATTATTTTTTTTATTACTTTTTTTATTATTTTTTTTTATTATTTTTTTATTATTATTTTTATTATTTTTTTATTATTATTTTTTTTATTTTTTTATTATTTTTTTCATTATTATTGTTTTTATTTTTGTTTATAACTTTTTTTTATTTTTTTTATTTATTTTTTATTTTTTTTTTTTTTATTATCTTTTTTTATTATTTTTGTTATTATACTTTTTTATTATTTTTTTTTATTATTTTTTTATTATTTTTTTATTTTTTTATTATATTTTTTATTTTTTTATTATTATTTTTTTTTACCATTTTTGTATTATTTTTTTTACTATTTTTTTAATATTATTTCTTTTCATTACTTTAATTTCATTTCATTTAATGTAATTTTGTTTATTTTGGTTTCATATACATTTTTTTTATTTTTTTAGTCTTTTATTTTATTCAATTTTCTTTGTATGGAGTGGAAGGCGGTCGAAAGTAAACAACAAGCAGTAATCAAATTGAAATGTACTGTACTGAAAGAATTTCGCAACGTAGACGATTTGAACCAAACGCAAATAGATTTTATTTAAATAAGTAAAAAATGTTTGTTTTTTATTTAGAAAACAAACACAAAAATAAAACGAAAAACAAGCAACTGAGATTGACCATCATTTGCATTTTGCTTATACACTGTTATTCTTGAGGCTTATGATACCGCCACTTTGGAAATTGGCAAATGACTCTTCGAAAGCGTATTTCAGGATATTACCATGAACAGTGGAATTTTATGCTGATGATACTAAAATTATTAGTTTATTGTTTTGTTCAGATTCTTATCTACACTTTTCTTTTAATTCCTTTTTTGGAATGTTAATATTCTAATTATTTTATTTTATTTTTTTTAATTATTTTATTTTCATTTAATTTTTTGTTCTACTTATTTTTAATTATTTTTTATTTGAATTATATATATTATTTTTAGTTTTTATTTGCTTAATTCTTTTACATTTTTTTATACATTTTTTTGGATTTTTTATAATTTTTAAGCGCTTTTTTATTTGTTTTTTTTTTTATTCCTTTTTTATTACAATTTAATTTTGATACACATTTTTACAGTTATAAAATTATTGAACAAAATAACGTAATTATGTGTTTTGGCTGGTTTCCAGTTTACGTATTTCATGAAGTCTTTTAATTTAAAATGTTTTTTTTTTATTGATTACATAGAGTTTTGCCCCACTGTACGTCATTACCATCTTGTTGCATGACTCGTGTAGTCAGTCTAAACACAAAAACATAAACACGCGAACACACACACATTGAAACATAGTATGTGTACGCCATGATATTTGCCTATTTTACATAATTTTTCTATAAATATTGAAATTTCTATTCACGAAGAAAGCAAACACAACCATCACCAACCGTAAGATAAAAGCGCATATTGGCCGACAACAACAACACAACAGAATGCCAAAAACTTTTTAATACTCTTCTTAGAAGTTGTATTCCTCTATCCATTTTGTTGTAGTTGTTATCCTTGAACACTCTGTTGCCTTGTTATTACCCTATTTCCCCTCTTATTATTACTCTTCTTCACCTTGGCACATCAGCTTTTAACATGACCGACGACCGCCTCCGTTTAAGCTGTGAAAATTGAAAAATGCAAATTTTGTATTGAATTTTGTACACAGCTGCTGACTAAACCCGCAGCCATAACGGTATACGAGTACACCATGTTAAGGTAACGAGCTGCAGTGGGTTCTGGTGGATGGTTTCTGTTTTTTTTTTTTTTTTGATTTGCAATCACTTTTCCGCGTTTGCCAGAGCAGCTATTTTGTTTGTGTAATTTTCAAAGCAATAAAGGGTTCTTTTCTTCCTCGTTGCAAGTCATAGTCGCCGCTTTTCAGGTATTACTACATACTTAGTTGGAGTTTACATTGCATATTTTCAGGCTTGTTGGCTTTTACGGTGTGCCACCGGTTTAGTTGTGTAAACCAAGGTAAATGTTAATAGATTTTGTTTATAGTAGATAGGCGATAAAAAAGTTGCTTAAAAAAGAGCTTATCACAAATTGTTTAACGAATTGAATTAACAGTGTAATTTTTTGGAGACAAAAATTGTTGAAGATATATGAAATTTTTCAGAACATAAGTCGTATTTTTTAATTATTCTACCTTATTTTCATCACATTTAATTATTATTATTTTCCTAATCATTTTAATTAAATTATTTACTTTATTTTTTATTTTATTTCAATATCAATTAACTGTTTTTTATTATATTTTCTTGTATGCTTTTTCTTGCCTCCTTTTCAAACTTATGTGTTTTTTGTTTTTATAATTATATTAATTTAATCTATTTACGTTATTTTATTAAAATCAGGATTTTACATTGGATTATTTTATTTCACTTTGTTTTATTTTGTTTTGTTCAATTTCTTTTTTTTTAATTAAATTAAATTTTTTAATTTTTTATTTTATTTTTTATTTTTTCATTTTATTTTTTATTTTTTATCTTCTTATTTAATTTTTTATTTATTTTATTCTGATTTTTCTTTATTTTATTTTCTTTATTTGTTTTGTTTTTTTAATATATTTTGCTTTACTTTTGTTTATTTATTTATTATTTTATTTCTTTATTATATTTCATTACTTTATTTTATTTTTTTTATTTTATTTTTAGTTTTTTTTGCTTTATTTTATTTTATTTTATATTATTTTAGTTAATTTTATTTTATTTTTGTTTTTTTTTATTGTATTTTATTTTATTTTTTTACTTTATTTTATATTATTTTATTTTATTTTATTTTTTATTTTTTTTTATTTTATTTTATTTTATTTATTTTTTTATTTTATTTTATTTTTATTTATTTTTTTACTTTATTTTATATTATTTTATGTGATTTTATTATATTTTATTATTATTTTATTTTATTATATTTTATTTTATTATATTTTATTATATTTTATATTATTTTATTTTATTATATTTTATTTTATTATATTTTATATTATTTTATATTATTTTATTTTATTTAATTTTATTATATTTTGTATTATTTTAATTTATTATATTTTGTATTATTTTAATTTATTTTATTTTGCCTTATTTTATTTTATTTTTTATATTATTACGTTTTCATATATTTATTTTTTTATTTAATGTTCTTTTATAATATTTTTTTGTATGGTGTTGTATAAGCCTCTCATGAACATGTGTTGAAAGGTAATTCGATTTTATATATAAAAATGCCAGAAAAAAAATCGCATTATCTACTACGAAAAAAGTAGCAGAAAAAATAAAATTACTCAACTTCATTAAAGTTAAAGCAAAGCAACCAATACAACGGTTCAAATAGACGTTCTCATAGAAAGGTATACAAAAAAAAATAAAAAATGTATGGAAGAAAAAAAGCACCTGTAATGGAATATCTCACATTTCAAACAAACGCATGTCGACGCAGCTGTCACTTTGTTTATTTTACAAAGCATTTATAGCGCGAGTCTACATTCGATATAATCTTATGTGAATAACAGTGTGAGCGCCTAAAAATAGGCCGTGTCACTCTCATGTGGGTTGTGCGCTTTCTTTGTTAACTCGTTGAAATGCTTTCAGTTGTTAATGTATAGGTATAACAATAACAGTAGATATCTATTGAAATATGTATATATGTTTATTAGACATGTGCCGACAGCAAAAATAGGTTTAAAACAATGAATGAAATGAAACAAAAGCAAAGATATTATAGAATTTTTCCTCAAGGACAAGTACTGTAGGTTGAAATTGGTACGTTGTTGTAGGTGGTTGTTTAGTTTATTTTTGTTGCTTTATTTAATGGCTATACAGAAAAATTTACTTACTATTTTTACACACTATAGGGGTTTGTAGGCTTCAACAAAATGTAATATATATTAAATATATTAAAAAAATATATTTTATTTAAAACGATACTATTATTATCGACTCTCTGTCATGTATCAATTATTTATCCAGAGAAAACTTACCAAAAAGATACAGATACAGATAATATATTTTTAATTCAACTTTATACAATTTAAACCAAAAAGTTACAGCTCAAACTAAGAATTTAATAAAAAAAAAAAGTCGAAACTTTTTCTTTCAATATCAAAACCGGAATGTAGGCTACAAAATCAATCCTCAAAGTATGAGTCCCAAAACTACAAAAAAAAACATTTTAATAATTTTTTCTCTTTTATTTTGAAAATTGCTTAACTATTTTAGTTTAAATATTATTTATTCATTTCATTTTATTATAAATTAATATTTTTTTTAATAGCTTTGCTTTATTTTTATTTTAATATTTATTTAATTTAGTTTTTATTTATATTACATTAATTTTATTTTATTTGAATTAATTTTTTTTTTTATTTTATATTAATTTATTTTATATTATATTAATCTTTCTTAATTTGCTTTGTTTAATTTTTTATAATTTTATTAGTTTTTCATATAATTTAATTTAAATTTATTTTATTTTATTTAATTTTATTTCATTTCTTTTTTATTTTATTTCTGTTTTATTTTATTTATTTTTTATTATTTTTTTAATTTACTTCATTTTAATTTGTTATTTTATTTTTACTTATGTTATTTTATTTTATTTTTATTTATTTTATTTAATTTTCTTTTTATTTATTTTATTTTGTTTTATTATATATGTTTGAATTTATTTTATTTTAATATAATTTAATTTAATTTTCTTTTATTCGTTTATTTTAATTATATTTTATTTTAATTCCTTTAAATTAAATTAATTTTATTTGAATTTTTATTTAATGTAAAATAATAAAACTTGTAAAAAATTTTTAAGCTTTTTGTTTAATTTTATTTTTCAGAATGTTATCCCTTCCACGTTTCCTCGCTCCTACTTACACTTCAAACATCCTTCAATCACATCAAAACTGTTGAATGAAAAGTTAAGGCCAGTCAACAGTCAACAAGCGATCAGTCATTGCGTTGAGAGTGATTAAGTCGCAAATACAAAACATTTCTCTGGGTAGAAAATAAAAGAGAGGTTGAAAGAGAGAGGAGAGCGAACATTTAACTGAGACATTAATTTTGAAACTGCAAGAATTTTCGCAATTTCATTAAGTTTTATGCGAATTAGAAATAAAATACTTAAAAATTATTTGTTATGCAGAATTATGGTAATGTAAATGGCTGTGTTTTTTGTTGGTCGCTGAAGCAAAGAAGAAGGCCTTGGCCTGTGCACAGCTGTTTTTTGGAATAATTCTTATAATTCCTTTGACTTTTGTTGTTAACAGTTTGTTAACGTCGATGGTAATGATGATGAGGCTGGTGATGATGACAATGATGGAAATGAGGATGAAAATGGTGGTGAGAATGACGAAGATTATGGTGATAATGATGATGAAAATGTTGTGCATTTGGGTTTTCTTTATGAAAATGTTTAATGACTAATTTTTTGCTTATATTTATAGCCAAAAACAGATTTTTGGCGAGTAGAAATTTGGGATGAATGTTGGATTTAACGAAAATATTATTAATTTTTGGTGTTTTATTTGCCGAACGAAAATTTAACGGAGTATTGATGCCACATTCATCATTTGAAGGTTCAAAAACGATATTTTGACAAGAAACGAGCATATTTTAGTAAGCTAGATACATTAAATTTGGTATATTCTTAAGTTACCATGAACCAAATGTTGAAACTGGAAATCATCCACGGCGAATGTTTAATACGCTTAGCTCCCATATAACTTTTTATTCAAAAATGGCATTTGGGCTCTAACTTTTTCAAATATGCAGTTATGAACCTAAAATCCTGTTTACGGCTTGTAAATTGCCTGCATAAAATTGGCAGTGAAAATTATCAAAATCGGTTAACAATATCACACAGTTGTCATACAACTGATTATTCAAAAATGTGATTTTCGCAAAAAACTCATATAATTAAGCAAGCTATATGCTTTTAATTTAGCATGCTCCCAAGTTATCATGAAGAGAATGTTGAGAGAGAAAACTGTCATCATGCGAAAACTATAACGTATAGCTGCCATACAAATGATTGTTCGAAAACGCCATTTTATCCAATAACTTCTACAAATAAGCAAAGAAAATCTTGAAATTTGGTATTCTGCTTATGTATTACGTAGACATAATTGTGAGCTGTAATCGTCAAAATCGGTTAACAATATCATACCATTGTCATACAATATATTGTTCAAAAACGCGATTTTCGCTAAAAACTCATATAATTAAGCAAGCAATATACATTTAATTTAGCATACTTTTAAGTTATCATGA